>QRFJ01000052.1:1320649-1576855 GCA_006176705.1 Cocos nucifera | reverse complement strand
TCTCTCTCTCTTTTTCTCCCTCTCTCTCTTTCTTTGTCTCTCTCTGATTGATTTTTTTCTCACGACAACCATAGATTTTTATACATAAAGAGTTTGATTTCCCCCCAAAATCCATCAAAAACTAAATTTAAGACTCCCAAAACAACTCAAATTAAGATCTGGGTAATTCTGGCCATTGGATGTTGATCAAACGGTCCAAAAATCACTCAAAAACCCTCTTAAAATAACCTAGATCAAGTTGGATTTAATGCCAGCCGTTGGATCAACCGTTGGATCGAATTTGGGCCATCCGATCGCGTAGAAATAAGCCTTCTAATCTATAGTTTAACTTCGAGATGAATATCAGCCGTTGTATCTCGACCGGGAGCTACGGATGCCATCCATCAGCGCCTTCGCTTCGACCATCCGATCGAATTTCAGTGAATATCGCCCGTTGGATCAGACAAAATTTCCAAATTGCCCTCCATGGACAACGCATGAACCCGGTGTTGCATGGACCGCCGCGTTCTTCAGCCAATCAGAGCGCGCCTCTTGCTATAAAATTTCCAAAATATTCTTCAGATGGTCCATTATGCGCCACGAAAAATGCTGACGTCATCCTAACGTCAGCATTGCGTCTGCGATTTTTTTTTTTTTTGAAATTTAATTTTGGGCTCGTTTGAAGTCTGTTTTGCCTAAAATTTATTTCATCTGAACCAGAAAAATAAGATCTTCATATTGGTGGCCTTCTTTCCTACATAAGATTAATAAAAGTATCAATTTCTAAAGAAATAGATTAATTTATTTTATAATTTAATACTTTTATTAGTATATTTTTATCACTTATCAGCATGCGCCCTTCTCCTTGCTAGGTTCTGGTAGGAGGACAAGCCCCCACTAGCCCTCCAATAGGTGCATGACACTTGGACAAAAGTTAAAGAGTCTATGATCAATATTTGACCAATCAAAGGTCAACTTTTGACCAAAGTCAAAGAATGAGAAATGGTAGGTGACCAAAAATGGCAGGTAATGTCTTACAAAATAAGACAATCTTTTCTAACTTGGACAAGCTCCAGTCAGACAAAGTGAAGGCCTCTGATTGAGTACAAACTCCTTTGGCTGAGTCGGGACAACTATTTATGATAGTAAAAGAAGAATATTAGGTTCAATCGAGTGCTAGCACGATTTCCTTGAACCTAATTGAATCTCATTCAGATCAATTGAACTGAATCAGTTCAATTGATGATCACCAGATTCAAACCCTTGTTTGTGTGACCCAGTTAGGTTCAGTTCTGTATGGTAATGGGATATGTCATGATCTCTATCATCGACATCATCGAAACTCCTTTCGATGGATCAGAACTCTTCTGATTCGAACAGCTAGAATGATCGATCATCTAAATCATTCTAATTGCTCCCAAAATCCACCAGTGACACCTAGCAGTATATGGTGGCAACCCATCAGAGCTGAATGCGAACCTCTTGGTGCAGCTACCTGTGTGATTAAGTTCTTCTATCTTGAGCCCCGATCAGATTAGGGTTAAGGTGAACTCGTCAAACCCTAGTTTCTGTCATATGATGTAATCATTCGATTCAAGTCCGATGTGAAAATCTAAATAGAAACTCTTTCTATTATTTCACTCTGCCATGGCCATGGGCTTCTGGACTTGATTCTCATGATCATCATAGGGCTGCTCCTCTACCACCGAGGTAGATAGATTCCATCTTGATGCTATCCAGTTCCTACAATGAACATGCTATAGCCAACATACACCTCAGGGTTCCGAATGGCTAGGAGATCGAGTAATGGTGTAGTCAAACTATAACACCCTCAAGGTGAACTGTCGATGCACCTCAGGTCAAAGAACCAGACACACTACTGCAGCATCGAGTCAGTCATTGACGAGAAGGTAGACTCCCTAATGACTACTCGAGGTGGTCACGCTCAGTGCCCTCGTTCTCTAACGAGTACCTGTACTCTCGCTCCGGTGTCTCCACACCGTAGACTCAAGACTCATCTACTAAAGAGAAGCGATTGTACACCAACCTTTCGGATCAATCACCATCCTCGTGATGATCCTATGGTCGGGAGAATTTTATGAGTTAATAATGATTATTCATGTCTTAAATTTTCAACTCTTGAAAATATGAATTATCATTACCATTAACTCAAAGGATGTATCACAGACACTAAATACACATATGTGATAGAAAATAATCCATTTTATTGATATTAGTCAAAATTATAATTTTGCCCCTAGAAGTGTATTACAAGTGTCAGCCAATTCTGGCTTCTAGGGCACATATATCTAACAATCTCCCACTTGTCCTAAAGCCAATTGGCTACAAGTCTAAGTCCCATCTTCTCAAGGTGGGCTTCGATCTTCTGCTGGCCCAACGGCTTTGTAAGTGGGTCTGCCACATTATCTGTGGAGTTGACTCTCTTGACCTCGACGTAACCCTTCTCGAGGTAATCACGGATGAGGTGGTATCGCCGCTCAATATGCTTGATTTTTGGTGAGACCTCGGTCCCTTAGCAAGGGCTATGGCACCATTGTTGTCGCAGTATAGAGGAATGGCATCTGATGGCATTACTCCAATTTCTGCAGCAAACTTCTTGTACCAGAATGCTTCCTTCGCAGCCTCTGATGCAGCGATATATTCTGCTTCCATGGTGGAATCTGCTATCACCATTTTGCTTGAAACTCTTTCAGCTGACAGCACCACCATTGCACACAAACAGACTCCCAGATGTCGACTTTCGATCATCTATATCGGACATAAAATCCGAGTCTGTGTATCCCTGGACTTGGAGTTCTCCGTTACCAAAGACCAACATCATATCCTTAGTTCTTCTCAAGTACTTAAGGATACATTTCACAGAAGTCCAGTGTTCTTCACCTGGATTTGACTGATATCTGCTTGTGACACTCACAGCATGGGCTATATCAGGTCGTGTACATAGCATGGCATACATGAGGCTCCCTATTGCAGAAGCATAAGGGATCTTGCTCATGCGTTCTATTTCCTCAGGTGTGCTAGGGCACATCTTCTTGGAAAGATGAATACCATGTCTGAAGGGTATTAATCCCCTCTTAGAGTTTTTCCATACTAAACCTCTTTAGTACTTTCTCTATGTACATCTTCTGTGAAAGTCCTAGCATCCTATTCGGTCTATCCCTATAGACCTTAATTCCTAGAATAAAGGATGCTTCACCTAGGTCTTTCATGGAGAATTCCTTGGACAACCACATTTTGACTGTTGTCAACATGGGAATATCATTCCCAATAAGGAGGATGTCATCCACGTACAATACGAGGAAGACAACAGCGCTCCCACTGACCCTTTTGAAAACACACGGTTCCTCTTCATTTTTGATGAAACCAAACATTTTGATCACATCATTGAAATGAGTGTTCCAGCTCCGAGATGCTTGCTTAAGTCCATATATGGACCTTTGCAGCTTGCAAACCTTGTGATCAGTATCACTGGATGTGAAACCTAGCGGCTGTTCCATATAGATATCTTCCTCAAGATATCCATTCAAGAATGTCGTTTTCACATCCATTTGCCATATTTCATAATCAAAATAGGCTGCAATGGCAAGCAATGTGCGGATGGATTTTAGCATAGCCACTGGAGAAAAAGGTATCCTGATAGTCAATGCCTTCGCATTGACTATAACCTTTTGCCACTAGTCTAGCCTTGAATGTCTCCACATTTCCATCTGCACCAATCTTTCTCTTGAAGATCCATTTACACCCAATAGGTACTATACCTTCTGGTGGATCTACCAAGGTCCAGACTTGGTTTGAGTGCATCGAGTCAATTTCTGACTGCATTGCCTCTAGCCATTTCTCGGAGTCGATATCTGATATCGCCTCGTTGTAGGTTTTGGGATCATCACCATGAGCACCATTACCTACGAGGAACATTTTCCTCTACTTTCTCTGAAATAATACCTAAGTATCTCTTCAGGGGGATGGAAAACTCTTTCCGATCTACGAGGTGGAGGAGGTAGTGTTCTTATTGGCTCAACCTGATTTGGTTCCAATTGGTCCTTAGCTCGTTGTACTTGTGAGACTTTCTCATCAAGCTTGATCTGCTTTCCAATGCCGCTATCTTGAATAAACTATTTTTCAAGAAAGATGGCATGTCGACTCACAATCACATTGTGGTCTTCTGGAATGTAGAAATAGTATCCTAATGACTCTTTAGGATATCCTATGAATCGAGCTCTAAAGGACCTAAACTCTAACTTGTCCGCTTGTTGTCTTTTGACATGAGCCGGACAACCCCAAATTCTGAGATGACTCAGACTTGGTTTCTTACCATGCCATATCTCATACGGTGTGGTAGGAACGGTTTTAGAGGAAATCCTATTCAGTAGATAAATTGAAGTTAACAATGAGTGTCCCCAAAGAAAATCAGGAAGGTCTGTGAAGCTCATCATGGATCGGACCATATCCAATAGAGTCCGATTTCTCCATTCTGAAACTCCATTGAGTTGAGGTGTTCCTGGTGGAGTCCATTGAGAGACTATGCCATTTTTCTTGAGATAGTCTAGGAATTTCTGACTAAGGTATTCACCTCCTCGATCTGATCGAAGAACCTTAATGGGTTTTTCAGTTTATTTTTCTACTTCATGTCTGAATTCTTTGAACTTTTCAAAAGCTTCAGACTTGTGTCTCATAAGATACACATACCCATACCTAGATAGATCATCGGTAAAGGTAATGAAGTAGACAAAATTGCCTCTAGCCGGCACATCAAATGGGCCGCACACATCAGTATGTACTAGGGCAAGGAGATCTGTGGCCCTTTCCCCATGTCCAACAAAAGGGAGTTTAGTCATTTTGCCTTGAAGACAAGATTCACAAGTTGGATATGACTCGAAAGTCAATGGACTCAATAGCCCATTTTTCTCCAATTTGTTGATCCTATCTTCTGCTATATGACCTAATCTTAGGTGCCATAGATACCTATCGTTTGGACTATCCCTAGGTCATTTGGCATTCACATTTTGCTCGATAGTTAGAATAGATACATCAATATGTAGCTGATAAAGACCATTAATAAGAAAACCATTTGCAATTTTATTTCTTTCATAAAGAATGTTACAATGGTCCTTAAAGAAGGTAATCACATAGCCTTCTAGTGCTAAGCATGAAACAGAAATCAAATTCCTGCTAGCTGCAGGCACATAATAACAGTCTTTCAAAACTAAGTCTAAACCAGATGGTAATCGAAGAGGGTATGTTCCCACGGCTACTGCAGCAACTCTTGCTCCATTATCGATGCGTAGGATCATGTCTCCATCCCTCAGCCTCCTGCTATCCTCAAGACCCTGCATGGAAGTGCACAGATGAGCACTAGAACCAGAGTCAAGCACCCAACTGGATGCAGAAGAAATCATAAGGTTAGACTCAATAACGAGCATACCTCCAGAAGGACCTTCCTTCTTGTTCTTCAGGGTGGCCAGGTAAGTAGGGCAGTTCCGCTTCCAATGGCCATCGCTGTTGCAATGGAAACACTTTTCCTTTGACATCGGCCTTCTTTTTCAGCTCTGCCTTCTTCTTCTTTGCTCCTTCCACCTTCTGCTTTTTCGCAGACTTCTTTTTCTTTCCATAAGACTTTCTTTTGGAAGAAGTCCATTCCATAGCAAGAACTGAGCCTTTAGAACCTTTCATAGAAAGCTCAGCGGTGAACCAGCATATTCATTAATTCGGCCAAGGAATTTTGAAGTTTATGCATGTGGTAATTCATGATGAATTGCCCATATGCATCAGTCAAGGATTGCAGAATAATATCATTCTGCAGATCCAAGTCTAACTTCACACCGAGCTTCTCAAGCTCTTCCAAGTCCTTGATCATCATCAGACAGTGATCTTGGACTGACTGCCCATCATGCATCTTAGCCTTAAAAAGTCATTTCATGACTTGATATTTGGCTGCGCGACTCTGTTCACCAAACATCTCCTGCAGGTGAGCCAACATTTGGCGAGCAGTCCCGATATCTTCATGTTGGCGCTGGAGCTCATCAGACATCGAGCCCAACATGTAATATCTGGCCTTATTATCTTCGTCTATCCATTTTTCTAGAGACGCTCTCTGTTCAATGGATGGACGGGCTGGTAAGGTGGGAGGGTCCTGGTCCAATACATGGGTTAACTTCTCAGAACCCAAAACTATTTTGTAGTTCCTGAGCCAATCTTTATAATTGGGTCCAGTCAGTCTATGTGTGTCCAGGATACGTGCCAATGGGTTGGACGCAGACATTTTTCTATAGAGAGTCAAAGATTCTAGTTAGATACTGTAATTATGACTTGACCAATTTATTTAGAAATTTTATTTTTAAACAAATTAGCTTCCACTATTTTCTCGGATCCCTACACTCCCTCTGTAGAGATGCAAAAATCTCCATGATTAATGATTTCTAGTGGGTGGTGCGGTCTCACCAACTGACTCATCACCTCACCTAACAGTTATTGGTGATGGGTTAGCCAATGAGTGAACAACTCTTGTTCAATGATTCTCTAATCATGGTGCACCCAAACTTGGTCTCTAATTCATGAATCTCACCGTATCCAAAATATTGATCCACTCCTTAGTTAAGTCAGACCCACCATTTGCACAGACTGGATTCCTAATTGAGTCTCTCACCGTATCCAAAATATTGAGCCCAACTCATCCTCCAGCCCATAGCATCCAATGCCTAATAGACATGGTTGCATCTTCCCGGTGCAACTGAGCCACTGTATCCAGTCGAGAACAATCAACCCCGGGAAGGGCCCGCACATCTACAATGGTGGAAGACCTCAGACTTAATCTTTTCTTAGGGAGAATTGATTCAGGTCTCATTAAACTAGACTTGTCATAGTCATAACAATTATGACTAACCTAGTGGCATGGGTTAGCTCGGATTATTGACCACCTCAGATCAGAACTGTGTCAACAGATATGGCCAGGTAAGTGAGACCGGTGGAAGGAATATGCCATTAACTTATACAAGAACGCATTCAGGTCGAGTAGCTTCCAATTAAAAACCAGTCGGTCGTATGTGCCAAACTTACCTTAGACACCAAATTGTTGAGCCAGAACCAATTGGGTTAGCCTACAATCCAGACTCTAACCTCTGAGCCTAATTAGGTCTTGCTTGATCGTGACTCGATCTTGACCCAGACTTAATCCTATTAGGCTGGTCAATTTAAGCATTGTTGATCCCATCTAACCAACTCTTGATTCGGTTTGATCAACCGCTTAGACCTAATTGAGCTACCCAAGCCCGAACCCAGTATTATGAATATGTCTTAGATCTAAAATTCTCAATTTTAGACCTAATTAATATTTCCATAATCTTAATTTTTAATTAAGTAGGGTTCATAAATAAAATATGCACAATAAATCCTAGGGTTTCAGGATCTAGGGTTTTGCAGAAAGTAAGTTTTGGATTTCTGATTAAGGACGAACACGCAGCACCCCTACACATCATAAGAACACCCCATCGAATGGAAAGAGAGGGCCTTTAAATCCCTTCTTCATTCTTATGACCGGACGGCCAAGAGGAACGCCTTAATCAGGAACATGCAATACTACAAAATAGTTTTAGATCTATATCATATATCTCATATACAAATTAGATCTAATCATGGCATATTTTGCATACATCTCATGTATCGAATCATGCATATTTTTAGATCTAAATTATCTCATAATAATCTAAAAAATTAGATTTAAATTGATCTAATCAAAATAAATTCTAATCTAGATAATTATGTAGAACTATTCTACAACTAGTCTAGACATGCATCAATCATATCTCATATGATGTTTAAAATTAAATAATTTTTATTTGCTATTTTTTAGATGTTATTATAATAATTATAATATCAAAAAATAGTAAATAAATAGATCTAAAATATGATTTAATCAAATTAAATTGAAAAACATGCAAGACTATTCTATAGAACTATTCTATTTTAGAACTAGTCATGCATATTTTCTAATCTTAGATCCAAATCATTTAATTTTAATTTTTTTAATTTTAGATCTGATCACATCTCATGTGATATCTAAAATCACTTATTTTCTAATTAAAATAAATTTAAAATTAGATCTAAACACTTTTAGAACCTTGGCTCTGATACCAGTTGAAGGAAAATCCTGATTTTCCGGACCAGGTTCGTTCAGATCTGATCAGATCAAGAGATATATTTCAAAATTTTTTTTCTTTGATCTAGATCAGATCTAGAGATATTTCAGATCTAATTTTTATTATTTTAATAATTAAAATAAAATTAGATAAATTAAATCAAATTTAATTTACCTTGAAGTGGGTAATCCTATTACCCATTGATGATCCTGTAAGCAGCGGAAGGTTCTGGATCTAGCCACGCAAGTGCCTGGCCTCTACCGGTATCCACTCAGGCTAGGATCTAGAGATCCTCTTCTTCTCTATCATATCTCCAAAAATTAGATCTGGATCTGATCTGGAGGATCTTCAAAACTCCTTTTCGAAGATCAGCAGTTGTCCTTTGCAGCAGCGCAGCCTTCTAGCTTTCAGTCGCCTTTCTCTTGATCTGGATTGCACCAACCAAGGTCCAAAACCACTTTTGGACGTGGAGAGGAGAAGGGAGAAGGTGGGTTTGGCATGGAGGAAGAGGGGAGAGGAGGCCTTGGGGCATGGGAATTGAATTGCTTTTCCAATACTCTTTGAGTTGGGCGCAGGGTCTTATTTATAGACTATCTGTGATCCAACTCCTCTTCTTCCCAACCAATCACAACTCTTTGTGAAATCAGATCTAAATCTGATTGGTGGGAAATAGAGTCCCCTGGATTCCTCCTTAGAGGGTGCCTAAGATCCAGTCAAAGTTGGTTCTTAGGAGAACTCTAATTGGAAATCCAAAAAGGAGATGGAGTCCCTTGTCCAACAGGGACTCCTAGGCGCCTCCAACTTGGGCACACGCCACCCTTGGCGTGCGCCCTCCTCCTTGCCAGGTTCTGGCAGGGGGACAAGGCCCCCACCAGCTCTCCAATAGGTGTGTGACACATGGACAAAAGTCAAAGTGTCAATGGTCAATATTTGATCCAGTCAAAGGTCAACTTTTGACCAAAGTCAAAGAACGAAGAAATGGCAGGTGACCAAAAATGGCAGGTAATATCTTACAAAATAAGACAACCTTTTCTAACTTAGGACAAGCTCCAGTCAGACAAAGTGAAGGCCTCTTGATTGAGCACAAACTCCTTTGGCTCAGTCAGGACAACTATTTATGATAGTAAAAGAAGAACGTTAGGTTCAATCGAGTGCTAGCATGATTTTCTTGAACCTAATTGAATCTCATTCAGATCAATTGAACTGAGATCAGTTCAATTGATGATCACCAGATTCAAACCCTTATTTGTGTGATCCAGTTAGGTTCAGTTCTGTATGGTAATGGGATATGTCATGATCTCTATCATCGACATCATCGAAACTCCTTTCGATGGATCAGAACTCTTCTGATTCGAACAGCTAGAATGATCGATCATCTAAATCATTCTAATTGCTCCCAAAATCCACCAGTGACACCTAGCAGTATATGGTGGCAACCCATCAGAGCTGAATGTGAACCTCTTGGTGCAGCTACCTATGTGATTAAGTTCTTCTATCTTGAGCCCCGATCAGATTAGGGTTAAGGTGAACTCGTCAAACCCTAGTTTCTATCATATGATGTAATCATTCGATTCAGGTCCGATGTGAAAACTAAATAGAAACTCTTTCTATTATTTCACTCTGCCATGGCCATGGGCTTCTGGACTTGATTCTCATGATCATCATAGGGCTGCTCCTCTACCACCGAGGTAGATAGATTCCATCTTGATGCTATCCAGTTCCTACAATGAACATGCTATAGCCAACATACACCTCAGGATTTCGATATGGCTAGGAGATCGAGTAATGGTGTAGTCAAACTATAACACCCTCAAGGTGAACTGCCGATGCACCTCAGGTCAAAGAACCAGACACACTACTGCAGCATCGGAGTCAGTCATTGACGAGAAGGTAGACTCCCTAATGACTACTCGAGGTGGTCACGCTCAGTGCCCTCGTTCTCTAACGAGTACCTGTACTCTCGCTTTGGTGTCTCCACACCATAGACTCAAGACTCATCTACTAAAGAGAAGCAATTGTACACCAACCTTTTGGATCAATCACTATCCTCATGATGATCCTATGGTCGGGAGCATTTTATGAATTAATAATGATTATTCATGTCTTAAATTTTCAACTCTTGAAAATATGAATTATCATTACCATTAACTCAAAGGATGTATCACAGACACTAAATATGCATATGTGATAGAAGATAACCCATTTTATTGATATTAGTCAAAATTATAATTTTGCCCTTAGAATTGTATTACAAGTGTCAGCCAATTCTGGCTTCTAGGGCACATATATCTAACACTACCTCCAATTTTTTGGCTATTCTCAATCTAGCAATAAGGCTTCATATTTTGCTCTATTATTGATAGCAGGAAATTCAAAGTGTAGCATATATTTAGCAACAACTCCTTCTAGATTGATAAGAATCAAGTATGTGCCTACTCCAGAAGCGTTGGATGAACTATCTACGTACAAGGCCCAAGAGTTCTCAAGTAGATCTATTCTTTCTTTAGGGGAGTTTGGTTGCAAACTAGCGATGTTAACTTCTTGTGGCTTAGGTTTGGCTGGATCTGAAATGATGCATTTAACTATGAAGTTGGCCAGTATTTGAGATTTAATTGATGGTCGAGGTTGGAACTTAATGTCGAATTCAGTGAGCTTAATCATCTATTTTGCTATTCTTCTAGAGGTGTTGGGTTGGTGAAGGACTACCTTGATGGGTTGATTGGTGAGGAGTGTCACTATGTGCCCCTAAAAATAAGGTCAGAGCTTCCTAGCTGCAATCAATAAAATATAAGTTAGTTTTTCCAACTTAGGATACCTTATTTCTACATCCTTTAGAACTCAGCTTATATAGTAGATTAGCTTCTGAACTTTTGCTTCTTCTCTTATGAGGATGGCTCCAATAGCAGCAGAAAATACAGTCAGGTATAAGAATAATTTTTCACCAAGTTTAGGCTTAGCCAGGAGAGGAGGTCAGCTGAGATAGTTCTTTAAATTCTTGAATGCTTGCTGACATTCGGGGATCCAATTGAAGTTCTTTGGTTGTTTGAGTACTTGAAAGAAGGGCATGCAACACTCCACCGACCTCGAAACAAAGCAATTCAGAGTCGCAACCTTTCCTATCAAGCATTGAACTTTTTTTATTACTTTTGAAGCAGTCATATCCTAGATAGCTCGGATCTTCTCTAGATTTGCTTCAATGCCGTGTCTTGACATCATGAATCTTAAAAATTTTTTCGAGGTTACTCTAAAAGCATATTTGGTTGGATTTAGCTTCATCTTATATTTTCTATGTGTACTGAAGGTCTCTTTCAGGTCAACGATATGATCTATTGAAGATCGGCTCTTGACAAGCATATCATCCATGTAAACCTTCATGTTGTGACTGATCTGCTTCTTAAAAATTTTATTCATAAGTTGCACCCACATTCTTGAGTCCAAAGGGCATAATCCTATAACAATAAAGACCATGGTCAGTAATAAAAATAGTTTTCTTTTCATCTTCTGGTGCCATCTGGATTTGGTTATAGCCGAAGAAGGCATCCATGAAAGTGAGGAGCTCATGACTTGAAGTTGCATCCACCAGTTGATCAATTATAGGTAGGGAATAGCTGTTCTTTGGGCAGGCCTTGCTCAAATTTATGAAGTCTATGCACATCCTTTACTTACCATTCACCTTTTTGACGTGGACCATATTGGTGATCCAATCTGGGTAGGACATCTCTCGAATGAATTTAGCTTTGAGAAGCTTATCGACCTCGTCTGTAATAAACTTCTACTGCTCTGGTGCAAAGCTACGCTTCTTCTATTCCATAGGTTGGTGCTTGAGATTAACAGCCAGATGATGTTCCATCACTTCTACATCAATTTCAGGTATATCTACAGGAACCTAAGTAAAAATATCAGCATTCTTTGTTAAAAAAATGATAAGCTGCTTTTTGACCTATTCTTGTAAATTGGAGCCAATTTAAACTGTGTGGTCCTCATTTCCATCATTCAAACTACGACAAGGTCATCAATTGGTTCCCTCCATTCTTTAGTCAAATCATCATGGGCATCAAGTCTATCCATCAGGTAGGGATCTAGCTGCTTTCCTTCTTGTAGAGCGATTATGTAACAACGTCGTGCCAAGATTTGATCTCCTCTAACTTCTCCGACTCCATGCTTTGTTGAAAACTTCATTTTTAAATAATAGATCGACACTACAGCCCAAAGTGCATTTAACCTAAGTCAGCCGAGAATTTTATTATAGGTAGAGGGAGCCTTCACTACTAGAAAATCAACTTATGCCTTAGATTGCTTTGGGTATCAACCTACCACAACTGGTGGTAAAGTAATTATTCCTTCAACTGGTATAGCATCACTAGTGAATCCCATCAATGGGGAGATATTAGTCTCATTTGACTATTAGGTATAGATATTTTAGAGAAAGTATTGTAAAATAAAACATCGATAGAACTTTTATTATTACGGTGTACATCATAGTCAGTAATATTCAAAGTAACTATAATCACGTTATTATACGAAAATTAAGCCTCTTGTGCATCTTCTTCAGTAAAAGCAATGAATTTTTTAGTCCTCTACCACTTTGCTAGCTCTGCTAATCCGCTGGTCTCCTCCTACAGATATCTCCTAGCAATAGTGTTGATGATCTCAAGCGGGGGCCGATCTCCTTATAGTTCATCCCTCTAAGATGGCTTTGGTTATGATAGTGCTCTTGGTCGATATTTTCTTCTTTCCAGTCGACGTCGCAGAAAGTGATCCAATCGGCCTTATCTGATGAGCTCCTCGATCTCATGTTGAAGTTGGATGCATTCTTTAGTATCGTGACCATGGTCATAATGGTACAGATAGTACTTATTAGGATTATGCTTGCTAGGATGAGTCCGCATTTTTTTCGATCTCGGCAGCTGCTCCTTTATTTTCATTAGCACTTGGATCTTTGGAGTATTCAAGGGGGAGTAGTTATGAAATCTTCTGGGAGGGAGTTTCACCATGCCCTCTAGTCTGGGTTCTTGGCCGATGAGCTCGAGGAGCTTGGGCCCATCTGCATTCTAGAGGAGTTCTAGGATGCGATCGATCTTCACCCAACTTCTCGATAATCATGGGCTTGCTTGATTCTCCCATCTACCATTCTCTCATGGCTTCTTCATCTTTGAGTTTAAAAGCTTCTTCAGCTCGGGCATAGCCCTAAGCCTAAGATAGCATGTTGGCAAAGTCCCGGGAGTACTTCTTCTTTAGAGAGAAGAGAAGATCATTCTTTTGAAGACCGTCCTTTAGTGTAGCCATAGCAATAGACTGGTCTAAATTACGGACGTTCTCAAGAGCAGCAGTGTTGAAGCGATTGATGGAAGTTTGGATGGACTCCCCTTCTTTCTACTTGATATGGATAAAAGAATCCAAACCTCATCTCTATCACCGACTGCTGATAAAATAAGCCACAAACTGATGGCTCATTTGATCAAAAGAGTAGATGGTACCCAATTTGAGGCCCGAGTACCAGTTTCTTGCTGCTTCCTTTAGGATAGAAGAGAAAGCTTGGCATAGAATGGTGTCCGGCATGTCATGGAGCAGCATCATTATTTGAAAAATTTTGAGATGGTCGATGGGGTCTAAGGTTCCATTGTAACTCTCAAGTTGGAAGAGCTTGAAGTTCGGCAAGATGGGCTCTTGCATGATCTGAACGGTGAAGGATGGATTGATGCAGATGTCGTCATTGTGAATAGGAGCCAAGTGGCAGAGTTTCTCAATCCATCGATTCATCTCTTAGAGTTTCTGATTGAGAATATCATCTTGATCATGGATCTCAAAGTGCAGCTAGTTGAAGGAGGGTAGAGATTTCTCAGGAGTGAAATCATGGTCAGAACAAGGGCTCTCTGCTCTTTGCTTCCCCTTTCCAGGGTTTACTAGCTGACTTGCCTAGGTGGGCCTTTCGTGGGCTGGATCCTGGTGCTCCAATGATGGTTCTCTTGGTTAAGCTGGCGCCAGAGCCTACTGCATGGCCTGCACTACTTTGTGAGGCCCTTAACTTGCTGCATGAGTAAGTTAAACTGCTCTAGGTCCACCATGGCCACTGGTGGAGGAGGTTGAGATGTCGGTAATAAGGTCAGAGTAGGTAGATTTGCTAGTTCCTGATTAGATCTAGTGGTAGAGGTGGTAGATCATCAGGAAAGATTATAGTAGAAAGAGTTGAAGAATTGAAGAAGAGAGGAAGAAGATGAACTTGATTGGGTACTTCTTTAAGAATAAGGGTCCAGATATCTCTTCCTTTAGCGTCAATCCAAATCTTATTGGTGCATAAAATGGTTGGATGTCGGAGTTTGCTGGAGCTGGAGGAGATGAGGTCACTGACGAGACCTATAAGATGAAGCCTTGGTCGAAGTTGGCTCTGGTAGGACCCTCCAGCAATCAAGTTAGTTCTCTAGCCAACAAGGATGGAATACTCAATAAAAAATTATAGTAGAGAGGAGAGCTTAGAGAAGAAGACGTTCCTTGTGTTAGATGTGTGCCCTAGAAGCCAGATTGGCTAAACACTTATAATACACTTCTAAGGAAAATTTTATAATTTTGACTATAAATTAATAAAAAATTATTTTCTATCATAGTATGTATTTAAAGTATCTGTGATACATCCTTTGAGTTAATGGTAATGATAATTCATATTTTCAAGAGTTGAAAATTCTCATAATTAAGTCATAAACTACTCCCGACTGTAGGATGATCATGAGAATGATGATCGATCTGGAAGGTTGGTGTATGATCACTTTCTTAGGATAGATATGTCTTGAGTCTATGGTGTGGAGATACCAAAGTGAGAGTATAGGTACTTATTAGAGAACGAGGGCACTAAGCATGACCACCTCGAGTAGTCATAAGAAAATCTACCTTCTCATCGATGATTGGCTTGATGCTGTAGTGGTGTATTTGGTTCTTTGACCTAAGGTACATCGACAGTTCATCTTGAGGGAGTTATAGTTTGACTACACCATAACTCAGTCTTCTAGCCATTTAGAATCCTAAGGTGTATGTTGGCTATAGCATATTCATTGTAGAAATTGGATTACACCAATAGGGGATCTATCTACCTCGATAGATGAGAAGCATGTGAGCTCAGAAGTGGCACTCCCAAGTCTTGAAAATATGAGAAGATAGATCATGGAAAGATGAGAGCGAGCTGGAAGAGAAATCAGCTCTCCTAGTAAAGTTTAGAAATTGGGTCGGCTCACCCTGAGATTGAACTGGCTAAGTTAGAAACTGGGCCGGCTCAGTCTAGAACTGGATCAGCTAGATCTCAGAGGAAAATCCAGATAGAAAGCAATATTTTTGGACTATTGGCACGATATACAACTGGATCAGCTTAGTCTGGGACTAAGCTGATCCAGTCGTAGGTTAGCTGGCTCAATCTAAAACTAGACTGGCTTAGTTTTTGTGGGTTATTATTTTATGTATGTGGGTTGTTTGGATATGAAGAGTTTTTCTATGAGCTTGGACTTGATCCTTTGTAAAGTATATATACTGAAAATAGGTCAAGATTATAATGAGGCTGAGATATACTTAATAAAAGCTCTTTTCTTCCAAAAATCTTTTCTTCTCTTCTTCTTTATTTCTTGAATTATTTGATCATGCTTCCGCATTAATCTCTGAGAGGTTCTTTCTTGTTGCTTGGCTAATCATCAGCGGCCACATCGATCCATGTGGAAAGAGCACGTCTTCTCGATAATTGGTATCAGAGCAGTGTTGCATGGAAGAAAGGAAGAACCTAGAGTTTACTACATTCACGATCTATTGCACCAAGTTTTATCATAAAACTTATAGTTTGCTTCGTGGTTGTCTCTAGATTAAGATGGAGATTGTTTACATGGAGGAACGATGATACAAAAGTTTGAAAAGAGGACCTAGGGCTAGTTAGATCTTTTATGAAGGATAGTCTTGTTGGTGTGTGTGATCATGAAGGGTGTTAGGGATCTGTTCTTGACTTGTTTGAAGTCATGGGATCAAGTGAATTCAAGATGGATTTTGAGAAGTTCGATGGCAAGAAGAACTTTATCCTATGATAGCAAAGAGTAAAGGACTTGTTGGTTCAGTAGAGGATCTACAAGATCTTGACAAAAGAAAGGTCGGAAAAGATCAGTGCTGAGGATTGAAAAGAGTTGGAGAAAATTGCTTTTAGCATAATTCGGATGTGCTTGCTAATCAGATTTTGCCCGAGGTTTGCGCAGAAACTATGGCAAAAGGGCTCTAGGAGAGACTGGAGAACACATATATGGGGAAGAACATGACGAATAAGATGTGGTTGAAGAAACAGCTGTATAGTTTAAGGATGCTCGAAGATGGAGATCTTATTGCACATATCCAAAGGTTCAATCAGATATGTTCTGAGGTGATGAGTTGGATGTGAAGATCGATGAGGAGGATCGGGCATTGCTGCTATTATGTTCTCTCCCAAGTTTATATGATGGTCTCATAACAACTTTAGTTTATGGGAAGAAGATCCTAAACTATGAAGAGATTATTGGTGTGCTTAGATTAAATGAGCAAAGAAAAAAGATCTGCAAGAGAGACCCTAAGTCTGAGATCTTGGCTATGAATGAAAGATAAGAAAAATCAAAGAAGAAGATAAGAGGAAAATCCAAGGGCAGGTCAAAGTCTTGCGATCAGAGGAAGATGACATTGAAATGCTATAAATATCATCAGCCTGGACACCTGAGGAGAGATTGTCCCCTTTTGAGATCAGAAAAAGGGAAGACCAGCAAGGGAGATGATACAGCTTCTATGAGCAGTGGAGAAGATCTGCTAGTTATATCAGATGGATCCACAGAGTATGATACTATGTAGATATTGGATTCAGCATGCTCGCACCACTATACTTCTCATCGGGAGTGGTTTGCTACCTACCAAAAGGTCGATGGTAGAAATGTCAGTCTTGGAGATGATCATCCATGCAAAGTAGCTAGAATTGGTTGTATCAAGGTGAGGATGTATGATGGAATCATTTGTACATTATCAAATATCAGGCATGTATCAAAGTTGAAAAAAAATTTGATTTCTTTAGACTACTTGAAGGAGCAGGATTATGCTTTTAGTAGCCAGGCTAAAAGTGAATGTCTGAAAATTTTCAAGAGAGCTTTGGTGGTGATAAGAGGTAGAAGACTGATTAACAATCTTTACAGAGTGAAAGGCTTAGTGGTAAATGATAGTGCTGAGGTGCTAGCAGCGGCACAGGAGGAGCAGATTTTATATCAGCTATGGCACTATCGGATGGATCATATGAGTGATCGTGGGCTTACTGAACTAAGCAGAAGAGGTATGATCCCAGCCCTAAAGAAGGAGGGCACAGATCTTTGTGAGCCATGCATCTTTGGCAAACAACATAGGATGAAGTTTAATAGAAGTACCAAGCACGGTGAGGAAGTGCTGGATTTAGTGCACTCGAATGTGTGGGAACTAGCTCCGGTATCAACTAGATGATGCGTGCTAATTTATAGCTATGGCAAGTGCACCGGTCGATCAAGTAATAAAGTGAATGAGTAGAGTATCGTCCCTAGAGGATTGAAAAATAAGTACTGAAAAGCTCTTTTCTATGCTTTATTTAGAAGACCAATTTATGAGAATAAGAAATTAAAGAACAAAATAAAAAAATAATTAAAAATTTTAAGAAAATAGAGAGAGTGTAATTATTAGGGTTTTAAGCTTAAGAGCAATGGGTTACTAAGGCAATCGGTTCACCATCTCAGTCAATATAATATTCAGATTTTTAGATTAATTTTATTTCATGTGACGGTGGAGTCTCCTAATTTATTCACTACCCTTTGGTCCAGGCATAGCAAAACTATTAATATTTATTAATTATCCTTTGGTCCAGATGTAATTTAAATAAATATTAATGCATTAGAGTTTTGTGAAATTCCCTCTAATTAAAATATGCTGCATCCAAAGCGCACTAAAATTTCCGCATGCATATGAATTCTAATTTGATTCATAATACAAGGTATATAATCAAGAAGCATTAACATAGATGTACTTGGTCCGTAACATCTATGTTCATCAGATCAATTAGAAGATGGCCAGTAATCTAAAAGCATTAAGATCAGATTTATATACTCCTCATGAATAAAATTTAAAAATAAATCACACTGAATATTGCATCAAAAGAGTGGCTACACCTTAGCCTTAGTAAAATAAAATTTAGTTCATGATAACAAATTCAAAAACAGCAAATAAAATAAAAAGCATAGAGAAATTAGACTGTTTGATTGCTGAAATTGATTGTCTGCTTGCTCTTGATGTGGAGAACTTTGGCGAAGAAGAAGAGGCTCCTTGATCGATGTCTTGATTATCGTCGAAGAAAAATCAAAAACCCTTTTTTTTTTCTCACAAATCACTCTTCTCTTTCTACCTCTCTCTCCTCTCTTTCTCTCTTTTTCTTTTTTTCTTTGACTCTCTCCCTTTTTCTCTCTTTTCTCTTTGACTTCTCTTTTTTTCTTCTCTTACTTTCTCTCTGACTTCTCTTTTTTTCTCTCTTACTTTTCTCTCTGACTTCTTCTTTTTATTCTATGGCAACATCAGGTTTTATAGGCTAAGAGATTTGATTTTCCCCAAAATCCATCAAAAATTAGGTTTAAAACTCTCAAAACAACTCAAATTAAGATCTGGATAATTCTGATCCATTAGATGTTGATCAAACGGTCCAAAAATCCACTCAAAAAGCCCTTTAAAATAACCCAGATCAAGTCGGATTTAATGCCAGCCATTGGATCATCCATTGGATCGAATCTGGGCCATCCGATCGCATGTAGAAAGAAGGCTTCAGATCTATAGTTTAACGTCGGAATGAATCTCAGCCGTTGGATCTCGATCGGGAGCTACGGATGCCGTCCATCAGCGCCTTCTTTTCGACCGTCCGATCAAGCTTTCAGTGAAAACCGCCCGTTGGATCAGACCAAAATTTTCCAAATTGCCCTCCGTGGACCATGCACGAGCCCGGTGTTGCATGGACCACCGCATTTTTCAGCCAATCGGAGCGTGCTTCTTCATGTAAAATTTTCGAAATGCCCTCAAGTTGGTCCACCATGCACCGCAAAAAATGCTGACGTCAGCATTGCATTGACGGGTCGGTCTGCTGATGCGATCGAGCCAAGCAGTCTGCTGAGCCGATTTTCTGAACCAATTTGAATCGAACCAATTTTTTTTTTTTAAATTCAATTTTGGACTCATTTGAAGTCCGTTTTGCTTGAAATTTATTTCATCTGAATCAGAAAAATAAGCTCTTCACATTAGTGGCCTTCTTTTATACATAAGATTAATAAAAGTATCAATTTCTAAAAAAATAGATTAATTTATTTTATAATTTAATACTTTTATTAGTATATTTTTACCACTTATCACACTCTCCAACTTAGTCATTGCTAGTCCCTTAGCAATGTTTTATTTAATACCATGTTTTAATAAGATTATCCATCACAAAGATAAAATCTAGAACTAAAGGTCAAAAAATTTAGAAAATACTGCTAACTAAGCATTGAGCTTCAGAAGCAAATTTTTCAGTCAATACAATTAAAAACTTTCTTAGAGTACATCAAAGATCTATAGCACTTGTGTTCGTGATGACTAACTTTAGCATTTCAGTATTAAATTAAAAGAACAAAAGTATCCTCTCTTATCACCTATTTTGGTCAATTTTCTATACATTCTCAATTTTATACTCATGAATTAAGGTAGCTTTCACACTGCCTTTTCTTTTCTTTTTTTTTTTTTTTTTTTTTACTGTGCTGAGCATCCTGGCCTTTCCTTCACCATTTTACGTGAATTTTCACACTTGACCTAGGTGCAGAGACCCAGTTACTAGGCTTTGGGCAATCCACATATACTCTATCTTTTGCACTTTATTTATAGGCAGGTAGCTCTTTCCTTAAATTCAAGTTTCTTTGATTAGAATGTATATTAATTATCAATTTTTAGTGATAATTGAATCCTCAGTTGGTACCTTATAATCAATACCTACTTTGCCTTGTTAGTGTGCATGTGCAATCAAAAAGTGCTAATAGTCTTTTAATGACCTAAGTAGGCTGCTAAAAGTTGACCAACTAATAATCTACTTCTTTAACTCGTTACATTCATTAGCAAATAATTCTATCTTTTATCACTTATCCAGTTTATCTTGCTCAAGATTTTCTTCTTGACACATGATTTTTTTTTTTTTTTAACTTATTGTTCTACATTGTCTTAAAGGAGAAAGAAAAATAAAGGATGCAATAAAGGATAGGAAGGAATACACCTGATTTGGTTCAGTCTGGTTCTTTGGAGCTTTGAAATTTTGCTTGAGTTCTCATTGATTTTTCTGCAAAATTGAAAATACACACCAGAGCAGTAAAAGAGCAACAACAAATTACTGAAAAATAAAAGAAAAGAAAAATGATCAAAACTAAAAAGAAAAGAAACAACCTATCTAGTAGTTCTGATTTATAGTCTTCAGCTTGACTTTCTTTGAGTTCTAAAGTGGATCAATCTGGTGCCACTTCAATTGGAATACTTTCATGTTTGATCGAGTCCTCTTTCAATTTGACATTGCTAGCTTTTATAGTCTCAAACCTATTTTCTACAGAATTCTCATATAATGAATTGTCAATAATATCAATTAGAAAATAAGTTTGATTATCATCAGGATGTTTAGTATCTTTGAAAATATTAAAAGTAACTTGTTCATCTTGGACTCTAAGAATTAATTTTTCTTATTGAACATCTATTAAAGCTCCTCCAGTAGCTAAAAAGGGTCTCCCTAAAATAAGGGGTACATCATAATCTTCTTCCATATCAAGAACAATAAAATCAACAGAAAAAAAATAAACTTGTTTACCTTTACCAAGACATCCTCCACTATACCTCTTGGATATTTAATGGATCTATCAGGCTAATTGAAGAGTAATAGTGGTAGGCTTTGGTTCTCCTAGACCCAGCTTCCTAAAAATAGAAAAAGGCATGAGATTAATGCTTGCTCCTAAATCACATAAAACTTTATCAAAACTACAATCACCAATAATGCAGGGGATAGTAAAACTCCCTGGATCTTTTAGCTTCTGTGGTAATTTATTTTGAAGTATTGCTGAGCATTCTTCATTCAAATTTATTCTCTCATGCTCCTTCAGCTTTTTCTTATTTGTTAGGATTTCTTTGAGAAACTTGGCATACCTGGGCATTTGAGTAATAGCATCTACAAAAGGAATATTAATATGTAAATTCTTTAGAATTTTGAAAAAGTTAGAAAATTCCTTATCTGGATGCTGTATTTGTCTCTCTGGGAATGGTAGTGGCGGCACGTAGGGCTTCACATTTGGATCAGCAAATCATATACCTGGAGACCATCCATCTGCTGGTTGTTTTGGTGACTGACGAATTTTAGTTGATGGTTCCTTATTTGTAGTTGGCTCTTCAGTCTCTTTCTTCTGATGTGGCTCCTCCAGCTTTGTACCACTTCTTAGGGTGATAGCATTGACTTGCTCCCTTGGATTTGGTCTCCATATTGCTTGGCAAGGATCCTTGAGGTCTCTCAAAGATTATCTTTAGCCATTTGACCTATTTGCATCTCCAAGTTTCGAATTGCTGCTGTTTGGTCCTGCCTAAGTTTGGCTTCCAAATTTTTTATAGTTGCTTCTTGGTTTTGCATAAATTTGACCATCAGCTCTTCCATGTTGGACTTCTTTTTAGGTACTTGAAATCTCAGGGGGTGGCTGTTGTGCTGCATTTTGATTGCTCCATGAGAAATTTGGGTGCTGCCTCCACCCTTGATTGTATGTGTTGGAGTAGGGATTGTTTTGTTGT
Source organism: Cocos nucifera (assembly GCA_006176705.1). NCBI lineage: Eukaryota > Viridiplantae > Streptophyta > Magnoliopsida > Arecales > Arecaceae > Cocos > Cocos nucifera. The sequence goes on along the minus strand of QRFJ01000052.1, from coordinate 1,554,911 downwards.
GGCCTGAAAAAATTACCAATATAATTAGCTGTATCAGTTGTTTTAGCAAAAGGATTATCCTGTCTGGCAATTGCTCGTATCGTGTCCTCCTCCACATAGGTCATAAGTAATGCTCTGAACATGCATAGCTGTTTCCCTTTAAGTTGTTGACTTTGGCTCTAAGGGCTGCAATTTCAGCTAGTAAGGTTGGCACGCAATCTACTCCCTACACAGTTGCTAGTCTTTTTGGCATCATACGTTCTATCTACCATTGATAGCTATTTGATGCCATCTCATCGATCAGATCGAAAGCTTCTTCCTCCATTTTTCGATTAATGGTTCCTCCTGCTGCTGCATCAATCATAGAACGATTAGTAGGAGATAAACCATTATAGAAAGTTTGTACCTGAAGCCATACGGATAGTTGATGATGTGGACATCTCCTCAGTAGTTTCTTGAAATGCTCCCAAGCCTCATATAGTGTCTCCATGTCCATCTGCATAAAGAAAGTGATATCGTTGCGCATCTTGGCAGTCTTGGAAAGTGGAAAGTACTTGGCTAAGAATTTTTGGGCTGGGATATCCTAAGTTGTGATAGAACCTGTAGGAAGAGAATGAAGACAACTCTTAGCTTTATCCCATAAAGAGAAAGAAAATAACCTTAATCTAATAGCATCATCCGGCACTCCATTAATTTTAAAAGTATTGCAAAGTTCAAGAAAATTAGAAATATGGGCATTCAGATCATCATGCACATGTCCACTGAATTGGATAGTTGATTGAATTATCTGGATCATCATCGATTTTATTTCAAAGTTGTTTGCTCGTACAGGCGGTCTCCTGATGCTTGAAGCTGCATCGGCTATAGATGGTGTGATATAATCATTTAATGGATGATGTACTGGTCGAATAGCTTCATGTTGTCCTTCAGTCGCCATATCCAATCCTAGATTGATGTCGTTAGGATCTTCAGCTGCCATGTTTCTTTCTTGTTGTAGTCTTCTAATGGTCCTTTCAATTTTTGAATCTAAAAGTAGTAAGTTACTATGTCCAGTACGTGTCATGCACTAAATTTTTTTTTAAAATAATAAAAATTAAAAATAAAATTTTAAAGTAAAACTAAGATCAAAATTCTAATATTATTTTAGACACAATCCCTGGAAACGGTGCTAAAAACTTAATGCGTGCTAATTTATAGCTATGATAAGTGCACTAATCGATCAAGTAATAAAGTGAATGAGTAGAGTATCATCCCTAGAGGATTGAAAAATAAGTATTGAAAAGCTCTTTCCTATGCTTTATTTAGAAGACCAATTTATGAGAATAAGAAATTAAAGAACAAAATAAAAAATAATTAAAAATTTTTAAGAAAATAGAGAGAGTGTAAATTATTAGGGTTTTAAACTTAAGAGCAATGGGTTACTAAGGCAATCGGTTCACCAACTCAGTCAATACAATATTCAGATTATTAGATTAATTTTATTTCATGTGACGGTGGAGTCTCCTAATTTATTCACTACCCTTTGGTCCAGGCATAGCAAAACTATCAATATTTATTAATTACCCTTTGGTCCAGGTGTAATTTAAATAAATATTAATGCATTAAGTTTTGTGAAACCCTCTAATTAAAATACGCTGCGTCCAAAGTGCACTAAAATTTTCACATGCATATGAATTCTAATTTGATTCATAATACAAGGTATATAATCAAGAAGCATTAACATAGATGTACTTGGTCCGTAACATCTATGTTCATCAGATCAATTAGAAGATGGCCAGTAATCTAAAAGCATTAAGATTAGATTTATATACTCCTCATGAATAAAATTTAAAAAATAAATCACACTGAATATTGCATCAAAAGAATGGCTACACCTTAGCCTTAGTAAAAAAAAATTTAGTTCATGATAATAAGTTCAAAAACAGTAAATAAAATAAAAAGCATAGAGAAATTAGACTGTTTGATTGCTGAAATTGATTGTCCGTTGCTCTTGGTGTGGAGAACTTGGTGAAGAAGAAGATGCTCCTTGATCGATGTCTTGATTGTCAAAAGAAATCAAAAATCTTTTTCTTTCTCTCACAAATCTCTCTTCTCTTTCTACCTCTCTCCTCTCTTTCTCTCTTTTTTTTATTTCTCTGACTCTCTCCTTTTTTCTCTTTTTCTCTCTGACTTCTCTTTTTTTCTTCTCTTACTTTTCTCTCTGACTTCTCTTTTTTTCTTCTCTTACTTTTCTCTCTAACTTCTTTTTTTTATTCTATGGCAACATCAGGTTTTATAGGCTAAGAGATTGATTTTCGACCAAAATCCTTTAGAAATTAGGTTTAAAACTCTCAAAACACCTCAAATTAGGATTCTGAATGATTCTGACCGTTAGATGTTGATCAAATGGTCCAAAAACCACTTAAAAATCCTTTAAAACATCCCAGATCAAGTCGGATTTCATGCCAGCCATTGGATCAACCGTTGGATTGAATCTGGGCTATCCGATCACACATAAAGAAGGCTTCTGATCTTTAGTTTAACGTTGGGATGAATCTCAGCCATTGGATCTCGATCGGGAGCTATGGATGCCGTTCATTAGCACTTTCTTTTCGACCGTTCGATCAAGTTTTAGTGAAAGGCGCCCGTTGGATCAGACATAATTTTCAAATTGTCCTCTGTAGACCATGCATGAGCCCGGTGTTGCATGGACTGCCACGTTCTTCAGCCAATTGGAGTGCGCTTCTTCATGTAAAATTCCTAAAATGCCCTCAAATTGGTCCACCGTGTGCCACAATAAATGCTGACATCATCCTAACATCAGCGCTGCATCGGTGGGTTGATCTGCTGATGCGATCGAGCTAGGCGATCTGCTGAGCCAATTTTCTGAATCGATTTGAACTGAACCAGTTTTTTTTTTTTTGAAATTCAATTTCGGGCTCGTTTGAAGTCCATTTTACCTAAATTTATTTCATCTGAACTAGAAAAATAAGATCTTCATATTGGTGGCCTTCTTTTCTACATAAGATTAATAAAAATATTAATTTTTAAAAAAATAGATTAATTTATTTTATAATTTAATATTTTTATTAGTATATTTTTACCACTTATCACTAGAGGTGGGGCAAAATACTATCACTTTCATTGATGATTTCTTAAGAAAGGTATGGATTTATCTAATCAAAAAAAAATTAGAGATGTTTAGCCTAGAGAGCTGAAGTAAAGAAGGAGTCAGGAAGATAGGTGAAGTGTCTGAGGTCGAACAATGGAAGGGAGTATACTAGCCTGAAGTTTAGAAGGTACTATGAGAAAATGGCATCAAATGCCATTACATGATGAAGATGACTCCCCAGCAGAATGGTGTCATGGAGAGAATGAACCAGACATTGATTGAGAAGGCATGGAGTTTGAGGCTACAAACATCACTCCCAAAGTCTTTTTGGGGTGATGCTCTAATTTTTTCTTGTTTTCTTGTGAATAGGTCCCCTCATCATAAGCTGAATGAAGGTATTCCAGAGGAGGTCTGGAGTGGGAAGAAGGTGGTGCTTGGCCATCTGAAAGTCTTCGATTGCATAGTCTATACACATGTAGAGGCAACTGAGAGGAGTAAATTAAACCCAAAATCCTAAAAGATGATATTCATAGGATATCCACAAGGAGTCAAGGGGTACCTACTGTGGGACTCTCAGGCATAGAAGTTAGTGATCAGCAGGGATATTATCTTTGATGAGAAGAGCAACTTGAGGAGGTCTGGGATAGATGAAACTGAGAAAATAAAGATGAATAGTGGTGGCCAGTTAGAGAATGATGGCATATAAGTTACATTCACTTACAGGAGTGTTCCTATTGAGGTAGAGCTGGGTAGAAAAGTATTATCTCAAATTGAAAATCAATATGGAGGGCCAACAGTTCAGACAGATGTGCAGGAGCAGCCATAGACATCAGACAGAGATGTGCTAGTAGGAGTGGCTTTGCACAAGTCCCAACATACTATTAGGAGGTCGGTCAGATATGGCATTGATGAGGTTATCTCCTATACACTCATCACTGGTAATGGAGATCTAGAGAATTATGCAGAGGCCATGAAGAGTAAGGATCATGATTCATGGATACAGGCCATGATGGAGGAGATGGAATCACTTAAGAAGAATCAGATATGGTAGCTGGTGGATCTTCCAAAGGGTGCTCGACCTATCGACTTAAAGTGGGTGTTCATAGAGAAAGAGGTACCTTCAGAACAAGGTGGAGTTAGATTCAACGCAAGGCTGGTAGTAAAGGAATACTCACAAAGGGAAGGGATTGACTACACAAAATTTTTCTCTCCTATGGTGTGTCATACATCTATTTGAGTTTTGCTATCATTGGTGGCACAGCATAACATGAAATTGGAATAGATGGACATGAAGACGGCCTTTCTTCATAGGACTTTGGAGGAAAGAATCTACATGAAGCAGCCAGATGGTTTCATGGAGATGGGATGGGAAGAAAAGGTGTGTTTACTCAGAAAGTCTTTATATGGCTTGAAACAATCCCCTCGTCAATGGTATGGAAGGTTTGATAGCTTTGTCTTGAGCCCGGATTTCACCAGATGTGAACATGATTGTTGTGTCTATATCAAGGATGTAGATGAGGAGGATGCCCTGTACCTATTATTATATGTAGATGATATACTCATAGCCAGTAGAAGCATGGATGCTGTGAAAAGGTTGAAAAGGATATTATCATCTGAGTTTAAGATGAAGGATTTGAGTCCAGTTGAGAAAATCCTTGGAATGAAGATTTGTAGAGATAGGAGCAAAGGAGTGCTCCATTTGTCATAAGAAAAGTATGTTTAGAAGATTCTAGAGAGGTTTGGGATGGAGAAGGTCAAACCTGTAGAGATGCCATTGTCGAGCCATATGTCTCTCCAAGTTATAGAGCCCCCAATCAGAAAAGGAGAGAGAGAGTACATGGAATGAGTTTCTTATGCAAATGCTGTAGGTAGTTTGATGTACACTATGGTGTGCTATAGATCAGATATAGCACATGCAGTGAGCATGGTTAGTAGATACATAGCTAACCCTAGGAAGGAATACTGGAAAGCATTGAAATAGATATTGAGATATCTACATGGAACAAAGGATTATGGTTTGGTGCTTGGTGGGCAGTCGAGAGGATTTGGAGAATAATCTGTGAAGATGTGTGAAGATTCAGGTCCTCTAAAAGGGTTTGTTGATACAAATTATGCTGGTGATCTTGATACAAGGAGGTCTACTACTGGATACCTCTTCTGTATATATGATGGACCATTGTCTTGAAGATCAATCCTTCAGCCAATCACAGTCTTATCTACCATAGAGGCCGAGTACATTAGGATAACGAAGGCTATAAAGATAGTCTTTTGGCTTAGGAGGCTGATTGATGAGTTGGGGGTGGAGTAGAGCAAGGTTACACTCTTCAGTGATAGTTAAAGTGCTCTATTATTGGCACAGAACCCAGTCTATCATATGCATACAAAGCATATAGACTTGAGGTACTACAGGATTAGAGAGCTGATGGAGGAAGGTGAAGTGGAATTGATGAAGGTCCACATAAAAGAGAATAAAATAAAATAGCATGATCTCTGATCTTGGATCGGCATTAGCAGAAAGATAGTGTAGAAGTCCGGCTCTTCTTCTCGGCATTTGTTGCTTCGAAGCAGCCTTTAACCCATAGCCTAGCTTTGCCTTGTACCAAAGCTTCACCTTGATCGAAGATATTGATTTCTGGAGGCCTGGGATCCTTTTTATAGAGCTAGGAGGGCTGGATATTTTTTTCTAAAGGCAATGTGGGACTAATAGCCTTGTAATCATGAAAATATAAAGAAATCTGAATAAAATTTGAATCAAAATAGCTTTGATATGACTCTGGTAAGTCTGGTGAAATTTGGCCATTCAATAGAAATCCAACAGTCCAAAAATCATCAAAATCGGATGCGTATCAGCCCAGATCAGGTTGGATTAAATTCTGGTTGTCCGATCGTGCTTTGATGGAGGAAATCTGGCCGCAAATCATGCTTCGGGAGTCCTGATCATCGTCGAGAGTATTCTGGACTGTCGGATCATCTCCTGGATCGAGCGCTGCCATCTGATGGCGATCCAAGTGAAATCGGCAATCGAAAGAAATGCTGACCATCCGATCTTGACCACAAACAACCACCACTGCACGATCGCGCATTTACTATTCCCATGGACCGCGTGGACCGACCACATCGTGCACCACAACCAATCAGCACCTTTTATTGATAGATGAAAAGACTAAAATGCCTTATGAGCCGTGATGAATTTTTTGTAAACCCTTTAGGGGTCTAGGTCTACCACGTGGCAGGCTCTGATTGGTGTCTGCTGAGCTGGCGGTCTACACTATGCTGTAGATCGGCTGATGGCTTCTGAGCTTGAGTCGGCTAGCGTGGATGGCTTGGCACCAACTTGGTCGGCTTGGCTCGGTGCATTTGGATGCGTCGACTGCTACGGCATGGCGGCTTGAGCTGTATGCTATTTTTTTTATATTATTTTTTTTATTTTATTTCTTTAGAAATTCATATCTTTTCCATTTTAGCTCCATTTTGCTCCAAACTTATTTCGTTATGATCAAAAAAATGATCTCTTTTCATTGATTATAAAATTTTATTTTTTAATTTTTATTTTTTTAATTAATTTTTTAATTAATAAAAATATGAATTTCTCAAAAGTTATATATAAATTGATTATTAATTTTTAAAAATTAATATCAATTAATTGATAAATTAATATTTTTATTGGTAAATTTATGATACTTATCATCTAGTGTTCTTCATCTGAATTCGACTGATATCTGCTCGTGACACTCACGGCATGGGCTATATCAAGTCGTGTACATAACATGGCATACATGAGGCTCCCTATTGCTGAAGCATAAGGGATCTTGCCCATGCTTTCTATTTTCTCAAGTATGCTAGGGTACATCTTCTTGGAAAGATGAATGCCATGCCTGAAGGGTACTAAACCCCTCTTAGAGTTTTCCATACTAAACTTCTTTAGTACTTCCTCTATGTACATTTTCTGTGAAAGTCCTAGCATCCTATTCGATCTATCTCTATAGACCTTAATTTCTCGAATAAAAGATGCTTCTCCTAGATCTTTCATGGAGAATTCTTTAGATAACCACATTTTAACTATGGTTAATATGGGAATATCATTCCCAATAAGGAGGATGTCATCTACGTATAATACGAGGAAGACAACAGTGTTCCCACTGACCTTTTTGCAGAGGATGTAAAGAAAAATTTTCTCATAGGAGATAAGGGTCATGGAGATGATCCTTAAACCTATGACGGATCGATGTCTAACATCAACTCCAAGAAATGGTTAAATACTATGAAGTCAGAAATTGACTTGATGCACTCAAACCAAGTATGAACCTTAGTAGATCTATCAGAGGATATAGTACCAATTAGATGAAAATGGATCTATAAAAGAAAATACTACTATAAAAAAGGGCTACGACAGTGGTTCGTAACCACTATCGTAGCCTAAAAAATCGCTACCATAAGCTATGGCATTGGTTTTCTAACCACTGCTACTGCAGCCATTGTCATAGCTCTATGGCAGTGGTTGTTGCAGCGGTTATTTGAACCACTGCCATAGATAGCCTATTACAGTAGTTTATTAACCGCTGCAATATATCAACCTATAGCAGCGGTTATATAATCGCTGCCATCGATTATCTATAGCAGCGGTTACATAATTGCTATCATAAGTAATCTATAGCAGCGATTTCTTAACCGCTGCCATAGATCTAATGCAGCAGTTGGCACTGTTTGCACCACGAACCTATGACAGCGGTTGGTATGGATATGGCAGCGGTTATAAAACCATTGCCGTAGATCTTGAATAATTAAAAAAATTAAAATTTTTATTTTTTTATATATTTTACCTGATAAATACAGATATATAATACAAAAAAATATAATAAACATAAAAATTATTCTAAAATACTAAAATTATATTATCGAATAAAATTTATTATAATATTTTTTTAAAAAGAATAAAATATATCAAAAATTTTCTAAATATACATCATCATCGTCATCACCAGGAGCCAGAGCCGAAGCCAGAGCTAAAATTGGAGCTAGAGTTGGAGCTGGAGCTGGTGTTGGAGCCAGAGTCGGAGCTGAAATATGGGCCAACATATCCTCGAAGCCCGTGACTCCAAAATGCACGCTGAGGTAAATGAAGTATGCTCTGACTACTCCTCAGATGCTGAACTGCGCTTAACCCACCAAGGGGTAGGATGAAAGCTAGATAGCATTTCGGTGCCATCGTGATATGCAACATTAATGAACATTAATCAATATAATATGTTGAACAATAATATTAGTATAGCATCAATAAATAATCTCTAATATTTATACCAGATGAAGATCTCTTAGTGGTCAGTACGGCACGGCATGGCACGACACGGCCTATTGGCACAGCATGACATGGCCTACCAACACGATACGGTACGGCATGGCCTATCGATATGGCATACATTTTTTTTAAGCTTCCAATGATTAGAAGAAAGAGAGCTCTTTGACCAAAATAAGAAAGATATAAAAAAAAATTCAAATAAAAATTAATAATTTGACTCTAATAATTTATACCAAAATATTGAAGTCATCGTCTAGTGGCATCTACAATATGAACATCACCATCGCTCCTGACAAATATGTTTGGGATCTCGATAGTACTAGGTAAGTTTTGTCCTAGAGGAGTATTTTGCATGCATGGTCCAACATCGTCATCAACTTTGGTATCGTCAAAAATATGCCTAAACACCATCCTCACAACAACACCCCATTGAGGCTCCAAGGAATCACTAACATAGAAGACTTGACTAGCTTGGGAGACAAGTATATACAGTTCTTCAGTGTGGAGATGGCATTGCATGTTAACGAGAATAAAACCACACTCATCAGTCTTCATCCCAAACTATGATAAGGTGTCAAATCAATCGCACTTCATCAATGCGATCCTTTCTTTAGAATAATAGTCCAAAATGACTATCTTCTCCACCATGCCATAATAGTTCAAATCCTTCGTACGAGACTGTGAATCCCTCGAGCTAGTATAACACCTAGTGGTGGTGCTTAACATGACACCAATATTTTGTGTTGCCATATTTACGGACCTGCTGTGAATATTAAATCTATAGTCGTTAATGATGAGCTATTTATACTCACGTACGATACGATTAGGGCCCATTGAAAGAGCATGCACTTCAAGACTCACATCACTGAGCGGCAATCTCCACACCTAATTAAGGAGATGACACCTAATTAGTAAACATGTTCTAATAAATTGTACCAGACAAGAATATATAATTTCTTACATGATCTTTGAATCATTCAAAATATTCGTTGCTATGCATTTTCTCTTTCTCCTGCATACTTAGAGTGCCATATTTTACTCTTATGACCTCCTTGTGTTTGCTGCATGCACAAAGAATAAATTTATATATAATTAGGTATTTTTTTAATTATTATAAAATAAATAATGCTGAGTGACTCATCTTATGTACGGCTCAATGATATCACAATTGAAGAGCATGTAGCGGTGTGCCTTATCTCTTTCCTCAATGCTCAAATCAGTGAAGTGGTATGAAGTGGAAAGTCCATCTGGCTGTAGAATGGACTCAAATGCAGGCTCAATTGGCTCATACTGATCATCCTGATTCTTTATTGGCCTATTACGATGTGTCTTGAGTTTGTTTAAGTATATGGTACAAAAATCCATACACTCTTGGCCCGAATAACCTTCCGCTATAGATCCTTCTGGGCGATTCATATTTCTCATATAAGATTTTAGAGTTTGAATATTTCTCTTAGTAGGATACATCCATCGACAGAACACTGAGCCTCCAAGTGCAACTTCCCTTGAAAGGTGCACGGTGAGATGCATCATAACCATGAAAAATGATGATGAAAATATTTTCTTTAGATCACATAATATAGTCGCCGCTCTTGCCTTTATTTTCTTCACGTCTTTCTTAAGCAACCTCTTTGCATAAATATCTCTGTAAAAGTTGCAAAGATGAATAACCACTATTCTAACATTTTTTGGTAACACACGGTGAATAGCTATGGGATCAATTCCTACATTAGTATAAGATAATCATGAGTCTTCAATCCTCCAAGTTTGACATCCTTACTATTCACACGCTTTGATATGCTGCTTGAGTATCCATCTGAGATCTTTATGTTCTCCAACACATAAAGAAATGTGAACCATTCAGAGGCATTCATAATATAGCATGTATGAGGAAGCCTCCACTGTTCTCCCCCTATCGACTTTGGATGGAGTGATCTTCTAATATCCCATTCTTTTAAGTCAAGTCGAAAATTCAAGTCATCCTTGGTCTTATCCTTGATATTCAAGATTATTGCCAAAAGAAGCTCACACATATTCTTTTCAATATGCATTACATCTAAGCAGTGGCGTAATAAGTTTGTCTCCCAATATGACAAGTCAAAGAAGATGCTCTTTTTCCTCCAATTAAAGTGTGTGTCATCTTTCTTTGATTGACGCTTTCTTTTTTTATCACCAATCGGATCATCTTTTTCAAATTCAATACTGAGACCATCCAACTCTCTAAGTACTTCACTCTCAGACATTCGACCAAGCATCTCACCTTCTTCAATAGTGCCATCGAAGAAGCGTGCATCCCTTTTATATGGATGGTTTTGATGGAGGAAATGTCGATAACCCAAATAGCTAAATCTCCTCCAATGTGTCAACCTTCTAGACCAGGTGTTTCTTCCACAGACCGAGCATGCTAGTTCACCTTTGGTGCTCCAAGACAACATTAGGGCATAGGCTGAAAAGTCATTTATTATCCATAAAAGTGCTGCGCACATGGAGAATGACTCATTCAGTAAAGCATCAAAAGTTGAAATACCTTAAATGCTCCATAACTGTTTCAGCTCGATAATAAGAGGCTGTAAATAAACATCAATGTCATTACCTACCTCCATCGGTCCAAGGATGAGCACTATCATGAAAGCAAAGGATTTTTTCATACAAATCCATGGTGGAAGGTTGTAAACATGAATAAATACTGGCCATACACTATGGATAGTATTCATATGCTTGAATGGATTGAAACCATCGCATGACAAGCCCAACCTTACATTACATATCTCTTATGTGAAGTCAGGATGTAATTCATTAAACTTCTGCCATGCCTCTCCATCGGCTGGATGCCTCAATGCATCATCTTTTGTTCGGTCCTCTTCATGCCATCTCATGTCATTCAATGTCTTTGCCGGCATAAATAATTTTTGTAGTTTCGAAATCAAAGAAAGGTGCCACATTAACTTTTGAGGTACATGAGTCGATGTGCCATCTTTATTTTATTTCCATCTTGATACACCACACCTCGTGCACTTGTTGCGATTGACATCCCCCTCCCATTAGAACATGCAATCATTGGGACATGCATGTATCTTGGTATAAGTAAAGTCCAGCTATTCAATAATCTTCGATGCCTCATAATTATTCTTCAAAATTCATGCATCATTTGGAAGAATGTCCTCCAAAAGCTTTAGTATGCAGTTCACTCCATTATTACTAAACCTATTGGATTATTTTATTTGATACAACCAGATTAAGAACTCAAGCTTTGCCATCTTTTCACATCCGAGATACAATGGAACATTAGCATCCTCCATCAACTTATGGACCTTTTTCACATCTTCACTGTTTGTCATTCGACTAATCACAGGATCAGACATGGGCGTAGATGCACCATCATTGTGGCCAACAAATGAAAAAATATCATGAATCATTTGTTCCACTCTTCCTTCAGGTTGATCACCTCCTTACGGCTTGCCTTCATCATGTTGGTCCCAACAAATTTCATAATCGACTTTAAAGCCATAAATAGTAATGTGATCATTGATATCTTGATGAGGTAGTCACGACCCACCCATACACATTTTATAAGAACAATGGATCAGTCCATGGTCCCCAAATTTCTCTATAACATAATCAAAAAATTTTTGAAGTCCACCTCATATTATGGTGAGAGCCTACTAAACTTCATCCACCCCTTATCCATTTTAAAAATGATGATACTGCAAGTAAATCATGTGTGAAACTCAGATTAAATATCATTTTTAGATATGCAATAAATGCATCCTATCATCAAATAATAGGTAAAGATACATCCTATCCCATTCAGAAATTGCATTAATTCTATAGGTTCATTACAATAATCAAATGATATGCAATAAGGATCGAATGAAATTTTGGCAGCATTTTTTCTTAGTTCTCCCATGTAGGGAGAACAAAAGAAAAATACTATCTAAAATTTCATTCAAAATTCTTAGCATATCATTTGATTACTGTAATTATCTATAGAATTATTTATAATTTTCAAACTATCCATATTGGATAATTAATTGATTATTATACATAATTCTCTAAACCATATAATTACATATAATTGTATGGATGTTGGAGATTGTGTACACTAATCAATTGATGGGTCTATCGTTATGCAATGCAATAAACACAAGCAACAAGATATAAACATCCAAAAAATATTATGCAATAAATTTTACAACATAAATTACATTCATAAATAATTAAGGATGAGCAATAGTCGTATATTTGATCTCTTACGTGAACCTTTGTGTTAATCCAAAAATCTGAAAGAAGAATAAAGTAGATGATGGTGGCACTTTAGGACTTAAAATTGGAATCTTAGAGAGACATATCAAATTCTATTTGCTCAAAAGTCAAGCCAGCTCCATGCCTGAGACAGCCGACTTCATGCTTGAGACATCCGACTCGGATCCTCCTCGAGCTAGCTCGATCACGATCCGAGCCAGCTCGACTGCGTATCTGAGCTGGCTCGACCGTGTGCCATCCCCTTGATCACTCCCTCTCTCGACCTCTCTCACCAACGATGGTGGCGAGGCCGAACCCCTCCCTTCCAGCTTTTCCATCTCTCAATCTTTCTCTCTTCCTCTCTTGATCTCCCTCGTCGGTGAGGTCAGACCCCATCCCACTCTCTCTCACTCTCTCAATCTCCCTCACCAGCAAGGTTGGACCCCATCCCTCTCAGTGATGCTGGCAAGGCTGGACCCCCTCCCTCCCTCTCTCGCTCTCTTGATATCTCACTCTCCTCTCTCGATCTCCCCTTGTCGGTGAGGCTGGACCCCCCCCCCTCCCAATGATGGGCGGCGAGGTCAGACCCCCTCCCTCTCAATGGATGGCAGCAAGTTTGGATCCCTCCCTTTCTCTCTCCCTCTCTCGATCTCCCTCACCCGATGATGGCGATGAGGTCAAACCCCCTCCCTCCCTCCCTCCCACTCTCGATCTTTCTTGCGACGGTCGGTGAGTGATCGGCCCTCCCTCTCTTAATCTGTCAGTCTCCCTCTCAGTCTCTCCATTTCTTAGTTTCGGATCCCAAAATTGGATCCAGCATTTTGGGATCCATTAGGGTTCGGGTCTGGTACTTCAAGTATAGACCCATTGGGTATTCAGATTTAGATCCGATATCGATAATTAAAATTGAGTCTAGATCTGAATATTCAGATTTTGATCTAAATCCAATCCGTTAATAGATCTAGTCCACAGTCGCCGACATGGCACAGCCTAAGGCTACCACCACGGCATAGCCCAAAAACTATGGCATGCAAATAATTATAATATTTATAATATTTATCATAAATATTTTATAAATTATTATAAATATACATGATTAATAAATAATACTATAAAATTAAAAAAAATTATATTTGCGACTATAGAGAGCGGGTCGCATTGAAAGCTCCAAGGGTCGTCAGTGATGATGCTAGAGGAGGATGATGACACTAGAGGTAACTTGCGAAACAAAAGCAAGATAGTGAGATAGAGAAGAGAGAAAAAGAGGAAAACGAGAAAGAGTAGGGACGGTCGAGGATGAGGGGCCAGGGGGAGGGGGCATAGTGACGAGGAGGCCTAGGAGGCACAGTGACGGAAGGGTTGGCGATCGGGAGGGGGAGTGTGGGGGTTGGGGGTGGGTGGGGGGTGGCGGGGAGGGGCAGCCAGGGATGGGAGGAAGGAGGGGCGGCCGAGGGGAGGGTGGGGGATGGGGTGGTCAGGTGCGGGGTGGCGCGGGGAGGGGCGACCAGAGATGGGGGGGCCTGGGGGGTGGTAGGGTGGTGGGGAAGGGTGGCCGGGGATGGGGTAAGGAGGGGTGCGGGGTGGAGGTGGGGGGTGATGGGTGGTAGGGAGGAGCAGTCGGGATGGGGGAAGAAGGGGCGATCGGGGGATGGTGGGGGTGGCGGGTGGCGGGGAGGGGCAGCCGGGGATAGGGGGCCGGAGGGGAAGTGGGAAGGAGGGGTGGCGCCGACCGAGGAAGAAGGAGGGGCAGCATCGGTCGGGAGGGAAGAAGCCTCACCGACGATGGAGAGGAGGGAGAGAGATAGAGAGAGAGATCGAGCACGTATGGAAGGAAAGCAAAAAATATTTGAAGATTTTTAACCTAACCTATGGCAGCGGTTATCAAATTGCTACCATAAATCTACAGTAGTGATTATCCAAAACTGCTGTCATAGATCTATGACAGCGATTCTATAACCGCTATTATAGATCTATAGCAGCAATTTTTGATAATCACTATCGTAGGTTGAAAATAATTTTTTTTAATTTTTTTATAAATATTATATAATTTTAAAATTTAATGTCCATCTTCATCATTCATTATCTAAATAATTATCATCAGAGTGCATCGCAAAAGATTGCCTCGATTTGATGGCCCTAGCTTCATCGATAAAAAAAAATTGATTTCGACAATCATGAACGATGATATGATGATCTGATAGATAGAGATCTTCAATGGATCCAAAAATCTGCAGTGATTATCTTAATGATGTTTATAGCATACTATCAAAATTTTACTTCAATCGGATATCATTATCATAGTCAATTTAGTATGGAATGCTTTCGATAGTTAAATTAGAAACAAGCGATCAAAGGGTTTAACAACATCCGATTATGAGATAATTTTTTAGTTAAATAATTTTTATTATAATTTTAAATATTTTATATAGTAATGATAGTAAAATTTAAATCATTTTCATATAAACTATTCATATTAAGCAGATATTGCAAAAGCACGAGCATAACAACCAGTGAAGTTTTGGAATAGTTATCAGGAGACGTATAGTTTTAGATCATTCTTCATCTTATGAGTTAAATTTTATAATCACCACTATAAAAAATGATTAAAATAGTAGTCAAGATCATTTATAAAAAATATTATCTCATAATCGGACACCATTTGGTCCTTTGATCACTCATTTATCATTTAACGGTCGAAACTAATCTATATTAATACTAAATTAACCAAGATAACGATATCCGATTGAAATAAAACTTTGATAGTATGCTAAAAATATCATTGAGATCATCGTTGTAGATTTTTGGATCTATCAAAGGTCTCCATCTATCAGATCATCACATCATCGTTTATAATCATCAAAATCAAATTTTTCTAATCGACGAAGCTAGGGCCATCGGATCGAGGCAATTATTTGTAATGATTTAGATAATGAATGATCAAGATGGATATTAAATTTTAAAATTATATAATATTTAAAAAAATATATATATGATGGTGATTATAATTAATCGCTACCATAAATAAGCTAATAGCAGCGGTTCCTACTAACCGCTGCTATAGGTCCAACTTATGGCAGCGATTTCACTAACCGCTGCTATAGGTCCGACCTATAGCAGCGGTTATAATGAACCACTGCTATAGGTCGACTTATGGTAGTGATTTTTTGTAACAGCTGTTATAGGTCCAACCAACGACAGTGATTTTCATTAACCGCTGCTATATGTCGGACCTATAGTAGTGGTTAGTGAAACTGCTACCATAGATCTGATCTATAGCAGTGGTTAACGAAAACCACTACCGTAGGATCTCTGATAGTGGTTTTGAAAACTACTGCCATAGTATGCGTTGCCACAGATCATTTTTGTAGTAGTGAAAATAGGTGTAGATTGTAAGGTAGAGATATATAAAGCAAGGCTCGTAGCGAAAGATTATAGTTAATGTGAAGGCATTGACTATTAGGATATTTTTTTGCCTATAGCCATGCTTAAATCTATCTGCATACTAGTCACCATCATAGCTTTCTATGATTATGAGATATGGTAGATAGACATTAAAACTGTATTCTTAAATTGATATCTTGAGGAAGATATCTATATAGATCTGCCTTTGAGTTTCACTTCCAGTGGTGGAGATTATAAAGTCTGCAAGTTGCAAAAGTCCATATATAGATTAAAGCAAGCTTTTCAGAGTTGGAACACTCATTCAATGATGCAATCAAATTATTTTATTTCATCAAGAATAAGAAGAAGTCTTGTGTATACAAAAGGATCAGTGGAAGTGCTATCACATTTCTCGTACTGCACGGGAATGACATCCTCCTTATTGGGCTAACCTCGATCAAAAGATGGTTGTCTAAGAAATATTCCATAAAAGACCTAAAGGAGGCATCCTATATTCTCAGAATAAAGGCTTATAGGGATAGATCTAAGAGGATACTAGGCCTATCACATAAGCTGTACATAGAAAAAGTGCTGAAGAGGTTTAGCATGGAAAACTCTAAAAGAAGACTCTTACCCCTTAGAAATGGTATATGTCTCTCCAAGAAAATGCATCTGAGCACATCTGAGGAGATTCAATTCATGAGCAAAATTGCTTATGCTTTGGCTACATGGAGCTTTATGTATTCTATGTTATGTACTTGATCATATTATCCTTACTGCGAGCATCATGAGTAGGTATTAGTCAAACTTAGGTGAAGAGCACTGAATAGCTGTGAAGAACATCCTTAAGTGAAGGAAAAGATCTAGAGTTTTATGAACATATTTTGAAACTTTTTTCAAAATCAATCAGCAGAAGTAATAAACTAATCATATTAATTTATTAAGATATATAAATTAATTCTAGATCTATGATCTTATCTCATAATCTATGGATGCTATTAAATCTGAAATTAAAAATCAAGCAAAGATGATGTTGATCACATCAACATCAAAGTTATACTAGATCTTATCTAGAAAGAAAAAGAAGATCAAATCTCTCTTACCTTTGCAAGTTGGGTTCTTCAACTCACTGATTCGAGGCTGAGGTCGTCTCTCCAAGCTACACATATATTTGGCCTCTATAGGATGTCCACATAAGACCTCGATCGTCGATCTAAAGTCTAGCGATAGGAAATCAGCACAGCATGCTAGTACTATACTGATCCTTCTTTGATGGCTGATCAAAAGCCTCCTCCAAACCTTGGATCCTCCAATAATTAGAAGAAGTAGAGGATTTGAAAAGAAAATCACTTTTCTAAAATCTCACAAAAGGAGGAAGAAGAGAATCAAGAAAAACTCTAGAGAAGAACCCTTTCTTCTTCCTTCTTTTCTCTCACCAAAACACAACAGCTTGTGTCTCAATGAAGCACCATGCCTAGATCCTCTTTGCACCCAAGCTTCCCACATCCCAAACCACTCTCTTAGATCTAAAATCTATAGAAAATGTATGCCCTAACTCTCTTTAAATAGAGAGTTATGATAGAGTCCTTGTCTAGGTCAAATACGTAGAAAGGCAGGTTCAAATTGAGCAATGATTTGGGTGCCAACTCTTAGGCATCCCCTCCTTATTTTTTTTCATGAACTCTAGAAAATATGTGCAAAAAAGTCTTCTATTTTTCACAAAATAATTAGAGGGAAATTAGGTGGTTTAGTACCTCAAAGAGATAAGGAAAGATGATATGCCAAACTCTATCCAATAGAGACCTAGGTCAAAACAACTTGTTTGTTTTGATCTATTCCACAACTAATTTTCTTTTAAAATTATGGGAGATATAAAAGGGCATAGATACTCTCTAGAAATAAAATTTTTCATAAAAATTCCAAGGGAATTGGCGTGGGAGGGCATGGAAAGCAAGATGGCACAAGATGGAGAAATCCTAGTCACACTAGGACTTCTAGTTTTGACTTGGTCCAACTTATTATTTGAATTCAATTAAATTAAAACTAATGCAACCCAATTAGAGATGATCTTAATCCAACTAAGATCTTAATTAAATCAGATTAAATTAAATTTAAATCTAATTTAATTTTTAATCTAATTAGAAATAGGGTACATACAAGTCTTAATTGAACAAGGACTTGTTCTTCCTTGCAATTGACTTATCAAATAAATCAATTGAACTTGATCCAATCAAGCTCAAATTAAATTTAATTAAATTATATTTAATTAAACTTAATCTTAGTCCTTTGGCTTAATCAAATTAAGCTAATTAGTAATCTAATTGCTAATCGATCCTTTTGCAAAACTTGCACTAGGTCAAACATCAATTGTATTGATTGTTTATGTTGGAAAATATGTTCCAAAGCCAATCATCAGCCTAATGATGGTTGAGCTACATTGTATCTATAATTAATTTATTAATAAATAAAATATATTTTTAATATTTTTTTCATCATAAAGTATTCATCTACGAACGAACTCCATTATTGTGATGAAGTCCTTAGGACTATTTACCTTTAATAAAGAGAGGATGATAAACATCATAAATTCACCAATAAAAATATTAATTTATTAATTAATTTATATTAATTTTTAAGAATTATTAATCAATTTATATATAATTTTTAAAAAATTTATATTTTTATTAATTAAAAAATTAATTAAAAAATAATAAAAAAATAATAAAAATTGAAAAATAAAATTTTATTATCAATAGAAAGAGCTCATTTTTTTGATCACAACAAAATAAATTTTAAGTAAAACAGAGCTAAAATAGAAAAGATATGAATTTTTAAAAATATAAAATAAATAAAAATTAAATAAAAAAAAAATGGCTCAGCCGGCTCTGCAAGCTGAGCCACCAAGCTAAGCCAAGCCATCAAAGCCGACTCAACCATTGAAGCCATCAGCCGGTCCACGATCCAGGCGTGGACCGCCAGCTCAGCAAAATCCGGCGAATCAGAGCTTGCCACGTGGTGGACCTAGACCCCTAAAGGGTCTACAGAAATTTATCGCGGCTCACAAGGGTAATTTAGTCTTTTCACTCGACAACAGAAGGCACTGATTGGTTGCGGTGTGCGGTGCGGCCGGTCCACGCGGTCCATGGGAACAGTGATTGCGCGATCGGATGGATGTGGTTGTTTGCGGTCAGGATCGGACGGCTGTGGTTGCTTTCCGAATTTTATTCAGCTACAGACATCATGCGGATCACCATCGGATGGCAGCGCTCGATCCAGGCGACGATCCGACGGTCCAGAAAGCTCTCGACGGCGATCAAACTCTTAGGCGTGTGATTTGCGGCCAGATTTCCTCCATCAAGCGCGATCCAACGGTCAGAATTTAATCCGACCCGATCTGAGCTGATCTGCATCCGATTTTGATGATTTTTGGACCGTTGGATTCCTATTGAATGGCTGGATTTTATCAGATTTATCAGAGATGTATCAGAGCTATTTTGATTCAAATTTTACTTAAATTCTTTTATATTTTGATGATTGCAAAGGCCATTAGTCCCACATTGCCTTTAGAAAAAAACTATCCAGCCCTCCTAGCTCTATAAAAAGGACCCGAGGCCTCCAAAAATCAACATCTCCGATCAAGGTGAAGCTTTGGTACAGGGCGAAGCCAGGCTATGGGTTAAAGGCTGCTTCGAAGCAACGGGTGCCGAGAAGAAGAGCCGAGCTTCTACACCATCTTTCTGCCAATGCCGATCCAAGATCAGAGATCAGGCTATTTTATTCTTTTTAAATTCTATGTATTTAAATTTTAAAATTTTAATTAATAAAAATTTTATTTTTGCATTTTAATTTTTTGCTTTTTATTTTTATTATAATTTAATTTCTACACTTTAATTATTATTTTTTATTTTATTGCAAGTAGATGCTAAGATCTAACTAGTAGATCTTAATACCAAGTTTAAATTCCTGCACCTTTTAATTTTTGCTTTTTATTTTCCGACTTCACTTTTGATCCTAAAACTCTTCTTTTTTTTTTCTTTTAAAAATCAAAGATTTCAAATCTAAAATACTACCTTCCCTGTGGATTCGACCCGACTCACTGCTATCTACATATTTTCAATGATTTTAAGAAGTCAGATTAAACTGATAAACATGGTGTCTTAACGACAACATCGCATTCCTATCAGAAGATTTATCGATTAATCCTTAAATCTATTCACAACTAAATGATAGGCTGTTAATTAGGATGACAGTGTCTATTGAGCATAGATCGCTGTATACCATATAGGTTGGTTGTCCTCTTAACCAAGAAGTGTGGAGACACTGGTATGCCATACATATGAGATGTATGGGTATGTCATCATTGAATGTGACCAACTCTAAAGCATTCTGCTATCGAGAATGTCTTTGATAGAATATAGATATAAGTATCCCTTAGACCTGAGATCATCTCAGTGACTTGCAAGCAACTCACTATACTTTGGTACTGGACTAACTGAATTTCTAATTTAGTAATGAAAGACTTCTGAGCATAGTCAAGTACTTATGAAGTCAGAGTGTGATCAAGATAAAATTGACCACTCTAAGAGTTGGAAAAAAATGTATCACTGTATTTCAATATAGCAAAATCTTGGCCAGGATAATCTATCAGATGGATTTGATATTTTGAAATACAATATGGACAATCTTATCAGAGTTGATAGTTGAACTTTGAGGTGTCCTATGAGCATTTTGGTCAAAAGGATGAATTATATGAAAACTATATCTGCATGGGTTCTAAAAATATTGTTCTACACATTCGACCTATCTGGCCATCAGATACCATTGCTAGATGGTCACTTTGATTAGTACAAAAATTTATTCTTATGCTACCAACTTAGGTTCGGACCTATGAGATCATACACATTAGAGTTTATGATCCGGTCAGATGGTTGATCAACGATTAAGAATCGTTCTAGGGTTAAATGATCAATATGATTGATGTTTAACCTAGTGCAAGTATTGTAGGAGGATTGATTAGCAATTAGATTACTAATTAACTTAATTTGATTAAGCCAAAGGACTAAGATTAAGTCTAATTAAATATAATTTAATTAAATTTGATTTGGGCTTGATTGGATCAAGTTCAATTGATTTATTGGATAAGCCAAGTGCAAGGAAGAACTAGTCCTTGTTCAACTAGGACTTGGGTCAACCTAATTTTCTAATTTGATTAAAAAGATAAATTAGAATTTAATCTAATTTAATCTAATTTAATTAAGTTTTTAATTAGTTTAGAACTAATTTAATTGAATTGAATTAATTCTTGTTTGATTTGGTTTGAGAAACCATATTAGACCAAGTCAAAATAAGAATCCTAGTAAGACTAGGAACTTCCCTCCTTGCGCCACCTTAGTCTTAACACCCATCCTTCATGCCCCCTTTTAATTTTGCATGAATTATCCATGCCCAAGAGAAGCTCACCACATCCCAAAGTTCTCCTCTTTCTTTATTACATGGTAAATTAAGTGTGGACCAAGTCAAAGTAGGAATTGGTTCACATTCTATGAGATAGAATTTTAGGAAACCAAAACTCTTCCTATAGTGCATTGATTCTACCCAGATTTTTTTTGGAATTTTCATGAATTTTAGAAAGATTATTGTATGACAAAACCTGATGGTCCATAGTAGAGAAGAAGGAGGGGTTACCCAAGAGTTGGGCGCCCCTTGTCTTGCCCAATTTGGACATTCCTTGTCTAGGTATTTAACCTAGATAAGGACTCCTTTATATCTCTCTATATAGGATGAATTTTTGGCCAATGTTTGGATATATTCCAGACCATTAAGGGACCTTTGGGGTTGTGAAAATCAAGGAGAAAGAGTATTAGGGCATGGGGATTTCATAAACACCAATCTAGGTGTCTAAGTGAGAGAACAAAGAAGAAGAAGAAGGAGTTCTTCTTTTAGAAATTTTTTTTTGATCTTTTCTTCTTCTTTAGAAATTTTTTGAGAGGTGTCTCAGGTTCAAAATCTCTTTTCCTTCCTTCTGAAGATTGAAGAGTCTAGGATTTGAAGAAGATGGTTCCAAATCGATCGTCAAAGAAGAATCAGCATAGTACTAGCATACTGTGCTGATTTCTTGCATCAAACTTTTGATCATGATTCATGGGCTTGTGTAGATGACACCTAGAGGTCGGATATGTGTACAGTTTACAATATCATCCTCAAGTTCAGATCAATAAGTTAGAACATTTAACTTGCACAGATAATAGATCTGATATATTATTTTCATACCTGTATTAGATGTAGTGTATATACATATTGATGTGATCAATATATTTTAGTTTCTTCTTTAGATTTTAAATTTTGATTTAATAACATGCCATGATTATATAATAGATCTTAGATCTAGAATTTTTTTAGAATTTAAAATTAATTTTAAAAAATTTCAAGATCTAGCCCTGAAACCCTAGATTTGGTTCCTTTAATTGGTATCAGAGCATAGATTTTTTCATTACATGATTATTTGAGCATGTTTAGATTTTCTCTTAGATTAAATCTAATTTATAATCTAATTATTAAATCTAAAATTAAAATTTTTGATCATACGAACTGCTATAAGGTTGTCCTGTGGTAAGGTTTATCCCTTACAGTGAAAATATTATCTTAGTTCATGTTGATCTGCTTCTAATTATAAATTTATTAGATTTAATATAATTTTATTTATAATTTAATAAATTTAAAATAGTTTTAAATCTAAAAATAAAATTTTTAGATTACACGAACTGCTATAAGATTGTCCTGTTGTAAGATTTATCTTTTACAGTGGAAAGATTGTCCTAGTATGTACTGATCTAAAACATTGATCATAAAATTCTAGATTAGATCTAAGAGATTTTATTATCTGATTAAAAATATTTTAATCTAATTTTAATCATCATAAATATGTTAGATTTGATCTAAGATAATTTATAATTGATTATATTTGAAATTATTTCAATTACATGAACCTATTTAGATTAGATTTAAAGTAGTTTCATGCTTTTTTTACTTGCATATTGATTATGAATTAAATATACAACTTGGTTGATAGAACTATGTTATAAAAATACTTTATAAAAGTAAAAATTATTTTTGAAAAGTCGAACCCGAACCCTTAGTCCAAAACTTAATTAAGAATTAAGAAGTTTTTTGATTAGGATATAGGATTGTGAATTGAAGATCCTAAGACACAAATCATAACACATTGGGTTAAATGGGTTAGTGGGGATTAGATCCATTAATTGGGTTAGACCTAGGATTAAATTAAAGAATGGACTTAATTAGATAATTGACTAAATCTAATCAATTGTTATCTTAGATTAGATCAAGGATTCTCTACATCAATTACAATAGTTGTAGTTGGTCAAGTCCATGTCTTTAATGAGATCCGAAATGGACTTGATTCTTGGCTATGCGGTCCAACATGAATTATTAGGTTGATCTAATTAAAATTAATTAAACTAGTTGGTGTCTAAGATAAACTAGATCGATGGTTTTTAATTGGCAGCTTACTTACTTGGTCATTTCTGATGGTGTCTTAGGCAAGCTTTGGCAGACCCTCCCACTGATCGAACTTACCTGACCTCTTAGTAAAATTATGTTTTAATTAGATCACTTGACTATTCGAGCTAATCCATGTCAGCTAGATAAATCAGTTTGATTGATTTAGATGCTCCTAGACCAGCCTATTAATGGTCTCTCTTAAGCTGACTTAATGAAGTCAGTGGAAGGATCATGATAAGCTAGTTCATCTGACCCTCCTACATCTTCAAATTAAATCCTTTAAAATTATTAGGTCCCTAAAATGAGATTGTTATTATGATAACTAGATCATAGCCTCCCATTAAAGTAGATAATAATGGGTCCATTAGTTGGATAATCATTGAAAGCCCGAAGGCCTGGTGTTTATCGGCTAATAGAATTATCATTCATCATGTGCTTTCTTAGCTGCATCTTTCTAAATGGTGGTTAGGTTGGCCAACCAAAGTTGGGCCTAATTATTCATTGATTTGATGGGCCAAGCATGGTCATGTTAATAGTTGGACCTAACTAAATCTTTTCAGTGAAGGCCAAAGCCTACTGATTAGGGACTAAAGCAAAATTTAATTACTAAAAATTATTTAAAAAAATAATTGATTATGAACCTACCCTTAGATGTACATGGGTTGGCCAATCAAAGTTAGGCTCGTGTGCAGTCTATGTGGATTTTGGTATCCACTAAGAAATTAGGGTAATTCCTCGAATTGAAGATAGAGGCTACCAATTTGAATAAAATAGTGGGAGAACCTTTTGATTAAAGTCTAAATCTTTAGATTTAATGAATCAATTACTAATCAGGTTATGATTTTTCTTTGTGTAAATATGGCCACATTTCTATCGCTTCGATCATTGTTGGATAATGATAAATTGGTGGGACCCAACTTCGGTAGCTAATACCGAAAGTTGAAAATTATTTTATAGCATGAATGGATCCTATATGTATTAACGGATCTTGCACCTGAGGAGCTAGTTGTCAATGCACATGGAATAGTCAGAGACACTTATCAGAAGTGGCTTAGTGATCGGACCACAGTGCGTTGCATTATGCTGGTTGCTATGAGCAACGAGTTCAGTCGCAGATTTGAGATGGCTCAGCCAAAGAGCATACTTCAAGTGTTGGAGGATTCCTTTGGCACACCCAATGACATGGAGAGGCACAAGACTAGTTGTGCTATCTTCAATGCCAGGATGCGGGATGGTGCCTCTATCACTGATCATGTCTTGTACATGATCGAGCTGATAGAGCATTTGAGTAAGCTCGACTTTTTCTTGCATAAATAGCTTGGGAAGGATGCAATACTGAATTCATTATCCAAGTCTTTTCTCTCATTTCTTACTCATTTTAGAATAACAAAGCTTGAAGTAGACTATCATGGGTTATTGGGGTTGCTTCAGAACTTTGAGAAGGATCACCAACTCCACAAAGAGTCAGTGAACATAATAGGAGGCTCATCTTCTAGTTCTTGATCCTTTAGGAAAGGAAAGAAGAACAAGAAGAAGAAAGCTAAGAAGGTGCAAGTTCAGGTTGGGATTTTTGTGCAGGGCCAGACTAGGAAGATCAAAATTGATAAGAGTCTAGCTAAAAGCTTCTTTTGTAAGATGCGGGGGCATTAGAAGAGGAACCATCCTCAGTACATTGCCCCTCTGGACTCGAACAGATAAAGAAAGAAGCAAGCGATTGCAGGACAAGATATTTATATGATAACTCCTTGTAATTTCTCTATTTATGATATTATTGACTAGGTACTGGATATCGATAGCTCTTACCATATTTGCAATTTATTGCAAGGGTTGCAGATCAGTAGAAGATTTGAGCAAGGTGAAAGATTTTTGAACATTGGAGATGGAAGACCAGTTCTAGTTCTAACTTTAGGAATTCTAAAACTTGTATTTGAGTTCCATACCATTGTTCTTAGTGATTATCATTTCTATTCTAGTTTCTTTTTTAATGTTATTTCTATAGGCCTTTTGGCCAAAAATGATTATAAAATATCAATAAAAAAATAAATTTGTAATATCATTATGAATGATGTTACTATTTTCTATGGACATTTAAACAATGGTGCATATATGCTCTCATAACCTATTAACATAGATTATTCAACTAGAAAACATCCTAGATTAGATAGTATATCAGATATCTATTTATGGCATTATAGGCTAGGTCATATAAATAAGAATAGGATAAACAGGTTGACTCAAGAGGAAATTCTCAAAGTTAGTGATAGTGAATCACTTCCAACCTGTGAGTCCCGTCTTCTTGGTAAAATGACCAAGTTATCTTTTACTAGAAAAGATAAAAGAGCCACTGAGCTCTTAGGTCTAGTATATATTGATGTATATGGACCAATCAGCATAAGTGCTAGAGGTAGATATTTCTACTTCATTAATTTCACAGATGATCTATCTAGATGTGGATATGTCTATTTGATGAAACACAAGTCGAATTCATTTGAAATGTTCAAATAATTTTGAAATGAAGTAGAAAAACAAACTAAAAAGAGTATCAAAACTCTTCAATATAACTGAGTAGGAGAATATCTTTTCGATGAGTTTCTCACATATCTAGAAGAAAATGAAATTCTCTCCCAATGGACTCCTCTAGGAACACCATAGTATAATGGTGTATCTGAAAGAAAGAATCAGACTGTTAGACATGGTTTAATCCATGATGGATTTTGCTAGCTTGCTGATATCCTTCTAGGGATATGCATTCGAATCGGCTTGTTATCTATTAAATAGGATTTCAAGTAAGTCTATAATTAAGACTTCATATGAGATATGGATAGGATGTAAGCCAGCACTTTTACACCTCAGGATTTGGGGCTGCCCGACTTATGTCAAATGGTTAGTTATAGATAAACTTGGATCTAGGTCTGACAAGTGCACGTTTATAGGATACCCAAAAAAGATCAAAGGATACTATTTCTACCATGCTGATGAACAAAAGGTGTTCATCATCCTTAAGGCAATTTTTTTGAAAAAGAAGTTTCTTGGTGAAGGAGCTATTGCCTCTGAGGTTGAACTTGATGAAGTTCAGCAGGTAGAAAAATTGACACCTATAGCTGAACCTGAGTTGGATTTGATTAGATCAGATCCAGAGCCTAGTGTACCTACACCATTAAGATGATTTGGTAGAGTATCCCATTATCTGGATAGATACTATGATTTCTTAGTCTAGGATGGTGATCCCATCGAACTCGATGAGAACGATAAGGATCTGATCACTTATATGGATGCTATGTAGAGACTCGATTCTAAGAAATGGCTTGAGGCCATGAAATCCAAAATGGAGTCCATGAAAGTTAATGATGTATGGACATTGGTTGACCCATTCGAAGAGATTAAATCCATTGGATGTAAATGGATCTTCAAAAGTAAAAGAGATGCAGATAAAAAGGTGGAGATCTATAAAATCCATCTGATTGCTAAGGGGTATCGTCAATATTATGGTATTGACTATGATGAGACATTCTCTCCATGGCAATGCTCAAATCCATTCAGATAATGCTTGTGATAGCTGTCCATCTAGACTATGAGATCTGACAGATGGATGTGAGGCTAGCTTTTCTAAATAGAGAGTTGACCGAAGAGGTGTATATGATACAACCTATGGGGTTCACATCCACAGATGAGTCCAAGGTGTGCAAGCTTCAGAGATCCATATATGGATTGAAGCACGTATCTCAGAGTTGGAACATGCATTTTGATAAGGTGATTAAAACATATGGCTTCATTAAGAATGGAGAAGAGTCCTGCATTTATAAATGGGCAACTAGTCCAACAGTGGTATTCCTTGTCTTGTATGTGGATGACATTCTCTTAATCGGGAATAACATCCCTATACTATAGGGAATAAAAGTTTGGTTGTCATTATAGTTCTCCATTAAGGACTTGGATGAAGCATCCTACATCCTAGGGATGAAGATCTATAGGGATAGATCTAAAAGGCTACTTGGATTATCTCAGTCCACGTACATAGATACTATGTTGAAGAGGTTTAGTATGGAGAATTTCAAAGGGGCTATCTCTCAATAGACCATGGAATTTCTCTCTCTAAGAAAGATTATTTGACAACTCCTGAAGAGAGAGAGCATATGAGTAGAGTTCCATATGCTTTGGCAATGGGATCTATCATATACACCATGACATGTACGAGATCAGACATGGCATACTCATCGAGAATAGTGAGTAGATACCAGTCTGATCCTAAACGAAATCACTAAAAAGTGGTTAAAACCATCCTTAAGTATTTGAGAAATACTAAGAACCAATGGTTGGTTTATGGCGAGCCAGATTTGAAACTTATGGGGTTTATAGACTCCAACTTTCAATCTGACCATGATGACAGTAGAAGTGTATTAGGATATATCTTTACTCTAAATGATGGAGCTATCTGCTGGAAGAGTTTCAAGCAGTATAGTGTGGTAGACTCTATTTACAAAGTAGAGTACATTACAGCATTAGATGCTACGAAGAAAGCTGTGCAGCTGAAAAAGTTTATCATCGAGCTCGAAGTAGCACCCTTCTTAGACGGTTCGGTCCTGCTCTACTGCAATAGCATTGGTTCCATAGTTTAGGTGAAGGAACCAAAGGCACACCAATGGATGAAGCACTTCTTGCACCGCTTCCACCTGGTCTGGGAGATCATGGATCAAGGTGATGTTGACCTTCAAAAGATCGATGAAAAGGAGAACCTGGCTGATCCCTTCACCAAAGCCCTAGTGATAAAGGAGTTCAACAACCATAAGTCGAAGATGGATATTAGATACTATGCCAAATAATTTTAGGATAAGTGAGAGTTGTTGAAAAATGTGTCCCAAAGTCAATCATCAGTCTGTTGATGGTTGAGCTATATTATATCTATAATTAATTTATTAATAAATAAAATATATTTTTAATATTTTTTTATTACAAAGTATTCATCTTCTAACGAACTCCATTATTGTGATAAAGTCGTTAGGACTATTTAGCTTCGATAAAGAGAGGATTTATCGATTAGTCCTTAAATCTATTCACGACCAAATGATAGGCTGTTAATTAGGATGATAGTGTCTATCGAGCATAGGTCACTGTATGCCATATAGGTTGATTGTCCTCTTAATTAAGGAGTGTGGAGATATTGGTATGGCATACAGGTGAGATGTATGTGTATATCGTCATTGAATGTGACCAACTTCAGAGTATTTTGCTATCGAGAATGTCTTTGATGGGATATAGGTATAAGTATCTCTTAGACCTGAGATCACCTCATTGACTTGCAAGCAACTCACTATGCTTTGATACTAAACTAACTGAATTTCTAATTCAGTAATGAAAGGCTTTTGGGCACAGTCAAGTACTTGCAAAGTTAGAGTGTGATCAAGATGGAATTGACCACTCCAAGAGTTGGAGAAAAATGTATCACTATATTTTAATATAGCAAAACTTTGGCCAAGATAATCCATCAGATGGATTTGATATTTTGAAATACAATATGGACAACCTTATCAGAGTTGACAGTTGAACTATAAGGTATCCTACGAGCATTTTGATCAAGGAGATGAATTATATGGAAACTATATCCGCATGGGTTCAAAGGATATTGTTCTACACATTCGACCTATTCCGCTGTCGGATACCATTGCTAGATGGTCATTTTGATACAAAAATTTATTCTTATGCTACCAACTTAGGTTTGGACCTATGAGATCATGCACATTAGAGTTCACGATCCGATCGAATGGTTGATCAATGATTAAAAATCATTCTAGGGTTAAACGACCAATACGATTGATACTTAACCTAATGCAAGTATTATAAGAGGATTGATTAGCAATTAGATTACTAATTAGCTTAATTTGATTAAGTCAAAGAGCTAAGATTAAGTCTAATTAAATATAATTTAATTAAATTTAGTTTGGACTTGATTGGATCAAGTCTAATTGGTTTATTGGATAAGCTAAATGCAAGGAAGAACTAGTCCTAGTTCAACTAGGACTTGGGTCAACCCAATTTTTTAATTTGATTAAAAAATTAAATTAAAATTAAATTTAATTTAATCCTACTTAATTAAGTTTTTAATTAGTTTAGGATCTAATTTAATTGGATTGAATTAATTTTGGTTTGATTTGGTTTGAGAAACCATGTTGGACCATGTGAAAATAAGAATCCTAGTAAGACTAGGAACTTTCCTTCTTGCACCACCTTAGTCCCAATGCCCACCCTTCATGCCCCCTTTGATTTTGCATGAATTCTTCATGCCCAAGAGAAGCCCACCATGTCCTAAACTCCTCTTCTTTCTTTCTTACATGATAAATTAAGTGTGGACCAAGTCAAAGTAGGAATTGTTTTGATTTCAAATTCTATGAGATAGAATTTTAGGAAACCAAAACTCTTCCTATAGTGCACTGATTCCATCCAGATTTTTTTTAGAATTTTTATGAATTTTAGAGGGCTATTTGTATGACAAAATCTGATGGTCCATAATAGAAAAGATGGAGGAGGCGCCCAAGAGTTGGGCACCCCTTGTCTTGCCCAATTTGGACATTCCTTGTCTGGGTATTTGACCTAGACAAGGACTCCTTTATATCTCTCTATATAGGATAAATTTTGGGCTGATTTTGGGATATATTCTAGAACATTGAGAGACATTTATGGTGTGTGAAAATTAGGGAGAAAGAGTATTGGGGATTGGGGATTTCATAGACACAAATCTAGGTGTCTAGGTGAGAGAACAAAGAAGAAGAAGAAGGGTTCTTCTTCTAGGATTTTTTCTTTGATCTTTTCCTCCTTTAGAGATTTTTAAAAGGTGTCTCAAGTTCAAAATCTCTTTTTCTTCCTTCTAAAAATTGGAGAGTCCAAGATTTGAAGAAGATGGTTCTAGATTGACCATCAAAAAAGAATCAACACAGTACTAGCATATTGTGCTGATTTCCTATATTGAACTTCTGATTGTGGTTCGTGGGCTCGTATGGATGACTCCTAGAGACCCGATGCATATGTGGCTTGCAACATCATCCTCAATCCTAGATAAGCAAGTTAGAATATCGAACTTGCATAGATAAGAGATCTAATCTATTATTTTCATACCTGCATTAGATGTAATGTATATACATGTTGATGTGATCAACATGTTTTAGTTTCTTCTTTAGATTTTAATTTCTGATTTAATAACATACCATGATCATGTAATAGATCTTAGATCTAGGATATTTTTTAGAATTTAAAATTAATTTTGATTAATTTTAGTCATTCGCTGCCTAATCTTAAAAAAGTTTAAAGATTTAGCCCTGAAATTTTAGATCTGGTTCCTACAGTTTGACCTTAGAACGATTCTAAATTATTGATCAACCATCAAATCAGATCAAGACCTCTTATATATATGACCCCATAGGTTCGAACCTAAGCTAATAGCATAGAAATAAATTTTTATATTAATCGAAGTGACCATCTAGCAATGGTACCTGATGGCTGGATAGGCCGAATGTATAAAGCAACATTCTTAGAACCCATGTGAATATAGTTTTTATATAATTCATCCTCTTGACCTAAATGTTTGTAGGATGACTCAGAGTTTAACTGTCAACCCTGATTAGGTCAGACCGAAGGATTTTAATACTCTTTCTAGTTTATTTTTCCACTTCATTTTGAAATTATTTGAATATTTCAGATAAATCTGATTTATGTTTCATTAGATAGATATATCCATACCTGGATATATCATCTATGAAAATAATGAAGTAGAGATATCCTCCTCTAGCATATGTACTCATAGGCCCACATACATCAATATGTATAAAACCTAAAAGCTCAGTGGCTTTCTCATCTTTCTTAGTAAAAGGTGACTTGATCATTTTTTCAAGAAGACAAGACTTACAGGTTGGAAGTGATTCATAATCACTGACTTTGAATATACCCTCTTGAGTCAACCTATTTATCTTGTTCTTATTAATGTAACCTAGTCTATAGTACCATAACTAGATATCAGATAGACTATCTAATCTAGGGTGCTTGCTAGTGGAGTAGACTATATTAACAGGTTGTGATATCTGAAGAAACTAGATCTAGGATTTCATGGGTAGATCTTGAAACTTTTTTAAGATCAGATAGCAAAAGAATTAAATAAATTAAATATTTATTTAAATAAATATATAAATACCTAGATCTTAGATCTATTGCATGATCAAGGCATGATATTAAATCAAAAATTAAAAACATAAAGGAGAAGGAAAGGTTGATCACATCAACCTAGATCTATACTACATCTAATGCAGGTATGAAATCAATAGATCAGATCTATTACCTATGCAAGTTAGATGTTCTAACTTGCTGATCCAGACTTGAGGATGAAGTCACAAGCCGCACATGCATCCGGCCTCTAGAAGTCATCCACACAAGCCTACAAACTCTGATCTGAAGTCCGATGTAGAAAATCAGCACAACGTGCTAGTACCATGCTGATCCTTCTTTGACGATCGATTTGATGCTCCCTTCTTCAAAACATAGACTCTCCAAAATATGAGAAGGAAGAGGAGAGTTTTTTGATTTGAGACTCTCTTAGAAAAAACTCAAAAGGAGTAGAGATGAAGAATAAAATAGCCTTAGAGGAAGACCCTCTTCTTCTTCTCTTTTCTTTTACCTAGACACCTAGTTTGGTGCCAATGGAAAGCCCACACCCAAGGACCCTCTTTCTTTGATTTTTGCACACCGCAAAACTTTTTCAAAGATCTATATTTCACAAAAATTTTGGCAAAAAATTCATCCAATAAATAGAGAAAAAAAGAAGAGTCCTTATCTAGGTCAAAAACTAGACAAGGAAAGGTCAAACAGGGCAAGACAAGGGGCGCCCAACTCTTGGGCGCCTCCTCCACAATTATTGGCATGGGCACCTCCTCCACAATTATTGGCATGGACTAGCAAGAGAGGGCACATAAAAAAGAGGTTTCTCACATGGTATAAGAGAAGGATTAATAAAAGAGGGGACGACACTCAAGGGAAGGTGTTTTGGTCAACAAGGATTCTATCTCATAGAATCCTAAAGCAAAATTAACTCCCCTTTTGACTTGGTCTTCCAACACATTGCCTTATGAGAAAAAGAGGGAGAGAGGGGCATGCACGAACATCAGGGAGAGGAGATCTCATGCACAAAATAAAGAAAAATGGGCATGGGGGGCATGGGCTAAGTTGGTGCAAGGTTAGGGAGTCCTAGTCACACTAGGACTCCTATTTTGACTTGGTTAAACAAGGTCTTTTAATCAAATAAAATCAAGAGTAAACTAACTCAATTAAATAAGACCCTAACCCATTTAAAAACTTAATTAAATTAGATTAAATTATATTTAATTTTGATTTAACTTTCTAATGAAATTAGAAAATTGGGTTGACCCAAATCCTAGTTAGACTAGGACTAGTTCTTCCTTGCACTTGGCTTATCCAATAAGTCAATTGGACTTGATCCAATCAAGCCCAAACTAAATCTAATTAAATCATATTTAATTAGACTTAATCTCAGCCCTCTAGCTTAATCAAATTAAGCTAATTAGCAATCTAATTGCTAATCGATCCTCCTATAATACTTGCACTAGGTTAAATACCAATCGTATTGATTGTTTAACCCTAGAATGATTCTTAATCATTGATCAACCATCCGATCAGATCATGAGCTCTAATATGTGTGATCTCATAGGTCTGAACCTAAGTTGGTAGCATAGGAATAGATTCTTATACCAATCGAAGTGATCATCTAACAATGATACTCGACTGTCGGATAGGTCGAATGTGTAGAACAACATCCTTAAAATCCATGCTGATATAGTTTCTATATTATTCATCTTCTTAACCAAAATGCTCATAGGATACCTCAGAGTTCAACTATCAACTCTGATCAGGTTATCCACATTGTATTTCAAAATATCAAATCCATCTGATGCATTACCCTGGCTAAGGTTTTGCTATATTGAAATACAGTGATACATTCTTCTCCAACTCTTGGAGTGGTCAATCCCATCTTTATCATACTTTGACTTCGCAAGTACTTGACTGTGCCTAGAAGCTTTTTGTTACTAAATTAGAAATTTAGTTAGTTCGGTACCAAAGCACAGTGAGTTGCTTGCAGGTCACTGAGATGATCTCAGATCAAAGGGACACTTATACCTATATCCCATCAGAGACATTCTCAACAGTAGAATGATCTGTAGTTAGTCACGTTCAATGATGATGTACCTAAACATCTCACCTATATGCCATACTAGTGTCTCCACACTCCTTGGTTAAGAGGACAACCAACCTATATGGCATATAGCAACCAATGCTCGATAGATGCTGTCGTCCTTATTAACAGCCTATCATTTGATTGTGAACAAATTTAAGGACTAATCGATAAATCTTCTTTTTATCGAAGCTAAATAGTCCTTAGAACTTCGTCACAATAATGAAGTTCGTTAGAAGATGAATACTTATGATGAAAAATGTCAAAAATGTATTTTATTTATTAATGAATCAATTATAAATATAAAGTAGCTCAACCATCAATAGGCTAATAATTGACTTTGGGATATATTTTCCAACAACTCCCACTTATCCTAAAGCCACTCGGCATAGTATCTAATACCCATCTTTGACTTATGGTTGTCGAACTCTTTTATTGCCAGGGCTATAGTGAAGGGGTCGGCCAAGTTCTCCATTTTATCGATCTTCTGAAGGTCGACATCACCTCAATCCACGATCTCTCGGATCAGGTGAAAATGGCATAGAATGTGCTTCGTCCGTTGGTATGCCTTTGATTCTTTCACCTGAGCAATGGCATTAGTGCTGTCGCAATAGAGCAGGATCAAACCATCAAGGGAGAGTGCTACTCCGAGCTCGGTGATAAATTTTTTCAGCCACATAGTTTTCTTTGCAGCATCTGATGCTGCCACATACTTTACTTCACAAATAGAGTCTGCCATAGTATGCTGCTTGAAACTCTTCTAGTAGATGGCTCCACCATTCAGAGTAAAGATATATCTTGATATACTTCTACTATCATCATAGTTAGATTGAAAGCTGGAGTCTGTAAATCCCATAAGTTTTAGATCTGACTTGCTATAAATCAATCATTGGTCCTTAGTATTTTTTAAATACTAAAGTATGTTTTTAATCACTTTTCAATGATTTTTTTTTGGGGTCAGATTGGTATCTACTCATTACTCCTAGTGAGTATGCCATGTCTGGTCTCGTACATATCATGGTGTACATGATAGATCCCACTGCCAAAGTATATGGGACTCTACTCATACGCTCTCTCTCTTCAGGAGTTATCGGACAATCCTTCTTAAAGAGAGAAATTCCATGGCCTATCGAAAGATAGCCTTTTTTGGAATTCTCTATGCTGAACCTCTTCAGTATAGTATCTATGTACGTGGACTGGGATAATCCAAGCATCCTTTTAGATTTATCCCTATAGATCTTCATTCCTAGGATGTAGGATGCTTCACCCATGTCCTTCATGGAGAACTATGACAACAACCAGACTTTTATTCCCTATAGTATGGGGATGTCATTCTCGATTAAGAGATGTCATCCACGTACAAAATAAGAAATACCATTGCTGGACTATTTGCCCATTTGTAAATGCAGGATTCTTCTCCATTCTTAATGAAGCCATACGTTTTGATCACTTTATCAAAACACATGTTTCAACTTCGAGATGCCTGCTTCAATCCATAAATGGATGTCTAAAGCCTGCACATCTTGGACTCATCTATGGATGTGAACTTCTCAGGTTGTATCATATATACCTCTTCGATCAACTCTCCATTTAGGAAAGCTGTCTTCACATCCTTCTGCCAAATCTCATAGTCCAGATGGACAATAATTATAAGAATAATCTAAATGAACTTGAGCATTGCCATAGGAGAGAACGTCTCATTATAGTAAATACCATAACGTTGATGATACCCTTTGGCAATCAGACAGGCTTTATAGGTCTCCACCTTTTCGTCTATGCCCCTCTTCCTTTTGGAGACCCATTTACATCCAATAGGTTTAACTCCTTTGGGTGGGTCAACCAATGTCCACACATTATTGACCTTCATGGACTCCATTTCGAATTTCATGATCTTAAGCCATTTTTCGAAATCAGGTCTCTGCATAGCATCCATATAGGTGATCGAATTCTCATCATTTTCATCGAGTTCAATGGGATCACCATCTCGAACCAAGAAATCATAGTATCTATCCGACTGATGCGGTACTCTATCGAAATGCCTTAATGGTGTAGGTACATTGGGCTCCGAATTTGATCTAATTGAATTCGATTCTAGTTCAGCTATAGGTATCGATTTTTCTACCATTGAACTTCATTAAGTTTAACCTTAGAGGCAACAGTTCCTTCACCAAGAAATTCTTTTTCCAAAAAGGTTATCCTAAGGCTGATGAATACATTTTGTTCATCAGCATAGTAGAAATAGTATCCTTTTATCTCTTTTGGGTATCCTATAAATGAGCACTTGTCAGACCTAGGTCCAAGTTTATTTGTAACTAATCATTTGACATAAATCGAGCACCCCCAAATCCTAAGGTGTGAAAGTGCTGGCTTACGCCCTGTCCATATCTCATATTGAGTCTTAACTACAAACTTACTTGGAACCCTATTTAAGAGATAATAAGTCGATTCGAGTGCATATCCCCAGAAGAATATCGGCAAGCTGACAAAACTCATCATGGATCGGACCATGTCTAATAGAGTTCGATTCCTCCTTTTAGAGACACTATTATGCTATGGTGTTCTTGGAGGAGTCCATTAGAAGAGAATTCCATTCTCTCCTAGATATGTGAGAAACTCACTACAAAGGTGTTCTGCTCCTCGGTCAGATCGAAGAGTTTTAATACTCTTCCTAGTTTATTTTTCTTCTTTACTTTGGAATCATTTAAATATTTCAAAAGAATCTGACTTATGTTTCATCAGATAGACATATCCATATCTGGATAGATCATCTATGAAAGAAAAAAGTAGACATATCCACCTTTGGCATTTGTGCTCATTGATCCACATACATCAGTATGTACTAGACTTAAGAGCTCAGTGGCTCTTTTACCTTTTTCAATAAAAGGTGACTTGATCATTTTCCCAAGATTACAAGATTCACAGGTTGAAAGTAATTCACAATCACTGACTTCGAAGATTCCCTCTTGAGTTAACATGTCTATCCAGTTCTTGTTTATGTGACCTAGCCTACAATGCCATAAGTAGATATCTGACACACTATCTAATCTAGGTTGCTTGCCGGTTGAATAGACTATGTTAACAGGTTGTGATAGCATATACACACCATTATTTAAATATCCACAGAAAATAGTAATACCATTCATAATGATATTACAAACTTAATTTTTTATTGAAATTTCATAATCATTTTTGGCTAGAAGGCCTATAGAAATGATATTTTAAAAAAAAACTAGGATAGAAGTGACAATCACTGAGAACAA
The DNA here is from genome assembly GCA_006176705.1 of Cocos nucifera. NCBI lineage: Eukaryota > Viridiplantae > Streptophyta > Magnoliopsida > Arecales > Arecaceae > Cocos > Cocos nucifera. The sequence goes on along the minus strand of QRFJ01000052.1, from coordinate 1,517,916 downwards.
TGGTATGGAACTTAAATACAAGTTTAAAAATTTTTAAAGCTAGAACTGAAACTGGTCTTCCAACTCCAATGTTCAGGAACCTTTCACCTTGCTCGAATCTCCTACTGACCTGCAATCCCTGTAATGAATTGCAAATATGGTAAGGGCTATCGATATCCAATACCCAGTCAATAATATCATAAATAGAAAAATTGTAAGGAGTTATCATATAAATACCTTGCCCAGCAATAGCTTGCTTTTTTCTCTACCTGTTCGAATTTAGAGAGGCAATGTATGGAGGATAGTTCCTTTTTCAATGCAGCCGCTTCTTGCAAAAAAAGCATTCAACTTGACTCTTATCAAACTTGATCTTCTTGGTCTGGCCCTGCACAGATGTCTCAGACTGAACTTGCACCTTCTTAGCTTTCTTCTTCTTGTTCTTCTTTCCTTTTTTAAAGGGTCAAGAGTCAGAAGATGAACCTCCCACTAAGTTCACCGACTCTTTATGGAGTTGGTGATCCTTCTCAAAGTTCTGAAGTAACCTCAGTAACCCATGGTAGTCTACTTTAGGCTTTGTCATTCTGAAATAAGTAAGGAATGGGAGAAATGACTTGGGCAATGAGTTTGATATTGCATCTTTTCCAAGCATTTTATATAAGAAAAAGCCAAGCTTGCTCAATCGCTCTATTAGCTCGATTATGTACAATACATGATCAGTGACAGAGACACCGTCCCGCATTCTAGCGTTGAAGATGGCACAACTAGTCTTGTGCCTCTCCACATCATCGGATGTGCTAAAGAAATCCTCCAACACTTGAAGCATGTCCTTTGGCTGAGCCATCTCAAATCTATGACTGAACTCATTGCTCATAGCAGCTAGCATGATGTAGTGCACCATGGTCCAATCACTGAGCCACTTCTAGTAAGTGTCTCTGACTGTTCCACGTATATTGGTAGCTGGCTCCTCAGGTGCAGGATCCATCAGCACATACAGGATCCGTTCATGCTCCAGGACTATCTTCAACTTTCAGTACCAGCTATCAAAATTAGATCCCATCAACTTATCATTGTCCAACAATAATCGAAGTGATAAGAAAGTGGCCATATCTGTACCAAGAAAAAAATATAACCTAATTAGTAATTGATTCATTAAATCTAAAGATTTGGACATTAATCAAAAGGTTCTCCCACTATTTATTCGAATTGGTAGCCTCTACCTCCAATCCGAGGAATTATCATAATTCCTTAGTGGGTACTAGAATCCACATAGACTATACACGAGTCCAACTTTGGTTGGCCCATCCATGTACATCTAAGGGTAGGTTCATAACCAATTATTTCTCCAAATAATTTTTAGTAATTAAATTTTGCCCCAGCCCCTAATCAGTTGGCTTTGGCCTTCTCAAGAAAGGGTCCAGTTAGGTCCAACTATTAACATGAGCATACTTGGCCCATCTAACCAATGAATGATCAAATCTAACTTTAGTTGGCCCACCTAACCATCATTTAGAAAGATGTATCTAAGAGATCATATAATGAATGATAATTCCATCAACCAATAAGCACCAGGCCTTTGGACCTCCAATAATTATCCAACTGATGGACCCATTATCATTCACTTTAATGGAAGGCTATGATCCAGTTATCATATAACTATTTTATTTTAGGGACATAATAATTTTAGAAAATTTATTTGTAGAGATGTGTAGATTAGATTAACCAGCTTATCATGATCCTTCCACTGGCTTCACCAAGTTAGCTTAAGGAAGACCACTAACAGGCTGGTCTAGGATCATCTAAATCTGTCACACTAATTTACCTAGCTGACATGGGTCAATTAAAATTATCAAGTGATCTGATCAAAACTTAATCTCATCAAGAAGGCCAGGTAAGTGAGATTGGTGGAAGGATCTGCCAAAGCTTGCCTTAGACACCATCGAAAATGGCCAGGTAAGTGGGCTGTCAATTAAAAACCATCGATCGTATGTGCCAAGCTTACCTTAGACACCAATTGATTTAATTAGTCTTGATTAGATCAACCTAACAATTCGTGCTAGACCTCTTAGCCAAGAATCAAGTCCATTTGGTTCTTGTTAAAGGCATGGACTTGACCAACTATAACTATTGTAATTGATCTAGAGAATCCTTGATCAAATCTAAGACAACAATTGATTAGATTTAATCAATTCTCTGATTAAGTCCATTCTTTAATCTAACCTTAGGTCTAATCCAATTAATAGACCTAATCCCCACTAACCCATTAATCCAATGTGTTATGATTCGTGTCATAGGATCTTCAATTTACAATCCTAGAACCTAATCAAACAACTTCTTAATTCTTAATTAAGTTTTGAGCTGAGGATTGGGATTTGGCTTTTCAAAAATGATTTTCATATTCGTAAAATATTTTTACAACATGCTTCTATTAACCAAGTTGCATGTTTGATTCATAATCAATATGCAAGTAAAATAAACATGAAACTACTTTAGATCTAATATAAATAGGTTCATGTAATTGAAATAGTTTCAATAATAATCAATCATAAATCTTTCTAGATCAAATCTAATATATTTATGATGATTAAAATTAGATTAAAATATTTTTAATCAGATCATAAAATCTCTTAGATCTAATCTAAAATTTTATGATCAATATTTTAGATCAGCACGTACTAGGACGATCTTTCTACCGTAAGGGGTAGACCTTACAATAGGATAATCTTATGGTAGTCCGTGCAATCTAAAATATTTTATTTTTTAGATCTAAAATTATTTTAAATTTATTAAATTATAAATAAAATTAAATTAAATCTAATAAATTTATGATTAGAGTCAGATCATCACAAACTAGGATAACCTTTTCACTATAAGGGGTAAATCTTACAGTAGGACAACCTTATGCCAGTTCACAAGATCAAGATTTTTAATTTTAGATTTAATAATTAAATTATAAATTAGATATAATCTAAGAAATAATCTAAACATGCACAAAAATCATGTAATAAGAATCTAGGCTCTGATACCAATTGAAGGAACCAGATCTAGGATTTTCTGGGTAGATCTCAAAACTTTTTCAAGATCAGATAGCAAAAGACTTAAATAAATTAAATATTTATTTAAATAAATATATAAATACCAAGATCTTAGATCTATTGCATGATCAAGGCATGATATTAAATCAAAAATTAAAAACATAAAGGAGAAGGAAAGGTTGATCACATCAACTTAGATCTACACTACATCTAATGCAGGTATAAAGTCAATAGATCAGATCTATTACCTGTGCAAGTTAGATATTCTAACTTACTGATCCAAGCTTGAGGATAAAGTCATGATCCGTATATATGTCCAACCTCTAGGAGTCATCTACACGAGCCTACGAACTCTGATCTGAAGTCTGATGCAGAAAATCAGCACAGCATGCTAGTACTGTGCTGATCCTTCTTCGACGGTCGATCTGATGCTCTCTTCTTCAAAACATAGACTCTTAAAAATATGAAAAGAAAGAGGAAAGTTTTTTGATCTGAGACTCACTCAGAAAAAGCTCAAAAGAAGGAACAAAGATGAAGAATAAAATAGCTCTAGAAAAAGATCCTCTTCTTCTTCTCTTTTCTCTCACCTAGATACCTAGTTTGGTGCCTATGGAACCCCCACACCCAAGGACCTTCTTCCTCTAATTTTTCCATACCCCAAAAATCTCCCAAATCTCTATATTTCATGAAAATTTTAGCCAAAAAATCATCCAATAAATAGAGAAAAAAAGAAAAGTCCTTGTCTAGGTAAAATATTAGACAAGAAAAGGTCAAACAGGATAAGACAAAGGGTGCCCAACTATTGGGCGCCTCCTCCATAATTATTGATGTGGACTAGCAAGGGAGGGTGCACAAAAAAGAGGTTTCTCATGTGGAATAAGAGAAGAATTAATAAAAGAGGGGGCGGCACTCAAGGGAAGGTGTTTTGGTCAACAAGGATTCTATCTCATAGAATCCTAAAGCAAAACTAACTCCCCTTTTGATTTGGTCTTCCAACAAATTGCCTTATGAGAAAAGGAGGGAGAGAGGAACATGCGTGAACATTAGGGAGAGGAGATCTCATGCACAAAATAAAGAAAAATGGGCATGGGGGGCATGGGCTAAGGTGGCGCAAGGTTAGGGAGTCCTAGTCACATTAGAACTCCTATTTTGACTTGGTCAAACAAGATCTTTTAACCAAATAAAATCAAGAGTAAACCAACTCAATTAAATAAAATCCTAACCCATTTAAAGGCTTAATTAAATTAAATTAAGTTAGATTCAATTCTGATTTAATTTTTTAATCAAATTAGCAAATTGGGTTGACCCGAGTCCTAGTTAGACTAGGACTAGTTCTTCCTTGCATTTGGCTTATCTAATAAGTCAATTGGACTTGATCCAATCAAGTCCAAACCAAATCTAATTAAATCAAATTTAATTAGACTTAATCTCAGTTTTTTGACTTAATCAAATTAAGTCAATTAGCAATCTAATTGCTAATTGATCCTCTTGCAATACTTGTATTAGGTTAAAAATCAATCGTATTGATTGCTTAACCCTAGAACGATTCTTAATCGTTGATCAACCATTCGATCAGATCATGAGCTCTAATATGTGTGACCTCATAGGTTCGAACCTAAGTCGGTAGTATAAGAATAGATTTCTATACCAATCAAAGTGACCATCTAGCAATGATATCCGACGGTCGGATAGTTCGAATGTGTAGAACAACATCCTTAGAACCCATGCTGATATAGTTTCTATATAATTCATCCCCTTGACCAAAATGCTCTAGGATACCTCAGAGTTCAACTGTCAACTCTGATTAGGTTGTCCACATTGTATTTCAAAATATCAAATCCATTTGATGGATTATCCTGACTAAGGTTTTGCTATATTGAAATACAGTGATACATTCTTCTCCAACTCTTGGAGTGGTCAATTCCATCTTGATCATACTCTGACTTTGCAAGTACTTGACTATGCCTAGAAGCCTTCTATTATTGAATTAAAAATTTAGTTAGTTTGGTACCAAAGTACAGTGAGTTGCTTGTAGGTCACTGAGATTATCTCAGGTCAAAGGGACACTTATACCTATATCCCATCAGAGACATTCTCAACAACAGCTGCTTTGTAGTTGGTCATGTTCAATGATGATGTACTTATACATCTCACCTATATATCATTTTAGTGTCTCCACACTCCTTGGCCAAGAGGACAGTCAACCTATATAGCATATAACGACCTATGCTCGATAGATGCTGTCGTCCTTATTAATAGCCTATCATTTGGTCGTGAACAAATTTAAGGACTAGTTGATAAATTCTCTCTTTATCGAAGCTAAATAATCCTAAGAACTTCATCATAATAATGAAATTCATTAGAAGATAAATACTTATGATGAAAAATGCTAAAATTATATTTTATTTATTAATGAATCAATTATAAATATAAAGTAGCACAACCGTCAATAGGCTAATGATTAGCTTTAGGACACATTTTCCAATAATATCATGTATACCCCATTATTCAAATATCCAAAAAATAAAGTAATACCATTCAAAATGATATTACAAAATTTTTTCTTTATTAAAATCTCATAATTATTTTTGGCCAAAAGGCCTATGAAAATGATATTCAAAAAGAAACTAGGACAAAATTAATAATCACTAAGAACAATAGCATGAGACTCAAATACAAGCTTTATGATTCCTAATACTAAAACAATCCCTACAATGAATTGTAAATATGGTAAGGGCTTTCGGTATCCAATACCCAATCAATAATATCATAAACAAAAAAATTATAAGAAGTTATCATATAAATACATTGCCTAGCAATAGTTTGCTTCTTTCTCGACCTGTTTGGATCTAGGAAGGTAATGTACTGAGGATAGTTTCTCTTCTAGTACCCCCACTTCTTATAGAAGAAGCACTCTGCTTGACTTTTATCGGGCTCTTGCTTCTTGGTCTAACCCTGCACAGATATCTCAGTCTGAGCTTGTACCTTTTTGGACTTCTTTTTCTTATTTTTTTTATCTTTCTTAAAGGGTCGAGAACCAGAAGAAGATCCTTCTAGTAAATTCACCGATTCTTTGTGGAGTTGGTGATCCTTCTCAAAGTTTTGAAGGAACCCTAGAAATCCATGGTAGTTAACTTCAGGCTTTGTCATTCAGTAATAAGTATGAAATGGAAGATAAGACTTGGGCAATGAGTTCAGAATTGTATCTTGCCCTAGCTACTTATACAAGAAAAAGCTAAGCTTGCTCAAATGCTCTATTAGGGGTAAAACAATCCCCACCGAAGTTCTTGGCCAGAATTCTTGGCTGCCGACCCCCCTCCTACTGAAATTCATCGACCTCTTCAGCGGTGAGCTCACACTGCAGAGCTTCTCGAAACCACACAATAGTCTAGCAATACGATCTTGAATAGTAAAGGAGAACTACTATTATATTAACCTTGCCTTTTGACTAGAAATGAATGACAGGCTTAAGCCCTAGTCACAATCCTCTAGTTGCACCCCTTCCAAACGAACTCCTCTAGTTTCTTTCGAATGAACTCCTTCAGTCGCACTCCTTCCAATGAACTCCTCCAGTTGCACTTTTTTTGGACGAACTTCTCCAGTCGCACTCCATCCAAACGAACTCCTCCGGTCACACTCCTTCCAAAGGTACTCCTCCAGTCATGCTCCTTCTGGATGAACTCCTTCATTTAAACTCCTTCAGTCGCATTCCTTTCGAATGAATTCCTCCAGTCGCACTCCTTTCGGATGAACTCCTCTAGTCATACTCCTTTCAAGCAAACTCATCCCAGTTTGTAGGAAAACTCCTCTCAGTCGATCTTCATCTAGTCAAACTCCTTTCAATCTCCTTGAAGGATCTCGTCATCCATGAAAATTCAGCTCCTGATTCAAGACAAACCAACCTACATGCAGATGATCTCCAAGAAGTCCATACTTCTCTAGAATTATGGAGATTTGAAGCCCTTTACTGCCAACACCAATTCCGTCTGAATCTCAGTTATTAAATCTCAACAGATTGGCATGTCATGACAACATACACCTCCCTCCATAATAAACTCCACGTGGCCCCGAGCGGCCCACTATCAGATGGTTACGGCTGTCACCATTAGTTTGTTACAGGCTCCATCTATAAAAGAAACTTTTAGATATATGTTTCTCTAAGCTCTCTTCTCTTTTCTATTACTCTGCTTCTTTATTTCTTGAGCACTCCATTCTAGTTGGTTGAAGAATTAAGTTGAGCATCAGAAGGTCTTGTCGGAGCCACTACCTCTATGGTCTCACCTTCTTGACTCTAGTCACCTCCGACATCCTCATAGATTTTTGCACCAATAGGATTGGCACTAGAGGAAGGGTTTTCTAATCTCTTGTTCTAAAAGAAGTGCCCAGTCAATCCTACCTACCTTCTATTCTCTCTTAATTTCTTGAATCTACTTTTATTTAATCTCCTCTTGCTCCAAAAATATTCCCAAAGAAGACAACCACTCAATGATCTATTGCATCCATCGCCAGATCTGAGCTGGATCCACCAGCTCCTGCTTCAACACCGACACCTCAACCACCTCTACTGATGGTCATGGTGGACCCAAAGTAGTTTAACCTACTGATGTAGCAAGTTCGAGGCCTCACTAAAATGGTGCAGGCCATACAACAGCCTCCGATGGCAATTCAGCCAAAAAATCTTCAGTTAGAGCTTCAAGAACCAACACCAAGAAGGGCGACCTGGGTTAGCAAACCCGTCGCCCTCGAGAAGGGAAAGCAAAGAGCAGGGATCCCCTATTTTGATCATGATTCTTCTCTGAAGGAGACTTCCCCATCTACAATCGGTGGCCCTTTGAGATCTATGGTCGAGATGATACTCTCGAACAAAAATTTTAGGACACATATCGATAGATTGAGCTCCGCTATGCTACCCTAGTCCATCATGATGACATCTGCACCGATCATCCCTTTTCTATCAAAATCATGAAAGAGACTATTCTACCAAACTTTAAGCTCCTCCAGTTTGAGACCTATGATAGGACTTCTGATCCGATCGATCATCTGGAGGCCTTCTGAATAATGATGCTGCTCTATAGTGCACCATATGCCATCTTGTACCAAGCTTTCTCATCTATCCTGATGGGAGCAGCGAGAAACTGGTACTTGAGCCTTAAGTTGGGTATGATCTACTCTTTTGACTAAATGAGCTATTAGTTTGTGGTTCATTTAATAAGTAGTTAACATCCAAGATGAGGTTCAAACTCCCTCATCAACATAAAGCAGAAACTAAGAAGAATCCATCCGAGCTTATGCCAACCGCTTTACTGCTGCTGCATTGGAGGTCCAAAACATAGACCAGTCTGAGGCCATGACTGTACTAAAGGGTGGCCTTCAGAAGAATGATCTTCTATCCTTCCTAAAAAGAAAGTATCCTAGAAATTTTATTGATATGCTGGCCCGAGCTGAAGGTTATGCCCGAGCAAAGGAGGCCTTCAAGTTGAAGGATGATGAGGCCACAAGAGAGCGACAGGCGGGTGAGTCTAGCAAGCCTGCATCTGAAAGCAAATCGAGTGAAGCTCGACCGCACTTTCGAACTCCTCTCGAGCATAGACGAGCATGAACTCCCCTAAAGCTCATCGACATGGAAGCTCGGATCGAAGGGCTTAGCAAAACTCTCCTCCTAGAAGATTTAACAACTACGCTCCCTTGAACGCCTCAAAGACCTAGGTGTTGATGAAAATAAGGGAGCAGCTCCCAGGGCCAGAGAGAATGCGAGCTCATCCGACCAAGTGCAATCCCAATAAGTACTACCTCTACCATCATGACCATGGTCATGATACTGAGGAATGCATCCAGCTTTAGGATGAGATCAAGGCATTAATTAGAAGAGATCAACTAGATTGATTCATTAAGCATCAATCGAAAAGAAGAGAAGATCATCCAAGAGCCCCGCCACAACCTATACCATCTTGACAGGACGAGCCATAGGGAGATCAACCCTCATTGGAATCATTAATACTATCACTGGGGGACATCGGCGAGGGAAGGCTAGCAGGTCAACAGAGCTGGCAAAAAAGTAGCAGACTGAAGAACCCATCACTTTCACTGAAGAAGATGCTTAGGAAGTTTAGCTTCCACACAATGATGCAGTTGTAGTTACTTTAAATATTGCTAATTATGATGTACGACATATTTTAATTGATAATAAAAGCTCTACTGATGTCTTGTTTTATGATATTTTTTCTAAAATGTCTATACCTGATAGTAAAATGGGATCGATGAATTCCCCACTGGTAGGATTCATAGGTGATGCGATGCCAGTAGAAGCAATAATAACATTACCTGTGGTAGTGGGCCGATACTCGAAGCAAACTAGAGCTCACATTGATTTTTTGGTGGTGAAAGCACCTCTGCCTATAATATGATTCTTGGCCGACCTGGTCTGAATGCACTCCGAGCTATGGTTTCAACTTACTATCTAAAAATGAAGTTCCTAACAATCTATAGATTCAGAGAGGTTAGAGAAGACCAGACACTTGCTCGGCATTGTTATAATATTGCCTTACGAGGAGGAAGGCAAATAGACCCTTGTCCAGTGGGTGGGCTTGATACCCATGATGATCTATCTGAAGAAAGAGAAAAATCCATCAATGATCTTATGGAGATCCCTTTGAATGATGGGAATAAGGAGCACGAATATCGGCTCCAATTTGAATGGGGAAGTTAGAAGGCAACTTGTCACTTTTTTATAAAAGAATGTAGATATTTTTGCCTGGGTGCCTATGGATATGTCTGAGATTGATGCAGAGGTCATGGAACATTGCCTGAGAGTGGATCTTAAACAATGGCTAGTGAAAGAGAAAAAATGCAGTTTTGCACCAGAAAGGCAGAATGCTATAATGGATGAGGTCAACAAGCTTCTTAAGGCGGGATTCATTCGAGAAGTGCTTTATCTAGACTAGATTGCAAATGTTGTCTTGATCAAAAAAGCAAATGGCAAGTGGAGGATGTGCATAGACTTCATAGATTTAAATGCAGCCTGCCCAAAAGATGGCTATCCTCTACCTAGGATTGGCAAACTGGTGGATGAAACTTTAGGACATGAACTCCTCACCTTTATGGATGCTTTCTCTAAATATAATCTAATCCGAATGGCACCACAGGATGAGGAGAAGGCTGCTTTTATTACTGATCATAGTTTTTATTGTTATAGGATCATGTTCTTTAGGCTTAAAAATGTAGGAGCAACCTATCAGCATTTGGTGAATAAGATTTTCAAAGAGCAGATCGACCAAAACATAGAGATCTATGTAGATGATATGCTGGTTAAAAGCTAATCTTTGCCAAATCATATTACCAATCTTGAGGAGACCTTCAGCACTCTTCAGAAGTACAAGATGAAGTTGATCCCTAAAAAATACGCTTTCAGAGTAACCTCAAAAAAATTCCTAGGGTTCATGGTGTCGAGTTGCAGTATCGAGGCTAACCCAGAGAAGATCAAAGCCATCCAAAAAATGACTATCCCAAAAATAATAAAAAAGATTCAACACCTTACAGGCAAGATAGTGGCTTTGAATTGCTTCGTATCAAGATTGGCGGAGCATTGCATGCCCTTCTTCCAAGTACTCAAGCAGCCCAAGAACTTCAACTGAACTCCCGAGTGTTAGCAGGCCCTTGAAGAATTGAAGAGCTATTTCAGTTCGCTCCCACTACTAGCCAAACCTGAACTTGAAGAAGAGCTGTTCTTGTACCTTGCCGTATCCCTCATAGCTATTGGAGCCATACTGGTTAGGAAAGAAGCTAAAATTTAGAGACCGATCTACTATATAAGCAGAGTCTTGAGAGATGTAGAAACAAGGTATACTAAATTAGAAAAAACTAACCTATGCCTTATTGATTACAGCCAAGAAACTTCGGCCTTATTTGTAGAGGTACACAATTACTCTCCTCACTGATCAACCCATCAAGGTGGTTCTTCATCGATCCGATACCTCTAGTAGAGTGGCAAAATAGGCGATTGGCTGACCAAATTTGACATTTATTTCCAACCTCGGTCATCCATAAAAGCTCAAATATTGGCTATTTTCATGGTAGAGTGTACTATTCCAGATGAGACTGAACCTGAACATCAAGAAGTTTTTATCCCTAGCTCTCCTGAAGAGAAGGCTGATCTTCTTGAAAATTTTTGGATTCTGTATGTGGATGGTTCATCCAATGCTTCTAAGGCAGGTATGAGCTTGATCCTCATCAATTCGGAAGGAGTCATAGTGGAGTATGCATTATGCTTTGACCTCCCCACTACTAACAATGGAGCAGAGTATGAAACCCTAATTGTAGGATTGAAAATAGCCAAAGAACTAGAAGTAGAACATTTGAAGGTTTATAGTGACTCTCAGTTGGTTGTAGGATAGGTCAGTAACAATTATGAAGCTTGAGAGGAAAGCATGAGGAAGTACTTAGAAATAGTAAAAAGCTTAACCTCAGCCTTCAACAGCTTTGACATTCAGTAGATCCCCAAAGTAGAAAACACTAGAGCCGACCTCCTTTCCAAGTTGGCTACTTTAGCCCCGAATGAACTCTCAAGAGAAGTCCTCTTTGAAATCCTACAGCACCCAAGTTTAGAAGAGTCCCTAGTAGTAATGCAAGTTGACCATGAGCCCAGCTAGATCAATCCATTGATTTCTTATCTCAAAGATGGAGTTCTTCCCAGAGACCATAAAGAAGCTCGAAAGTTAAGAAATCAAGCTTTTCGCTATATTTTATATGAAAATAGGTTGTACAAAAGGTCATACTTATTATCACTTTTCAAGTGTCTCCGATCTTTAGAAGTCGACTATGCCTTGAGGAAAGTTCATGAAGAAATTTGTAGAAATCATCTAGGGGCGAGATCTTGTCACACAAGTTACTCCACCAGGGGTATTATTGGCCAACAATGCACCAAGATGCGATGGATTATGTGTGAAAATATGACGCATATCAGAGAAACGTAAATATTCAAAGACAGCCGGCTTCACAGCTGACATCACTGAGCACCCCTAGGCCATTCACACAATGGGGGATGGATATACTTAGATCTTTTTTCATGGAACCTAAGGAACGAAAGTTTCTGCTGGTAGTAGTAGATTATTTCACTAATCCCTAGCAAAGATCATTGAAGCCAAAGTACAGGACTTCATTTGAAAGTTAATTGTTTGCAGGTTTGGTCTGTCTAGAACACTAATCACTGATAATGGGCATCAGTTTGTAGGTGCAAAGAAGATATGAATATATCTCACTCTTCACATCAGTAGTCCATCCACAAGCGAATGGTGAAGCAGAAGTAACTAATAGAACTTTGCTTCAAGGAGAAAAAGCCAGACTCAAAATGGCAAAAGAAACATGGGTAGACGAACTCTATCATGTGCTCTGAGCTTACCGAACTACTCAAAGATTATCCACTAGAGAAACTTCCTTAGCATTGGCTTTTGGAATGGAAGTAGTTATCCTGGTCGAACTCAAACTCCCTTTAGTGTGAGTAGAGGCCTTCAATGAATAAAGCAACTTGTAGGACCTTAGAGCCAAACTTGATCTGCTAGAAGAAAAGTGGAAAAAGGCCTAGATCTGAATGGCAGCTTACAAGCAAAGGATAGCTCACTACTATAACTCGAGGGTCAGAAGGAAGATATTTAGAATAGGAGATCTTGTACTTCAACGAGCAGATGTTTTGCAGCCTCAAAATCAAGAAAAACTCACCTCAAACTGGAAAGATCCTTATGAGGTGGTGGAAATCATCTAACCAGGAATATACTATCTAAAAGAACTTGAAGAATTAATGCTCCCGCGATCTTGAAATTTGAAAAATCTATAAATATACTACTAGTAATTCTACCTTAATAAATTTTTTTTACTTCAATATTTTTATTTCTTGGCACAAAATCATGTGATGGCAGGAAATGATTCAACCAAACTTCATCAATGAATGAAGCAGAAGACCTCTGGTTATGTATGATAGGAGGAGGGAAGAGGTCTTTTCAATGGCCCTTTTGTGTCCCAATAACTTTATTAGGGATAGGAGGAGGACCTCGTTCTAACAAAGAAAGGCCAATCCCATCAGAAATAGGAGGAGGACCTCATCCTGATAGGATGATAAAGTAAAGGCCAACTGTGTTAGGAACAGAAGGAGGATCTTGTCCTGATATGGATGAAGACCTCCGATTATTCAAGATAGTAGGAGCGGAGAGGCTCTTTTAATGGCCCTTTTGCATCCTAAAAACTTTATTAGGGACAGAAGGAGGATCTCATCCTAACAAAGATAAAGGCCAAGCCTTTCAAAAATAGGAGGAGGATCTCGTCCTGATAGAGCGACAAAGTAAAGGCCAATCAAGTCAGGAACAGGAGGAGGATCTCATCCTAAAATGGATGAAGACCTTCGATTATTTAAGATAGGAGGAGGGGAGAGGCCCTTTCAATGATCTTTTTGTGCTCCAATAACTTTGTTAGGGATAAGAGGAGGATCTTGTCCTAATAAAGATAAAGGCCAATCCTATCAAGATCAAGAGGAGGACCTCTTCCTGATAGGAGGATAAAGTAATGACCAACTATATCAGAAACAGGAGAAGGACCTTATCCTGATATAGATAAAGACCTTCAGTTATTTAAGATAGGAGGAGGGGAGAGGCCCTTTCAATGATCCTTTTATTCCCCAATAACTTTGTTAGGAATAGGAGGAGGACCTCGCCCTAACAAAGATAAAAACCAATCCTATCAGGAATAGAAGGAGGACCTCATCCTAACAAGAAAATAAAGTAAAGGCCAACTGTGTTAGGAATAGGAGGAGGACCTCGCCCTGATACAGATGAAGATCTCTGATTATTTAAAATAGAAGACATGAAGAGGTCCTTTCAACGGTCTTTTCATGCCCCAATAACTTTATTAGGAACAAAAGGAGGATCTCGTCCTAACAAAAATAAAGACCAACCCCATCAGGAACAAGAGGAGGACCTTGTCCTGATAAGAGAACAAAGTAAAGGCAATCATATCAGAAATAGGAGGAGGATCTCATTTTGACATAGATGAAGACCTTCGATTATTTAAGATAGGAGGAGGGGAGAGGCTTTTCAATGGCCCTTTGTACTCCTATGATCTTGTTAGGGATAGGAGGATCTTGCCCTAACAAAGATAAAGACCAATCCCATCAAGAACAAAAGGAGGATCTCATCCTGACAAGAAGATAAAGTAAAAGCTCATGTCAGAAATAGGAGGACCTCGTCCTGACATAGATGAAGACCTCTAGTTATTTAAGATAAGAGAAGGAGAGAGGCCCTTTCAACGATCTTTTTGCACCCCTATAGCTTTGTTAGGGATAGGAGGTTGACCTCGTCCTAATAAAGGAAGGTCAATTCCATCAAAAATAGGAGGAGGATCTCGTCCTGATACGGGGATAAGAAAAAGGCCAACTATGTCAGGGATAGGAGGAGAACCTCATCTTGACACGAATGAAGACCTCTGGTTACTTAAAAAAGAGGAAAGAGTGAAAAACTATGTGAGCATACAATTGAGATGAAGTTGTCAAAATAATATTTTCATTAAAATAAAAAGTTTAATACATAGGAAAGTCCATAATACCAATTACAAAAAAAAGGGAGAAGGAAAAGAGATGCCGAAGTCCTATTTGGAGTCGGATTTCTGATTGCCAACATCGGCCAACACCAAAGATAGCTTCAAGTCTTTGATCTTCTCCTCGAGTTCTCATCGAATTGCCAAACTTTTACTCAACAACTTCTTATGCCTTCGTGAGTCATCCTCAGCTTTCCTTAACTTTTTTCTTAGCACAGCCAACTTGGCCTCTACATCCTTCACAGCATCCTACTAGTAGACTATCTACATCTTCAACTCCTTCACTTCTGTTTGGCTATTCTCGAACAACATGGACAAGTTCTCCAGAGAGCTCCATAAAGATAGAACCTCTGTCGAGTCCTTATTCGAGCTAGCTCGAACCCCCTTAGATAATTATCGTCGAAGATGAGCGATCCATCATCAGTCCTTTGGTACTTTCCCTTGAGGTCGGTGACTTGGCCACACCAGTCGCATTTGTATTCATTATGGGAATCCTCAACTACCTGTAGTTGATTTTGGAGTTCAGAGAACTTCTTTGTTCAGTCCTAGTCATACTCCTCTCGACTAGTTGACCATGCCGAGTTACCTTTGAGTAATGAATCTTGTCTTGTGTAGCTTTCAACTTGACTTCTAGAAAACTTGCCTTGGCCATTATGGTCTATGCCTTATCGCTACCGAGCTTCTTCACCTACTCCAGCTTCTCTGTCAGATGGCACTTCTTATTAATGTGGTCCATAGTACTCTTTCTATGGACCTATCGGAGATGAGTAACTTCAATTATGGCTTCAGAATAAAACTTTTTTAATTTTTGAAGCTCACCCTCTACTTTCTTCAGCTTCATTTTAGCCTGATGATCCTCTCTCTTCGGGTCCTTAATAATGGATTTCAGAGAAAGGCCCTCAGATAGCGATGTGGCATTATCAGGAGGAGGCAAGTTGTGATTATCCTCATTATGAGCATTCTAAAATGCTAGCATGCCATAGCAAAAAAAAATAAAAAAAAATTCCTTTTCATTAATTCCAAATGCCTGAATACAAGAAAGAAAATTAAGAAAGAAAATACAAAAGTAGGAGGTCTTAGACCTCTGGAGGAATGGTGGAAGAGTCTGGTGCAGCCTCATCGGCAGGCGGGAGGTCGGTTACAATGGTAGATGGGTCCATCGCCTCTTCAAAAGCCCCTTCATACAAGAAGTCGAGGTTGAGCTCCAAAACTTTATTGGCCACCCAATCTTCACATAGCTCAAAACCTTTATTGAAGGCCTCTTAGTTGAATTTGACGTTCACATCTCTCATTTTAAAAGAGACCTTAAACTCTTCTATCGCTAGGGCTGACACCTTTGAGATCTATCTTGAAATCTACTTCACTCTTCTTCCAGATCCAAAGCGGCTCTCAACTTCATTGATATTTCTTTCTCTTTGCGGAGCACTTCTTGAAGAACCTCAACCTTGGTAGATCTATCCTTTAAAGAGCGGTCAACCTCATCACACTCCTTAGTTAGGCATTGGACCTCAACCTGGTGATCCTCTGGGGCCTTCACCAATTTTAACCTCAAGTGGTTCAGTGATCTAATGTAGCCTAGTAGTTGATCGCCTGTCTATTTAAAAGATATATATATATGATGATGAAATAGGTTGTGCGGACAAGTAAATATTAAAAAATTTAAAGAGAAAAAGAAGGACGAAGTGACTACCTCAAGAAAGGATCCTAGTGAATCCCAAGCATGTTGATTGACATCAGTGTCGACGATTTTATCTACAACTTCGAGTATGGTAAACCATTAACCAAACCCTTGACAACTTCATGATTATTGAAGGGGTTCTCCCCTATTTCTTCATCGAAGCTGTTGGGCCCATTATGGTAGACCTCCTGCTGGGACTTTCTCAAGGCCCTTTTGATCTTCTTTTTTCCAATCTCTTTCTCCCCTTCGAAATGAGGCTTTGAAACTTGGACCTTGGCACGAGGGCTCGACAGCATTGGAGGATCGACAGCCTTGGTAGTAGTGTCGAACTCAATAATGGGAGGAACTTCAACCTTCGAAGCAATTTTAGGGGCACCCATGGCACTAACAGGGGCTGCGGAGATCGAAATGTCGATCCTCATTTTTCTTGAGCTCTCACCCGATGCCTGCCCTTTCCTCTTGCAGGTTGGGAGTCTCCTCATGAGCATCTCGATCGCTTGGGCATCCATTTTTACAGCGAAGAAAAGAAGGATACAATTAGAGAGAAGAAAGAAAAAGAAAAGGATAACCCGTAACTTCGATCGTGTGCCTGTTGGATTTAAGGGACTGAGACTGAGGTTGAATAGAGTTTGTTCTTTTGTTAGCTTAGATACAAGAGGAGTTCAAAAATCCATAATTTTATTAATCAACTCCCAGTCTTTTTTTTCTAACCCTGGGGCTCGATGGATAGAATTGTTAGATATGTATACCCTAGAAGTCAAAATTGGCTGACACTTATTATACATTTCTAAGGACAAAATTATAATTTTGACTATAAATAATAAAATAGATTATTTTCTATCACAATGTGTATTTAGTGTCTGTAATACATCCCTTGAGTTAATGTTAATGATAATTCTTATTTTCAAGAGTTGAAAATTTAAGACATGAATTTTCGTTATTAACTCATAAAATGCTTCCGACCGTAGGATCATCATAAGGATGGTGATTGATCCAGAAGGTTGGTGTATAATTGCTTCTTTATAGTAGATGAGTCTTGAGTCTACAGTGTAGAGACACCAAAGTGAGAGTACATGTACTCATTAGAAAGTCTAAGAAAGTCTACCTTCTCATCGAGCATGACCATCTCGAGCAGTCATAAGAAAGTCTACCTTCTCATCGATGACTAGCTCAAAGCTGCAGTGGTGTGTTTAGTTCTTTTATCCTGAGGTGTATGTTGGCTATAACATGTTCATTATAGGAATTAGATTGCACCAAGAGGAAATCTATCTACCTCGGTAGATGAGGAGTAGCCCTATGATGATCATGAGAATCAAGTCCATAAACCCATGGCCATGGCAGAGTGAAATAATAGAAAAAGTTTCTATTAAGATTTTCACATTGGACTTGAATCAAATGATTAAATCATATGATAGAAATTAGGATTTGACGAGTTCACCTTAAACCTAATCGGATCGAGGCTCAAGATAGAAGAACTTAATCACACATGTAACTACACCAAGAGGTTCATTTTTAGTTTTAATGGATTGCCACCATATACTGCTAGGTGTCACTAGTGGATTTTGGGAGCAATTAGAATGATTTGGATAATCGATCATTCAAGTTATCTGAATCAGAAAAGTTCTGATCCATCGGAAGGTGTTTCAATGATGTCGATGATAGAGATCATGATATATCTCATTACCATACAGAACTGAATCTAACTGGATCATACAAACAAGAGTTTGGATCTGGATATCATTAATTGGACTAACTTAGTTCAATTGATTTGAATTAGATTCAATTAGGTTCAAGAAAATCGTGCTAGCACACGATTGAGCCTAATATTCTCCTTCTACAATCATTAAAAATTATCTCGACTGAGCCAAATGTATTTATACTTACTTAGGTACCTTTACTTGATTTGACTGGAGCTTATCCAGATTAAAAAAGGATTGTCTTAATTTATGATTTAAATTTGAGACAACACCTACCATTTTCCATCACCTACTAATTCTTGTCTTTTGACTTTGGTCAAACATTGACCTTTGACACTTAGACATTCGCCTATGTGTCATGCACCCATTGGAGAGATGATAGGGACTTGTCCCCTTGCTAGAAAGAGGAAAGTCAGGAGCGCACACCTAGGGAGACGTGCACCTAAGGATAGGGATGCCTAGAGTCCTGTACAGATGGGACTCTAGGTTGCTTCTTGTACTCAAACTAGGTGGGCCAAAGGACTCTACTTTGACCAATCTTGGCACCACCTAAGGGTGTTGGAGAGGGGCTCTCATCTGATTGGATCAGGTGATATCATCTCACCAATCAGATTTAGATTTGATTGCATGAAGAGACGTGATTGGTCGGGATGATGTGGCACTGCATGGCATAGCAGGATCTATATAAACCCTATCTATGCCTAGCTTTGAAAAGGTTCTCCCCTTGCCCATGCCACATAGCCATCTCCCTCTCTCCTCCATGTCTACCTCTGATCCTCTCTCTCCTCTCCACATCCAAGGGGCTTTGGGCTTTAGTTTGGTGCAATCCAGATAAGAAAAAGGCGATAAGAAAGGAAGAAGGCAGCACTGTTGTAAGAGATGACATCGGATCTTCAAAAGTTATTTTGAAGACCTTCAAGATCAGATCTAGATCTAATCTTTGGAAAAAAGATTGAGAAGAAGGAGATATCCAAATCCTGCCTGAGTGAATACTGGTAGAGGCCAGACGATTGCATGGCTACATCCAGAACCTCAAGCAATCAGCAGGATCATCACAGGATAATAAGATTATCCAAGAATAAGATATAAATTTAATTTAATTTAATTTATTTTATTTTATTTTATTAGATCAATTAAATTAGATCTAAAAAGTATTAAATCTAATTGAGATCTTAAAAAAAAATTTTAAAATATTTTTTTTGATCAAATCAGATCTAAACGAACTTAACCCGAAAAATAGGTTTTCTCCTTCAACTGGTATCTGAGCCAGGTTTCCATAAATTATTTAGATCTAATTTTAATTTAATTTTAATCTAATAATTAGATAATTTTAAATATCATATGAGATGTGATTAGATCTAAAATTAAAATAATTAAAATTAAATAATTTAGAACTAAGTTCTATAAGATGCATGACTAGTTGTAGAATAGAATAGTTCTATCTATAGTCTTGCATGATCATAATTTAATTTGATTAAATTATAATTTTAAATTAATTTATTTATTATTTTTTATCATTATAAATATTATAATAAGATTTAAAAAATAAAAAATAAAATTATTTAATTTTTGATTCATATGAGATATGATGAATGCATGTTTAGACTAGTTGTAGAATAGTTCTATATAATTATCTAGGATAGAATTTATTTTAATTTAATCAATTTAAAATTTAATTTTTTAGATAATTATTAAATAATTTAGATCTGAAAATATGCATGATATGATACATAAGATGTATGCAAAATATGTTTATAGTTAGATCAATTTTTATATATGAGATATATGATGTTGATCTAACTAGTTTTTAGTTTTTATATTTCTGATTAAAGCATTCTCCTTGGCCGTCCGATCATAAGAATAAAGTAGAGTTTAAATACCCTCTCCTTCCATTCGATGGGGTGTTCTTATGATTTGTAGGGGTGCTGCACATTCATCCTTAATCAAAAATCAAGAACTTATTTTCTATAAAACCTTAGATCCTAAAATTCTAGAATTTTATTTACATATTTTATTTATGAACCCTAAACTTAATTAAGAATTAAAATTATAAAATATATATTATATCTAAAATTAAGAATTTTAGATCTAAGACATATTCATAAAATTGAGTTTGGGATTAGGTAGCTCAATTAGGTCTAAGCGGTTGATCAAACCGAATTAAGAGTTGGTTAGATGGGATCAAGAGTGCTTAAATTGACCTGCCTAATAGGATTAAGTCTGGGTCAAGATGGAATCACATGAGTGATCGATCAAGTTAAGACCTAATTAGGCTCAGTGGTTAGAGTTTGGATTGTAGGCTAACCTGATTGGTTCTAGCTCAACAATTTGGTGTCTAAGGTAAGTTTGGTAGATATGATCGATTGATTTTTAATTGGGAGCTACTCGACTCAAATACATTCTTATCGAGTTAATGGCATATTCCTTCCACCGATCTCACTTACCTGGCCATATTTGTTGGCTCAGTCCTGATCTGAGATGGTCAATAATCTGAGCTAACCCATGCCATTAGGTTAGTCATAATTGTTATGACTATATCAAGTCTAGTTTAATGAGACCTAAATCAAATCTCTCTAAGAAAAGATTAAGTCTAAGGTCTTCCACCATTGTAGATGTGCGGGCCCTTTCTGGGGTTGATTATTCTCGACTGGTTATAGTGGTTCAGTTGCATCGAAAAGATGCAACCATGTCTATTAGGCATTGGATGCTATGGGCTGGAGGATGGATTGGACTCAATATTTTGGATATGATGAGAGACTCAATTAAGAATCCAATCTATGCAAATGGTGGGTCTGACTTAACTAAGAAGTGGATCAATATTTCGGACATGATGAGATTCATGAATTAGAGGTCAAGTTTGGGTGTACCATGATTAGAGAATTATTGAACAAGAGTTGTTCACTCATTGGCTAACCCATCACCAATAACTGTTAGGTGAGATGATGAGTCAGTTGGTGGGATCACACCACCCAGTAAAAATCATTAATCATGAAGATTTTTGCATCTCTACAGAGGGAGTGTAGGGATCCAAGAAAATAGTGAAAGCTAATTTATTTAAAAATAAAATTCCTAAATAAATTAATCAAGTCTTAATTATAATATCTAACTAGAAACTCTGACTCTTTATAGAAAAATGTCTACGTCCAACCCACTAGCACGTATCCTGGACACCCATAGATTGACCGAACCCAATTACAAGGATTGGCTCTAAAACTTCAAAATTATTTTGGATTTTGAGAAGTTAACTGATGTATTGAACCAGGATCCTTCTACCTTACCAGCTCGTCCATCCGTTAAACAGAGAGCGTCTCTTGATAAGTGGATGGACGAAGATAACAAGGCCAGATATTACATGTTGGGCTCGATGTCTGATGAGCTTCAGCACCAACATGAAGATATCAAGACTACCCACCAAATGTTGGCTCACCTACAAGAGATGTTTGGTGAACAGAGTCGCACAGCCAAGTATCAAGTCACTAAACGACTATTCAAGGCTAAAATGCATGATGGACAGTCAGTCCAAGATCATTGTCTGATGATGATCAAGGATTTAGAAGAGCTTGAGAAGCTTGGAGTGAAGTTGGACTTGGATCTACAGAATGATATAATTCTACAATCTTTGACTGATGCATATCGGCAGTTCATCATGAACTACCATATGCATAAACATCAAAATTTCCTAGCTGAGCTTATGAACATACTGGTTACTGCTAAGCTTTCTATAAAAGATTCTAAAGGCTCAGTGCTTGCTATGGAATGGACTTTTTCTAAGAGAAAATCTTTTGGAAAAAAGAAGAAGTCTGTGAAAAGGCAAAAGGTGGAAGGAGAAAAGAAGAAAAAGATAGAGCTGAAGAAGAAGGCCGCTGATAAAGGAAAGTACTTTCATTGTAACACTGACGGCCATTGAAAGTGGAACTATCCTACTTATCTAGCCATCCTGAAGAATAAGAAGGAGGTAGATCCTTCTGGAGGTATGCTCATTATGTTAGATATGTATGCCCTAGAAGCTAGAATTGGCTGACACTTGTAATACACTTCTAGGGATAAAATTATAATTTTGACTATAAATAATAAAATAAATTATTTTCTATCATAAATATGTATTTAGTGTCTGTAATACATCTCTTAAGTTAATGGTAATGATAATTCATATTTTTAAGAGTTGAAAATTTAAGATATGAATTTTCATTTATTAACTCATAAAATGCTCATGACCGTAGGATCGTCATGAGGATGGTGATTGATACGGAAGATTAGTGTACAATCACTTCTACATAGTAGATGAGTCTTGAGTCTACGGTGTAGAAACATCGGAGCGAGAGTATAGGTACTCATTAGAGAATAAGGGCACTGAGCGTGACCACCTCGAGTAGTCATAAGAAAGCCACCTTCTCATCAATGACTGACTCGAAGCTGCAGTGGTGTGTCTGGTTCCTTGACCTGAGGTGCATTGATAGTTCACCTTGAGGATGTTATAATTTAACTACACCATGACTCGATCTCCTAATCGTTCAGAACCCTGAGGTGTATATTGGCTATAGCATGTTCATTGTAGGAATTGGATTGCACCAAGAGAGAATCTATCTACCTTGGTAGAAGAGGAGCAGTCCTATGATGATCATGAGAATCAAGTTTATAAGCCCATGGCCATGGTAGAGAGTAAAATAATAGAAAGAGTTTCTATTAAGGTTTTCACATAGGACTTGAATCGAATGATTAAATCATATGATAGAAATTAGGGTTTGATGAGTTCATCTTAACCCTAATCTGATCGGAGCTCAAGATAGAAGAACTTAATCACACAAGTAGCTACACTAAGAGGTTCATTTTTAGTTTTGATGGATTGCCACCATATACTGCTAGATGTCATTGGTGGATTTTGGGAGCAATTAGAATGATTTAGATGATCGATCATTTTAGTTGTCTGAATCAGAAGAGTTCTGATCCATTGAAAGGAGTTTTGATGATGTCGATGATGGAGATCATGACATATCCCATTATCATACAGAACTGAATCTAACTAGATCATACAAACAAGGGTTTAGATCTAGATATCATCAATTGGACTAACCTAGTTCAATTGATTTGAATTAGATTCAATTAGGTTCAAGGAAATCGTGCTAGCACACGATTGAACCTAATATTCTGCTTTTATTATCATTAAAAGTTGTCTCGACTGAGTCAAATATGTTTGTGCTTGCTCAAGCACCTTTACTTGATTTGACTGGAGCTTGTCCAGGTCAGAAAAGGATTGTCTTAGTTTATGAGATAAATTTGAGACAACACCTGCCATTTTCTATCACCTGCTAATTCTTGTCCTTTGACTTTGGTCAAACATTGACCTTTGACGCTTGAACATTTGCCCATGTGTCATGTACTTATTAGAGAGCAGATAAGGGCTTGTCCTCTTACTAGAATTTGGAAAGGAGGGGGTGCACGCTTAGGATGGCGTGCGCCCATGGATAGGGATGCTTGGAGTTCCATATGGATGGAACTCTAGGTTGCTTCTTGGATTCTACTTAGGTGACCCTTACCTATATACTTTGACCAATCTTAGGTGCCCTCTAAGGATGAATTAGTGGGGCTCTTATCTAATTAGATTAGGTGTTGTCATCCCATCAATTAGATTTAGATCTGATTGCACGAAGCAACGCGATTGGCTGGGATGATGTGGCACTGCATGGCGCAGTAGGGTCAATAAATAAACCCTATCTACACCCAACTTTTAGAGAGTTTCTCTTAGCCCATGCCTCAAGGCTGCCCCTCTCCCTCCTCCATGACATCTTTTGATCCTCTCTCTCCTCTCATGCCCAAGGGAAGTTGGGCTTCAGTTTGGTGCGATCCAGGAAAGAAAAGGCTGACGAGAAAGGAAGAAGACAGCATTGCTGCAGAGATGACTGCTGATCTTCAGAAGAAGTTTTGAAGATCCTCCAAATCAGATCTAGATCTGATTTTTGAAGAAGTGATAAAAAAAGAGAAGATCTCCAAATCCAGCCTAGGTGGATACCGGTAGAGGCCAGGTGCTTGCGTGGCTAGATCCAGAACCTCAGACAATCAGTGGATCATCAAAGGATAATCGGATTATCCACATCAAGATATAAATTAAATTAGATTTAATTTAATTTATTTTTATTTATTAGATCTAAAAAATCAAATTTGAAACATCCTAGATCTGATATGGATGCTTGAGAGAAATTTTTGAAATATCTTTCTTGATCCGATCAGATCTGAATGAATCTGATTCAAAAAATTAGGATTTCTCCTTCACATTATTGAGTCTAACCTTACGGTTTCTTCTGCATCCAGTTGGATGCTTGACTTTGGTTCTAGTGCTCATTTGTGCACTTTCATGTAAGGTCTTGAGGATAGTAGGAGGTTGAGGGATGGTGAGATGATCCTATGCATCAAAAATGGAGTAAGAGTTGCTACTGTGGCCGTAGGAACATACCCTCTTCGACTACCATCTAATTTAGACTTAGTATTAAAAGATTGTTATTATATGCCTGCAGTAAGTAGGAATTTGATTTCTATTTCATGTCTAGCACTAGAAGGCTATGTAATTAGTTTTCTTAAGGATCATTATAACATTCTTTATGAAAGAAATAAAATTGCAAGTGGTTTTCTTATTAACTGTCTTTACCAGTTATTAATTGATGTATCTATTTTTAATATTGAGCAAAATGTGAATGCCATGAAACGACCTAGGGATAGTCCAAATGATAGGTATCTATGGCACCTAAGACTAGGTCATATAGCAAAAGATAGAATTAACAAATTGAAAAAAATTAGGCTATTGAGTCCGTTGAATTTTGAGTCATATCCAATTTATGAATCTTGTCTTCATGGCAAAATGACCAAGCTCCCTTTTGTAGGACATGGGGAAAGGGCCACGGATCTTCTTGTCCTAGTACATATTGGCATATGCGGCCCATTTGATCTACCGGCTAGAGGCAACTTTGTCTACTTCATAACCTTTATCGATGATTTATCTAGGTATGGGTATGTGTATCTTATGAGATATAAGTTTGAAGCTTTTGAAAAGTTCAAGGAATTTAGACATGAAGTAGAGAAGTAAATTGAAAAATCCATTAAGATTCTTCGATTAGATCGAGGAGGTGAATATCTTAGTCGAAAATTCCTAGACTATCTCAAGAAAAATGACATAATCTCTGAATGGACTCCACCTAGAATACCTCAACTCAACAAAATTTTAGAATGGAGGAACCAGACCCTATTAGATATGGTTCAATCCATGATGAGTTTCATAGACCTTTCTTATTTTTTTTAGGAATATAGTTTGTTAACTACAATATACTTACTGAATAGGGTTCTTTCTAAAACTGTTCCTACCACACCGTATGAGATATGATATGGTAAGAAACCAAGTCTGAGTCATCTCAGAATTTGGGATTGTCCGGCTCATGTCAAAAGACAACAAATGGACAAGTTAGACTTTAGGTCCTTTAGAGCTCAATTTATAGGATATCCTAAAGAGTCATTAGGATATTATTTCTACATTCCAGAAGATCATAATGTGATTGTAAATCGACATGTCATCTTTCTTGAAAAATAGTTTATTCAAGATAGCGGCATTGGAAACTAGATCAAGCTCGAAGAGAAAGTCTCATAAGAGCAACGAGCTAAGGACCAAATGGAACCAAATCAGGTTGAGCCAATTCAATCGCTACCTCCTCCACCTCGTAGATCGGAAAGGATTTTCCATCCTTCTAAGAGGTACTTAGATACTATTTTAGAGAAAGTAGAGAAAATATTCCTCGTAGGTAATGGGGTTCATGGTGATGATACCAAAATCTATGACGAGGCGATATCGGATATCGACTCCAAAAAATGGTTAGAAGTAATGAAATCATAAATTGACTTGATGCACTCAAACCAAATCTGGATCTTAGTAGATCCACCAGAAGGTATAGTACCTATTGGGTGTAAATGGATTTATAAAAGAAAGATTGGTACAGATGAAAATGTGGAGACATTCAAAGCTAGATTAGTGGCAAAAGGGTATAGTTAATGCGAAGGCATTGACTATTAGGATACCTTTTCACCAGTAGCTATGCTGAAATTCATCCACACATTGCTTGCTATTGTAGTCTATTTCGATTATGAAATATAATAAATGGATGTGAAAATGGCATTCTTAAATGGATACCTTGAGGAAGATATCTATATAGAACAGCCGCTAGATTTCACAACTAGTAATGCTGATCACAAGATATGCAAACTATAAAGGTCCATATATGGACTTAAGCAAGCATCTTGGAGTTGGAATACTCATTTTAATGATGTGATCAAATTATTTAGTTTCATCAAAAATGAGGAGAAACCATGTATCTTTAAAATGGTCAATGGAAGCACTATTGTCTTCCTCGTATTGTACGTGGATGATATCCTCCTTATTGAAAATGATATTCCCATATTGACCATAGTTAAAATGTGGTTATCCAAAGAATTCTCCATGAAAGACCTAGGAGAAGCATCCTATATTCTAGGAATTAAGGTCTATAGAGATAGACCGAATAGGATGCTAGGACTTTCACAAAAGATGTACATAGAGAAAGTGCTAAAGAGGTTTAGCATGGAAAACTCTAAGAGAGGTTTGGTATCCTTCAGATATGGCATTCATCTCTCCAAGAAGATGTGCCTTAGCACACCTAAGGAGATAGAACACATGAGTAAGATTCCTTATGCTTCAGCAATAGAGAGCCTCATGTATGCCATGTTATGTATGCGATCTGATATAGCCCATGCTATGAGTATCATGAACAGATATTAGTCGAATCCAGGTGAAGAACACTGGACTTCTGTGAAATGTATCCTTAAGTACTTGAGAAGAACTAAGGGTATGTTGTTGATTTTTGGTAATGGAGAACTCTAAGTCTAGGGGTATACAGACTCGGATTTTATGTCCGATGTAGATGATCGAAAGTCGACATCTAGGAGTCTATTTGTGTGTAATGGTGGTGCTATCAGTTGGAAGAGTTCCAAACAGACAGTGATAACAGATTCCACCATGAAAGAAGAATACATCGCTGCATCAAAAGCTGCAAAGGAGGCATTCTGGTATAAAAAGTTTGCTGCAGAGATCGGAGTGATGCCATCAGATGCCATTCCTCTATACTGTGATAACAATCGTGCCATAGCCCTTGTTAAGGAGCTGAGGTCTCACCAAAAATCCAAGCACATCGAGCGGCGATACCATCTCATCCATGATTACCTCGAGAAGGGTTACGTCGAGATCAAAAGAGTCAACTCTGTAGACAATGCAGCGGACCCACTCACAAAGTCGTTGGGCTAGCAGAAGATCGAAGCCCACCTTGAGAAGATGGGACTTAGATTTGTAGCCAATTGGCTTTAGATCAAGTGGAAGTTTATTAAATATGTGTTTCCTAGAAGCTAGAATTGGCTGACACTTATTGTACACTTCTAAGGGCAAAATTATAATTTTGACTATAAATAATAAAATAGATTATTTTCTATCATAATGTGTATTTAGTGTCTGTGTTACATCCCTTGAGTTAATGATAATGATAATTCTTATTTTCAAGAATTAAAAATTTAAGATATGAATTTTTGTTATTAACGCATAAAATGCTCCCGACCGTAGGATCATCATGAGGGTGGTGATTGATCCAAAAGGTTGGTGTATAATCGCTTTTTTATAGTAAATGAGTCTTGAGTCTATAGTGTAGAGACATCAGAGCAAGAGTATAGGTACTTATTAGAGAACGATGGCACTGAGCACGACCACCTCGAGCAGTCATAAGAAAGTCTATCTTCTCATCGATGATTGGCTCGAAGCTGCAGTGGTGTGTCTAGTTCTTTTACCCTAACATGTATGTTGGCTATAATATGTTCATTGTAGGAATTGAATTACACCAAGAGAAAATCTATCTACCTCGGTAGATGAGGAGTAGCCCTATGATGATCATGAGAATCAAGTCCATAAGCCCATGGCCATGGCAGAGTGAAATAATAGAAAGAGTTTCTATTAAGGTTTTCACATCGGACTTGAATCAAATGATTAAATCATATGACAAAAATTAGGATTTGACGAGTTCACCTTAACCCTAATTTGATCGGGGCTCAAGATAGAAGAACTTAATCACACATGTAACTGCACCAAGAGGTTCATTTTCAGTTTTGATGGATTGCCACCATATACTGCTAGATGTCACTGGTGGATTTTGGGAGCAATTAGAATGATTTGGATGATAGATCATTCTAGTTGTCTGAATCAAAAAAGTTTTGATCCATCGGAATATATTTCGATGATGTCGATGATAGAGATCACGATATTTTTCATTATCATATAGAACTAAACCCAACTGGGTCACACAAATAAGGGTTTGGATTTGGACATCATCAATTGGACTAATCTAGTTTAATTGATTTGAATTAGATTTAATTAGATTCAAGAAAATCGAGCTAGCACATGATTGAGCCTAATGTTCTCCTTCTACAATCATTAAAAATTGTCTCGACTGAGCCAAATATATTTGTGCTCACTCAAGTATCTTTACTTGATCTATCTGGAGCTTGTTCAGGTTAGAAAAGGGTTGTCTTAATTTATGAGATAAATTTGAGACAACACCTGCCATTTTCCATCACCCGCTAATTCCTATCTTTTAACTTTGGTCAAATGTTGATCTTTGACACTTAGACATCTGCCCATGTGTCATGCATCTATTGGAGAGTAGATAGGGGCTTGTCCCCTTGCTAGAAAGTGGAAAGGAGGGGGCACATGCCTAGGGAGGCATACCCCCAAGGATAGGGATGCCTGGATTCCCATACAGATGGGACTCTAGGTTGCTTCTTGGAATCAAATTAGGTGGCGCCAAAGGACTCTACTTTGACCAATCTTGGTGCCACCTAAGGGTGTTGGAGAGGGGTTCTCATCTAATTAGATCAGGTGACTTCATCCCATCAATCATATTTAGATCTGATTGCATGAAGAGACGTGATTGGTCGGAATGATGTGGCACTGCATGGCGCAGTAGGGTCTATATAAACCCTATCTGTGCCTAGCTTTGAAGAGGTTCTCCCCTTGCTCATGCCACATAGCCATCTCCCTCTCTCCTCCATGCCTACCTCTGATCCTCTCTCTCCTCTCCATTTCCAAGGGGCTTTGGGCTTCAGTTTGGTGCGATCCAGGCAAGAAAAAGACGACAAGAAAGAAAGAAGGCAGCACCACTGCAAGAGACGACATCGAATCTTCAAAAGTTATTTTGAAGACCTTCAAGATCAGATCTAAATATGATCTTTGGAGAAAAGATTGAGAAGGAGGAGATATCCAAATCCTACCTGAGTGGATACCGGTAGAGGTCAAGCGATTGCATGGCGACATCTAGAACCTCAGGCAATCAACAGGATCATCACAGGATAATTAGATTATCCAAAAATAAGGTATAAATTAAATCTAATTTATTTTATTTTATTTTGTTTTATTAAATCTATCAAATTAGATCTAAAAAGTATCAGATTTGATTTAGATCTCAAAAAAAAAATTTAAAAATATTTCTCTCGATCAAATTAGATCTAAACAAATCTAACCTAGAAAATAGGTTTTCTCCTTCAGGAATCCCTTAGGTTTTTCTAAGGCAGGAGTCCTAAGCTTAAGGTTGGGCAAGAAACGAAGATGAATTTCTCTTTTCAGTTGTGGATTGAGGAGAAGGCATCCTTGAGCAACCCCTTCTTGCCGAATTGGGATGAAACATACCACCAATCCTTTATAGTAGGATGATGCTTAAGGATAAAGTAAGTTTGAAAAAGTAAAATAGTAGGCCGAACTTCAGTGGATATGTAAAGAGCAAGAAATCCTATTATGAACCTAAAGAAGTTTGGCACTACAGAAGCTAAAGAGATGTCTAAAAAGCAAAAAAGAGCTATAACAAAAGTAGGGAGAGGAAGCCATAATCCAACATGAAAGGCAACCAAATATAAGAAAAATCAACCTAGAGGAGGGGCACAAGCTCAACCACTCAGTCCAGGGAGTTCCAGCTCATATTCGATAGGCGCTGAAGGAAAAATCCTAATTTCTTGGATCAGGTTCGTTTAAATCTGATTGGATCAAGAGGCATATTTTAAAAATTTTCTCTTAGATCCAAATCAGATCTAACATTTTTTAGATTTGATTTTATGATCTGATAAATAAAAAAATTAAATTAAATTAAATCTAAATTAGTTTTACCTTGATATGGGTAATTCGATTATCCATTGATGATCTGCTGATGGCCTGAGGTTTTGGATCTAGCCACGCAAGCACCTAGTTTCTACCAATATCCACTCAGACTGAATCTAAAGATCTTTTTCTTCTTTATCACATCTCCAAAAATCAAATCTAGTTCTGATTTGGAGGATCTTCGAAACTTCTTTCAAAGATCTGCTATTGTCTCTGCAGTAGTGCTGCCTTCTTTCTATCTCGTCAGCCTTTTCTTGCTTGAATCGCACTAATCTGAAGGCCCAACTTCCTTGGGCATGGAGAGAAGAGAGAGGATTAGAAAGGTGGTGTGGAGGAGGGAGAGGGGTAGCCTTGGGGCATGGCTAAGAGGAAGTTCTTTTTTTAAAGTTGGGCACAGACAGGTCTTTATATAGACTCTGCTGCACCATACAGTGCCACATCACCCCGGCCAATCACATTGCTTCATGCAATTAGATCTAAATCTGATTGATGGGATGACATCACCTGATCCAATTAGATGAGAGACCCATAGATTCATCCTTAGATGGCACATAAGATTGGTCAAAGTCTATAGGTGAGGGTCACCTAGTTTGAATCCAAGAAGCAATCTGGAGTCCCATCTGTATGGGACTCCAGGCATCCCTATCCATGAGCGCATGCCATCCTAGGAGTGCACCCCCTCCTTTCCAAAATCCAGTAATGGGACAAGCCCCTATCTACTCTCCAATAAGTGCATGACATATGGGTAGATGTCCAAGGGTTAAAGGTTAATGTTTGACCAAAGTCGAAGGATAAGAATTAGCAGGTGACGAAAAATGACAGGTGTTATCTCAAATTTATCTCATAAATTAAGACAACCCTTTTCTGACCTAGACAAGTTCTAGTCAGACTAGGTAAAGGTATTTGAGTGAGCACAAACTCATTTGGCTTAGTCGAGATAACTTTTAATGATAGAAAAAGGAGAATGTTAGGTTCAATCGTATGCTAGCATGATTTTCTTGAACCTAATTGAATCTACTTCAAATCAATTGAACTGGATTAGTCCAATTGATGATATTCAGATCCAAACCCTTGTTTGTGTGATCTAGTTAGGTTCAGTTCTATATGGTAATGGGTTATGTCGTGATCTCCATCATCAACATCATCGAAACTCCTTTTGATGAATCAAAACTCTTCTGATTCAGACAATTGGAATAATCGATCATCTGAATCATTCTAATTGCTCCCAAAATACATCAGTGACACCTAGCAGTATATGGTGGCAATCCATCAAAACTAAAAATGAACCTCTTGGTGTAGCTACTTGTGTGATTATGTTCTTCTATCTTAAGCCCTGATCAGATTAGGGTTAAGGTGAACTCATCACATCCTAATTTCTATCATATGATTTAATCATTTGATTCAAGTCCAATGTGAAAATCTTAATAGAAACTCTTTCTATTTTTTCACTCTCTACCATGGCCATGGGCTTATGGACTTGATTCTCATGATCATCATAGGGCTGCTCCTCATCTACCGAGGTAGATAGATTTCATCTTGGTGCAATCCAATTCCTACAATGAACATGCTATAGCCAACATACACCTCAAGGTTCCGAATGGCTAGAAGACCAAGTCATGGTGTAGTCAAACTATAACACCCTCAAGGTGGACTATCGATGCACCTCAAGTCAAAGAACCAGACACACCACTACAGCTTCGAGTCAGTCATCGACGAGAAGGTAGACTTTCTTATGACTACTCAAGGTGGTCACACTCAGTGCCCTCGTTCTCTAACGAGTACCTGTACTCTCGCTCTAGTGTCTCTATACCGTAGACTCAAGACTCATCTACTATAAAAAAGCGATTGTACACTAATCTTTCGGATCAATCACCATCCTCATGATGATCCTACGGTCAGGAGCATTTTATGAGTTAATAATGAAAATTCTTATCTTAAATTTTCAACTCTTGAAAATAAGAATTATCATTACCATTAACTCAAGGGTTGTATTACAGACACTAAATACACATATGTGATAGAAAATAACCTATTTTATTATTTATAGTTAAAATTATAATTTTTTTCTTAGAAGTGTATTACAAGTGTCAGTCAATTCTAGCTTTTAGGGCACACATATCTAACAAACTTTCACTTGACCTAAAGCCAATTGGCTACAAATCTAAGTACCATCTTCTCAAGGTGGGCTTCAATTTTCTGCTAGCCCAACGGCTTTGTAAGTGGGTCCACCGCATTATCTGCGGAGTCGACTCTCTTGACCTCGATGTAACCCTTCTCGAGGTAATCGCAGATGAGGTGGTATCACTGCTCGATGTACTTGAATTTTTTATGAGACCTCGGCTCCTTAGCAAGGTCTATGGCACCATTATTATTGCAGTATAGAGGAATGACATCTGATGGCATCACTCCGATCTCTACAGTAAATTTTTTATACCAGAATGCCTCCTTTGCAACTTTTGACACAGCGATGTATTCTGCTTCCATGGTGGAATCTGCTATCACTATCTGCTTGGATCTTTTCCAACTGACAGCTCCACCATTGCACACACAGACTTCTAGATGTTGACTTTTGATCATCTATATTGGACATAAAGTTCGAGTCTGTATACCCCTAGACTTGGAGTTCTCCACTACCAAAGACCAACAACATATCCTTAGTTCTTCTTAAGTACTTAAGGATACATTTCATAGAAGTCCAGTGTTTTTCACCTGGATACGACTGATATCTGCTCATGACACTAATGGCATGGGTTATATCAGGTCGTGCACATAACAAGGCATACATGAGGCTCCCTATTGCTGAAGCATAAGGAATCTTGCTCATGCATTCTATTTTCTCAGATATGCTAGGGCACATCTTCTTGGAAAGATGAATGCCATGTTTGAAGGATACTAAACCCCTCTTAGAGTTTTCCATACTAAACCTCTTTAGCACTTCCTCTATGTATATTTTCTGTGAAAGTCCTAGCATCCTATTTGGTCAATCTCTATAGACCTTAATTCCTAGAATAAAGGATGCTTCTCCTAGGTCTGTCATGGAGAATTCTTTAGATAACCACATTTTAACTATGGTCAGCATGGGAATATCATTTTCAATAAGGAGGATGTCATCCACGTACAATACGAGGAAGACAACAGTGCTCCCACCAATCTTTTTGAAGACACATGGCTCCTCCTCATTTTTTATGAAACCAAATAATTTGATCACATCATTAAAATGAGTATTCCAGCTTCGAGATGTTTGCTTAAGTCCATATATGGACCTTTGCAGCATGCATACCTTGTGATCATCATCATTGGATGTGAAATCTAGCGGCTGTTCCATATAGATATCTTCCTCAAGATATTCATTTAGGAATGCTATTTTTATGTTCATTTTTCATATTTCATAATCGAAATAAGCTGCAACAACAAGCAATGTGCAAATGGATTTTAGCATAGCTACTGGTGAAAATGTATCCTGATGGTCAATGCCTTCGCGTTGATTATAACCTTTTGCCACTAATCTAGCCTTGAATGTCTCCACATTTCCATCTGCAACAATCTTTCTCTTGTAGATCCATTTACACCCAATAGGTACTATACCTTCTAGAGGATCTACCAAGGTTCAGACTTGGTTTGAGTACATCGAGTCAATTTCTGACTTCATTGCCTCTAACCATTTCTCGGAGTTGATATCTGATATTGCCTCATTATAGGTTTTGGGATCATCACCATGAACCCCATTACCCACGAGGAATATTTTCTCTACATCCTCTGAAATAGTACCTAAGTACCTCTCAGGGGACGAAAAAATCCTTTCCGATCTACAGGTGGAGGAGGTAGTGAATGGATTGGCTCAACTATTGATCAATTTGGTATGATCCTTAGCTCATTGCTCTGAGAGACTTTCTCTTCGAGCTTGATCTGCTTTCCAATGCCACTATCTTGAATAAACTATTTTTCAAGAAAAATGATATGTCGACTCACAATCATATTGTGATCTTCTGAAATGTAGAAATAATATCCTAATGACTCTTTAGGATATCCTATAAATCGAGCTCTAAAGAACCTAAAGTCTAACTTGTCCACTTGTTGTCTTTTGACATGAGCCAGACAACCCTAAATTCTGAGATGACTCAGACTTGATTTCTTACCATGCCATATCTCATATGGTATGGTAGGAACGATTTTAGAAGGAACCCAATTCAGCAAGTATATTGCAGTTAACAAATAGTATCCCCAAAAAAAATCAGGGAGGTCTATGAAGCTCATCATGGATCGGACTATATCTAATAGGATCCGATTCCTCCATTCTAAAATCCCATTGAGTTGAGATATTCCTGGTGGGGTCCATTGAGAGACTATGTCATTTTTCTTGAGATAGTCCAGAAATTTCTGATTAAGGTATTCACCTCCTCAATCTGATCAAAGAACCTTAATGGATTTTTCAATTTATTTTTCTTCTTCATGTCTCCTTGAACTTTTTGAGGGCTTCAGACTCATGTCTCATAAGATACACATACCCATACCTAGATAAATCATCAATAAAGGTTATGAAGTAGATAAAGTTTCCTCTAACCGGCACATCAAATGGGCCCCATACATCAGTATGTACTAGGACAAGGAGATCCATGGCCCTTTTCCCATGCACTACAAAAGGGAGCTTAGTCATTTTGCCATGAAGACAGGATTCATAAATTGGATATGACTTGAAAGTCAACGGACTTAATAGCCCGATTTTCTCCAATTTGTTAATCCTTTCTTCTACTATATGACCTAATCTTAGGTGCCATAGATACCTATCGTTTGGACTATCCCTAGCTCGTTTTGATTTTATGGCATTTACATTTTTCTCGAAATTAAAAATAGATACATCAACATGTAACTGATAAAGATCATTAATAAGAAAACCACTTGCAATTTTATTTCTTTCATAAAGAATATTACAATGATCCTTAAGAAAACTAATTACATAGCCTTCTAATGCAAGGCAAGAAATAGAAATCAAATTCCTACTTGCTGCAGGCACATAATAATAGTCTTTCAACACTAAGTCTAAACCAGATGGTAGTCGAAGAGGGTATGTTCCCACGACCATGGTAGCAACTCTTGCTCCATTTTCTACACACAGGATCGTCTCACCATCCCTCAGCCTTCTGCTATCCTCAAGACCCTGCATGGAAGTGCACAAGTGAGCACTAGAACCAGAGTCAAACACCCAACTGGATGTAGAAGAAACCATAAGGTTAGACTCAATGATGAACATACCTCCAGAAGGATCTGCCTCCTCCTTATTCTTCAGAGTGGCCAGGTATGTAGGGCAGTTTCACTTTCAGTGGCCATTATTGTTGCAATGGAAATACTTTCCTTTATCGGCCTTCTTCAGCTCTGACTTTTTCTTCTTTCCTCCTTCCACCTTCTGCTTTTTCGCAGACTTCTTCTTCTTTTCAAAAGACTTTCTCTTGGAAGAAGTCCATTCCATAGCAAGCACTGAGTCTTTAAAATCTTTCATGAAAAGCTCAGTGGTAACTAGCATGTTCATAAGTTCGGCTAGAAAATTTTGAAGTTTATGCATATAGTAATTCATGATGAACTGCCCATACGCATCAGTCAAGAATTGCAAAATTATATCATTCTGTAGATCCAAGTCCAACCTCACTCTGAGCTTCTAAAGTTCTTCTAAGTTCTTGATCATTATCAGATAATGATCTTGGACTGACTGCCCATCACGCATCTTTGCCTTGAATAGTCATTTAGTGACTTGATACTTGGCTGTGCGACTCTGTTCACCAAACATCTCCTATAGATGAGCCAACATTTGGCGAGTAGTCTTGATATCTTCATGTTGGTGCTAAAGTTCATCAGACATTGAGCCCAACATGTAGTATCTGGCCTTATTATCTTCGTCTGTCCACTTATCCAAAGACGCTCTCTATTCAGTGGATGGACGAGTTGGTAAGGTGGGAGGATCTTGGTCAATACATGAGTTAACTTCTTGGAACCCAAAATAATTTTGAAGTTCCAGAGCCAATCCTTATAATTTGGTCCGGTCAGTCTATGGGTGTCTAGGATTCGTGCTAATGGGTTGGTTGCAAATATTTTTCTATAGAGAGTCAAAGTTTTCAGTTAGATACTGTAACTAAGACATAACCAATTTGTATAGAGATTTTATTTTTAAATAAATTACCTCTCACTATTTTCTCGGATCTCTACACTCCCTCTATAGAGATGCAAAAATCTCCATGATTATTGATTTTTAGTGGGTGGTGCAGTCCCACCAACTGACTAATCACCTCACCTAACAATTATTGATGATGGGTTAGCCAATGAGTGAACAACTCTTGCTCAATGATTCTCTAGTCATGATGCACCCAAACTTGATCTCTAATTCATGAATCTCACAGTGTTCGAAATATTGATCCACTCCTTAGTTAAGTCAGATCCACCATTTGCACAGATTGGATTTTTAATTAGGTCTCTCACCGTATCTAGAATATTGAGTTCAATCCATCCTCCAGTCTATAATATCCAATGCCTAATAGACATGGTTGCATCTTTTCGGTGCAACTGAGCCACTGTAATCAGTCGAGAACAATCAACCCCGAAAAGGACCCGTACATCTACAATGGTGGAAGACCTTAGACTTAATCTTCTCTTAGGGAGATTAGATTTAGGTCTCATTAAACTAAACTTGATATAGTCATAACCATTATGACTAACCTAGTGGCATGGCTTAGCTCGGATTATTGACCACCTCATATCAGAACTGAGTCAACAAACATGGTCAGGTAAGTAAGACTGATGGAAGGGATATGTCATTAACTCAACTAGAATGCATTCGAGTCGAGTAGCTCTCAATTAAAAATCAGTAGATCGTATCTGCCAAACTTACCTTAGACACCAAATTGTTGAGCTAGAACCAATCGAGTTAGCCTACAATCCAGATTCTAACTGCTGAGCCTAATTAGGTCTTAGCTTGATCGATCACTCACATGACTCAATCTTGACCTAGACTTAATTCTATTAGGCTGGTCAATTTAAGTACTGTTAATCCCATCTAACCAACTCTTGATTCGATTTGATCAACCGCTTAGACCTAATTGAGCTATCCAAGCTCGAACCCAATTTTATGAACATATCTTAGATCTAAAAATTCTCAATTTTAGACCTAATATGTTTCATAATCTTAATTCTTAATTAAGTTTAGGGTTTATAAATAAAATATGTAAATAAGATCCTAGGTTTCAGGATCTAGGATTTTGTAGAAAGTAAGTTTTTCAATTTTTGATTAAGGACGAATGCGCAGCACCCCTACACATCATAAGAACATCCCATCGAATGAAAGGAGAGGGTCTTTAAACCCTACTTTGTTCTTATGACCGGATGGCCAAGGAGAATGTCTTAATCAGAAATACAACTAATCTACAAAACTAATTAGATCTAAGCATATATCTCATATAAAAATTGATCTAATTAAAATAAGTTTTGCATATATCTCATATATCATATCATGTATGTTTTTCAGATCTAAATTATCTCATAATCATCTAGAAAATTAAAATTAAATTTGATCACGTCAAATAAAATTTAATCTAGACCCTTTTGTAGAACTATTCTACAACTAGTCTAAACATGCAACTATCATATGTCATATGAATAAATTAAATTTAATTTATTTTTTATTTTTAGATCTGATTATAATATTTATAAGATTAAAATATAGTAAATAAATAAATTTTAAAATTATATTTAATCAAATAAAAATTATGATTATACTAGACTACATATAGAACAATTCTATTTCTAGTCTAGTTATGTATCTCATACATATTAGATCTAGATTAATTAATTTTAATTTTCTATTTTTTTAATTTTAGATCTAATTATATCTCATGTGATATCTAAAATCACTAATTTATTAGATTAAATTAGATCTAAATAAATTTTATGCAACCTGACTCTGATACCAGTTGAAGGAGAAATCCTGATTTTTTGGATCAGATTCATTTAAATTTGATTGGATCAAGAGGCATATTTTAAAAATTTTCTCTTAGATCCAAATCAAATATGATATTTTTCAGATCTAATTTTATGATCTAATAAATAAAAAAATTAAATTAAATTAAATCTAAATTAGTTTTATCTTGATATGGGTAATCCGATTATCCGTTGATAATCTGTTGATGGCCTAAGATTCTGGATCTAGCCACGCAAGCGCTTGGCCTATACCGATATCCACTCAGACTGGATCTGAAGATCTTCTTCTTCTTTATCATATCTCCAAAAATTAGATCTAGATTTAATTTGAAGTATCTTCAAAACTTTTTTCGAAGATCTGCTATCGTCTCTACAGCAGTGCTGCCTTCTTCATATCTCGTCAGCCTTTTCTTGCTTGAATCGCACTAATCTGAAGGCCCAACTTCCTTAGGCATGGAGAGGAGAGAGAGGATCAGAATGGTGACATGGAGGAGGAAGAGGAGTAGCCTTGGGGCATGGCTAGGAGGAAGTTCTTTTTTTAAAGTTGGGCACAGATAGGTCTTTATATAGACCCTGCTGCGCCATGCAGTGCCACATCACCCCAGCCAATCACATTGCTCCATACAATTAGATCTAAATCTGATTGATGGGATGACATCACCTGATTCAATCAGATGAGAGACCCATAGATTCATCCTTAGATGGCTCCTAAGACTGGTCAAAGTCTATAGGTGAGGGTCACCTAGTTTGAATCCGAGAAGCAACCTAGAGTTCCATCCGTATGGGACTCCAGGCATCCCTATCCATGGGCGCACGCCATCCTAGGCATGCACCCCCTTCTTTCTAAAATCTAGTAAGAGGACAAGCCCCTATCTGCTCTCCAATAAGTGCATGACATATGGGCAGATATCCAAGGGTCAAAGGTCAATGTTTGACCAAAGTCAAAGGACAAGAATTAGCAGGTGACGAAAAATGGTAGGTGTTGTCTCAAATTTATCTCATAAATTAAGACAATCTTTTTCTGATGTGGACAAGTTTTAGTTAGACTAGGTAAAGGTACCTGAGTGAGCACAAACTCATTTGGCTCAGTCGAGATAATTTTTAATGATAGAAAAAGAAGAATGTTAGGTTCAATCGTGTGCTAGCACGATTTTTTTGAACCTAATTGAATCTAATTCAAATCAATTGAACTGGGTTAGTCTAATTGATGATATCCAAATCCAAACCCTTATTTGTGTGATCCAGTTAGGTTCAGTTCTATATGGTAATGGGATATGTCATGATCTCCATCATCAACATCATCAAAACTCTTTTCGATAATCAGAACTCTTTTGATTCAAACAACTGGAATGATCGATCATCTAAATTATTCTAGTTGCTCCCAAAATCTACTAGTGACACCTAGCAGTATATGATGGAAACTCATCAAAACTAAAAATAAACCTCTTGGTGCAGCTACTTGTGTGATTAAGTTCTTCTATCTTGAGTCCTGATCGGATTAGGGTTAAGGTA
The DNA here is from genome assembly GCA_006176705.1 of Cocos nucifera. Taxonomy (NCBI): domain Eukaryota; kingdom Viridiplantae; phylum Streptophyta; class Magnoliopsida; order Arecales; family Arecaceae; genus Cocos; species Cocos nucifera. The sequence continues at coordinate 1,478,289 of QRFJ01000052.1, read as the reverse complement.
AACTCATCAAACCCTAATTTCTATCATATGATTTAATCATTTGATTCAAGTCCGATGTGAAAATCTTAAAAGAAACTCTTTTTATTATTTCACTCTCTGCGATGGCCATGGACTTATGGACTTAATTCTCATGATCATCATAGGGCTGCTCCTTATCCACCGAGGTAGATAGATTCCATCTTGGTGCAATCCAATTCCTACAATGAACATGCTATAGCCAACATACACCTCAAGGTTCCAAATGGCTAGGAGACCGAGTCATGGTGTAGTCAAACTATAACACCCTCAAGATGAACTATCGATGCACCTCAGGTCAAAGAACTAGACACATCACTGCAGCTTCGAGTCAGTCATCGACGAGAAGGTAGACTTCCTTATGACTACTCGAGGTGGTCACGCTCAGTACCCTCATTCTCTAATGAGTACCTATACTCTTGCTCCGATGTCTCTACACCGTAGACTCAAGACTTATCTACTATAAAGAAGCGATTGTACACTAACCTTCCAGATCAGTCACTATCCTTATGGTGATCCTACGGTCAGAAGCATTTTATGAGTTAATAATGAAAATTCTTGTCTTAAATTTTCAACTCTTGAAAATAAGAATTATCATTACCATTAACTCAAGGGATGTATCACAGACACTAAATACACATATGTGATAGAAAATAATCTATTTTATTATTTATAATTAAAATTATAATTTTGCTCCTAGAAGTGTATTACAAGTGTCAGCCAATTCTGACTTCTAAGGCACACATATCTAACAGGCACCCCATACTAGATTTTGATTAATGATAGGTCTTTAAAGGTTAGAGAGCAAGAGATGGTTTCCAGTGTGAAATTTGGCTGAGGTACTATAGGTTCAGATTCTATTTTGGTCTCAGGGTTTTGGGAGTTTGGGTCAACTGGACTCTTAGAACTGCTAGACCAAGAAACCTCGGATGACATCTAGATTAAATTAAATCCAAAAAAGTCCCTAAAAAACTTAAGAAAAAGTGGCGATGAAGACTAGAAAAAAAGAACAGAGAAACCTATCTAGACAAACTTGAAGAGATTCCAAAAAATATCTAGGAAAGCCCAAAAATCAAGAGGATAAGGATGAGGGACTAACCTAGGTTGATTGAAAAACCTAGGAAGAAGACCAAGAGAGATGGAGAACAATTGAGAGGAACACTGACGGTCGAAGACACTGCAAGAGAATAGGACTAATAACGATGGAGCACTCAGGGACGATGGAAAATGGAGGAACGAGAAGGAGCGTAGACGAAAAGTAAGAAGTCACGGAAGAAGAAGAGGTTTAAATAGAAAATCTGAACCAAAGGTAGTTATGATTATAGGATCCCCTCAGCAGATCCTTGCCCATCGCATGTCCCACTCGCCCCTGATGTTTGACGAAATAATTATTGCACCGTACATAAAGCACTGCACCAGATGGGTTTTCGAGGAAATTTGTCCCTTCAAATCATTCGAGAGTAGGAAGTTGGCAAGGAAGTTTGGTTGTAGCAACTTTTCTATACTCCCTTCTTTCGAAATTTGAACTTCAAAGTAGGAGGACAAGTGTTGCGGGTAGAACAATCCCCACCAAAGTTCTTGGCCAGAATCCTTGGCCACCGACCCCCCTCCTACTGGAATGCATCGACCTCCTCAGTAGCGAGCTCGCACTATAGAGCTTCTCGAAAGCACATAGTAGTCTAGCAACACGATCTTCAATAGTAAAGAACTACTGTTATGTTAACCATGCCTTTTGATTAGAAATGAATGACAGGCTTAAGCCCCAGTCACACTCCTCCATCCCACTCCTTCCAAATGAACTCCTCTAGTTGTGCTCCTTCTGGACAGACTCCTTCAGTTGCGCTCCTTTCGGACGAACTCCTTCAGTTGCACTCCTTCGAGATGAGCTCCTTCAAGCCCACTCCTTCTGGACGAGCTCCTCCAGTCGCACTCCTTCCAAATTAACTCCTCCAGTCATACTCCTTCCAAGAAAACTCATCCCAGTCGGTAGGAAAACTCCTCTTGATCGATCTCCATCCAGTCAAACTCCTTCCAGTCTTCTAGAAGGATGTCATCATCCACGTAAATTCAGATCTCGACTCAACACAAACCAACCTACATGCAGACGACCTCCGAGAAGTCCAAACTTTTTTGGAACTATTGTGATTTAAAGTCCTTCAATACCAACACCAATTCCATCTAAACCTCAGCTATTAAATCTCAATAGATTGGCACATCATGACAATGGACACCATCCTTCATAACAAACTTCACGTAGGCCCAAGCGCCCACTACCAGATAGTTATGGCTATTACCATCAATTTGTTATAGGCTCCATCTATAAAAGGGATCCTCTAGATATGTGTTTCTTTAAGTTCTCTTCTCCTTCCCATTACTCTACTTTTTTATTTTCTAAGCACTCCATTCTAGTTGATCGAAGAATTAACTTGAGCATCGGAGGGTTCTGTCAAGGCCATCCATCTCTGGTTTGGATTTTGTTTTACAGATCCTATTGGTGGCCTCATCTTCTCGACTCCAGCCACCTTTGATGTCCTCATGGATTTTCGTACAAACATGCTCCATCAACTCGATCATGAACAATACATGATTAGTGACTGAAGCTCCATCCTTCATCCTGACGTTGAAGATGGCACAACTAGTCTTGTGCCTCTCAACATCATCGGGTGTGCCAAAAGACTCATTCAACACTTGAAGCATGTTTTCTAGCTAAGCTGTTTTGAACCTATGACTGAATTCATCGCTCATAACTGTCAGCATAATACAACACACTATGGTTCGGTCATTAAGCCACTTCTAGTATCTTTGACCGACCCACGTGCATTAGGAGCTGGCTCCTCAGGTGCTGGATTGTCAAAATATATAAGATCCATTCATCCCCAAGAGAATCTTCAACTTATGATACTAGTTATCAAAGTTGGATCCCACCAGCTTGTCATTATCCAACAATGATTGGAGTGAAAGGGAAGTGACCATATCTACACCAAAAAAATTAAAATCTAATTAGTAAATAATTTATTAAACCTAAAAGTTTGGACTTTAATCAAAAGGTTCTTCCACTATTTTATTCGAATTGATAGCCTCTACCTCTAATTTGAGGAATTATCCTAATTTTTTAGTGGGTACTAGAATCTACATAAACTGCACACAAGCCCAACTTTGGTTGGTCAACCTATGTACATCTAAGGATAGGTTCATAATTAATTATTTTTTTAAATGATTTTTAGTAATTTAATTTTGCCTCAGTCTCTAATCAGTAGGCTTTGGCCTCTACTGAAAAGGTCTAATTAGGTCCAACCATTAACATGACCATACTTGGTCCACCTAACCAATGAATGATTAAGCCCAACTTTGATTGGTCAACCTAACCACCATTTAGAGAGACACGGCTAAGAAATCATATTATAAATGACAATTTGATTAACCAATAAATACCAAGCCTTTGGGCCTCTAATAATTATCCAACTAATGGATCTATTATCATTCACTTAATACGAGGCTATGATCTAGTTATCACCATAACTATTTTATTTTTAAGAATCTAATAATTTTAGAGGATTTAATTAATTTGATTTATAGAAGAGTCTCAGAAAGACTAGTTAATCATGATCCTCCCACTGACTTCATCAAGTCAGATTAAGAGAGACTATTGATAGGCTGGTCTAGGAGCACCTAAATCAGTCACACTGATTTACCTAGCTGATATGGATCAGCTCGAATTGTCAAATGATTTGGTCAAAATATAATTTCACCAAAAAGGCCAGATAAGTGAGATTGGTGGGAGGGTCTACCAAAGCTTGCCTTAGACACCATTAGAAATGGCCAAGTAAGCAAGCTGTCAATTAAAGACCACTGATTTGGATTGCCAAACATACCTTAAACACCAACTAGTTAATTAATTTCGATTGAATCAACCTAACAGTTTGGGCTAGACCATTTAGCCAAGAATCAAGTCTATTTTAGTTCTTGTTAAAGATACAGACTTGACCAACTACAACTATTGTAATTAATTTAGAGAATCATTGACCTAATCTAAGATAACTATTGATTAGATTTAGTCAATTCTCTAATTAAGTCCATTCTTTAATCTAACTTTAGATCTAACCTAATTAATGGACCTAATTTTTACAAACCTATTAATCCAAATGTTATGATTTGTGTCTTAGGATCTTCAATTCACAATCCTAGATCCTAAATAAATAAGTTTTAATTCTGAATTAAGTTTTAGACTGAGGGTTGGGATTCAGCATTTTAAAAATAATTTTTATATTTATAAAATATTTTTATAATATGATTCTACCAACTAGTTGTATGTTTGATTGATAATCAATATGCAAATAATATAAATATGAATCTACTTTAGATCTAATCTAAACATACTCATGTAATTCAAATTAAAATAATGTTAATTCTAATCAATCATAAATCATCTTAGATCAAATCTAACATATTTATAATGATAAAAATTAAATTAAAATATTTTTAATTAAATTATAAAATTTTTTAGATCTAATCTAAAATTTTATGATTAAAATTTTAGATCAACACGTATAAAGATAATCTTTTCACTGTAAAGGATAAACCTTACAGCAAGACAACCTTATAAGATTAGTCCATGCAATCTAAAATATTTATTTTCAAATTTAAATAACTTTAAATCTAATAAATTATATATTAATTTATATTATATCTAATAAATTTATGATTAACTTTAGATCTGCATGAACTAGGATAACCTTTACACTGTAAGGGGTCAACCTTATAGTAGAATAACCTTATAAATTAGTTCATCTGATCTATAATTATAATTTTAGATTTAAATAATAAATTATAATTTAGATCTAATCTAAATAAATAATCAAAACTTGCATAAAAATCATATCATAAGAAACCTAGGCTTTGATATCAATTAATGGAAAAGATCTAGGATTTCATGAACATATTTCAAATTTTTTTTCAAAATCAGTCAGCAAAAATAATAAACTAATTATATTAATTTATTAAAATACATGAATTAACCCTAGATCTAGGATATTATCTTATGATCTATGCATGCTTTTAAATTTGAAATTAAAAATCAAGCAAAGTTGATGTTGATCACATCAACATCAAAACTAAACTAGATCTAATATAGAAAGAAAAAGGAGATCAAATCTCTCTTACCTTTGCAAGTTGGATTTTTCAACTCACTGATCCAAGGCTGAGATTATCGCTTTGAGCCACACATACATCCAGCATCTATAGGATATCCACATAAGATCTCGATCGTCGATCTGAAGTCCAGCGATAAGAAATCAACATAGCATGCTAATATTATGTTGATCCTTCTTTAATGGCTGATCAAAAGCCTTCTTATCTAAATCTTGGAATCTCCAATAATTAGAAGAAGAAAAAAGAATTTAGAAAGGGGATCACTCTTCTAAAATCTCATAAAAGAAGGAAGAAGAGAATCAAGAAAAATCCTAGAGAAGAACCCTTTCTTCTTCCTTCTTTTCTCTAACCAGGACACAATGATTTGTGTCTCAATGAAGAACCATGCCTAGATCCTTTTTGCACCCAAGCTTCCCACATCCCAAACCTTTCTCTCAAGTCTAAAACTTGAAGGAAACTCATGCCCTAATTCTCTTTACATAGAGAGTTATGATAGAGTCCTTATCTAGGTTAAATACTTAGAAAGGCAGGTCCAAATTGAGCAAGGACTGGGGCACCCAACTCTTGGGCATCCCCTCCTTATTTTTCTTAGTGGACTCTAAAAAATATGTGCAAAATTTTTTTCTATTTTTCATAAAAAAATCAAAAAAAAATCAGGTGGTTTGGTGCCTCAAAGAAATAAGGAAAGATGATCTATCAAACTCTATCCAATAAAGACCTAGGTCAAAACAACTTATTTGTTTTGACCTATTCCATAACTAATTTCCTTCTAAAATAGTGGAAGACATAAAAAGGTTATGGATATCCTTTAAAAATAAAATTTTTCATGAAAATTTCAAGAAAATTGGCATGGAGGGGCATGGAAAGCAAGCTGACGCAAGATGGAGAAATCCTAGTCATACTAGAACTTCTAGTTTTGACTTGGTCTAACTTATTATTTGAATCCAATTAAATCAAAATAAATACAACTTAATTAAAGATGATCTTAGTCTAACTAAGAGCTTAACTAAATTATATAAAATTAAATTTAAATTTAGTTTAATTTCTAATCAAATAAAAAATTGGGTGCATACAAGTTCTAATTGAATAAGGACTTATTCTTCCTTGCAATTGGTTTATCCAATAAACCAATTGAACTTAATCCAATCAAGCCCAAACTAAATTTAATTAAATTATATTTAATTAAAATTAATATTAGATCTTTGTCTTAATCAAATTAAGATAATTAGTAATTCAATTGCTAATCAATTCTCCTGTAATACTTGCACTAGGTCAAACATCAATCGTATTGATTATTTGACCTTAGAATGATTCTAAATCATTGATCAACCATCCAATCAGATTGAGATCTCTTATGTGTATGACCCCATTGGTTCGAACCTAAGCTAGTAGCATAGAAATAAATTTTTATATCAATCGAAGTAACCATCTAGTAATGATACCTGATGGTCGGATAGGTCGAATGTGTAAAGCAACATTCTTAGAATCCATGTGAATATAGTTTTCATATAATTTATCCTCTTGACCTATGTGTTTATAGGATGACTCAGAGTTTAACTGTCAATCTTTATTAGGTCATCTATATTATATTTTAAAATACCAAATTTATTTTATGGATCATCTTAGCTAAGATTTTGCTAAATTGAAATACAATGATGCATTTTCTTCAACTCTTGGAGTGGTCAATCCTATCTTGATCACTCACTGAATTTATAAGTACTTGACTGTGTCCAAAAATCTTCCATCATTAAATTAAAAATTCAAGTAGTCTAGCACCAAAGCATAGTGAGTTGCTTGCAAGTCATTATGGTGATCTCAGGTCTAAGAGATACTTATACCCATATCTTGTCAGAGCAATTCTTGATAGCAGAATGCTCTGAAGTTGATCATGTTCAATGATGATGTACCTTTATATCTCACCTATATGCCATACCAATATCTCCACACTTCTTGATTAAGAAGATAACCAACCTATATGACATACAACAATCTATACTCGATAAACGTTATCATCCTAACTAACAACGTATTATTTGGTCATGAACAGTTTAAGAACTAATCAATAAATCTTCTCTTTATCCAAACTAAATAGTCTGAAGGAGTTCATCACAATAAAAGAGTTCATAAGAAGATGTAGACTTTGTAATAAAAATATTAAAATATTTATTTTATTTAATAATAAATTATTTATAATTATAAAATGGCACAACCATCAATAGGCTAATGATTAGCGTTGGTACATAATTCCTAACATTAAGCACTTGAGAAGAACTAAGGACTTGTTCTTGATCTTTGGGGGAGGAACTGAGTTGCGGGTTGAAAGATATATTGATTTAAACTTGAGGTATGATTTTGATGATAGAAGATCTATATCAGAATGTGTGTTCCTATACAATGGAGGTGCTACCAACTAGAAATGTTTTAAGCAACCTATCATTGTAGATTCAAAAATGAAAGCTAAGTAGATCATTGCCTTAGATGCTACAAAAGAGGCATTATAATATAAGAAATTCATCACTGAGCTTGGTGTAATGCCATTGGATACCATCGCTCTATACTACGATAACAATGGTTCCATTGTTGGAAATAGTATCCCAAAGTCAATCGTTAGTCTATTGACGATTGAGCTATTTTTTATATTTATATATGAATTATTAATAAATAAATATTATTTTGATATTTTCATCATAAATTTTTTGCATCTTCTAATGAACTTTTGTGTTATAATGAAGTCCTTAGAACTATCTAAAATTGATAAAGAAGGATTTATTATTTAGTTCTTAAATCTATTCCCAATCAAATGATATATTGTTACCAAGGATGATAACGTTTATCGAGTGTAGGTCATTGTGTGCCATATGGATTAGTTGTCCTCTTAACCAAGGAGTATTGAGACACTGGTATGGTATGCAGGTAAGATGTAAGGGTACATCTATACTGAACATGACCAACTCCAGAGCTTTCTACTATCAAGATTTGCTCTGAAGGAATATGAGTATAAGTATCTCTCAGACCTGAGATCACTATGGTGATTTTCAAGCAACTCACTATGCTTAGGTGCCAGACTATCTAAATTTTTAATTTAGTGATGGAAGATTTTTGGACACAGTTAAGTACTTAAGAAGTTAGTGCATGTATCAAGATAGGATTGACCACTCCTAGTTTCAAGAGTTTTGTTCAACTATGCTTCAATTTAGCAAAGTCTTGGCCAGAGTAGCCCATATGAGGAGTCACAAGATTGATTGCATTAAGACATAATATGAATGAATTTTTTGTTAGAATTTGATGCCTTGAATTTGATCCATAGTAAGAAGAGAATCAATTTTCAGCATAGCAGTTGGATCAGCTCTGATATGCAGTAGAGCAGGCTTTGATTGAGATTGAGCCAGCTCAAACCATAGCTGAGTTAGCTCTCTCAGGCAGACAGACAGCAGAAGTTCGAATGAAATGCAGTCGAGCCAGCTTAACCTCTGACCGAGCTGGCTTAATGGAGGTGAATAGAACACGATGGAATTTTTTCTATTTGGACTTGGATTATGATTAATCCAAGGGATCTATGGGAGTTATGCATGGACCATAGGATCCAGCAGCCATGGAGGGTTGTGGTCGTGATTTGAAGGTCAAAAAATATTTCAAAATTTCATCAAGAACATGTTCGACTCATATTAGGAGAACGAGCCCTGCTAGGACTCCTGTGAACTACTAAGAAGAGGATTCTCATCCCATTTAAAGGACTGAGATATTATGGAGTAGAAAAAGATGGCGCGTGTGGCGTGAAAGGCACGTAGAGAGGCTTAGGCAGCCATCGAGAAGAACTTGATAGAGCACCGACTACGTGCAACCCACGAGAGAGAGAAGTAATGGGTGCATAGCATCCGATGAGGAGGCTATGAGGGCAGAGCATCTTGTAGCTTCTATGGGTCTCCTTGGGATTTTAAGAGAATTTTTGTGAGGATAGCTTCTAAATAAGAGAGATTTATGTACGTGAGTTGAGAGTGGGTGTTCTCCTCTTGTACCTATTTTTTTCTTTCATAGTGAAGCTTTGCATGCCCTATGAAGGTGAGCCTTTAGGCTGATCCACGTACTTGATTATTTTTTTATTTTATTTCTTCCTTCTTTCTATCATAATAATTTGATACTAGATCCTTAACAAGTGATATCAGAGTAGCTGATATCTCAATAATTTCATATCAGAGCGAGTTGATAACACAATAATTGGTATCAGAGCTAAATAATACCAGAGCATAGATTGTAGTAATGGATAGAAATTGAAGAATATGAAGAAGACAAGCATAGTCAAGGTGGAGATCAATAGGTTCGATAGGAAGAATAAATTTTTCTTATGGTAAGCTAGGATAAAGAATGTCCTCATCCAACATGGGTTGATCGATGCTCTCTTGTATGACGAGATGCCAGCCACCATAGAGGTAAAGGATTGGAAGTGGATCTAGATGCAGGTGATGAGCACGATCCACTTGTACCTAGCGGATGATGTGGTGATCCATGTACTTAGCAAGACTTTTCCAATGGTGCTGTGGTTGAAGCTCGAGGAGTTGTACATGACGAAGTCACTCACCAACATGCTATTTCTTTGAAGATAGTTCTACCAGCTATGGATGGACGAAGGCCAGAGCATGTGGGAGCATCTATCCAACTTTCAGAAGATCCTCACCGACCTCCTCATCATTGGTGAAAAAGTTGAGGAGAAGACCAGGGCGTTGGTCTTACTAGTGTCGCTCCCTCCTTTATATGAGTCCTTGGTGACTGTTTTTCTAGTAAAAAAGAGCACCATCAAGATGGACGAGATCACTACAGTGATACTCCAGAATGAGGTTCTTAGAAAGAACCCAACTTTGGGCTCAAATGGCGGAAGCTTAGCTTTAGCGATTTCTGAAGGAGCAGAAGGCAATAGATGGAGTAATAAAGGATTATGAGGAGGATGATCCAGGTCCAAGCTGAGGGATCCTAGTAAGATCAGATGCTATAGGTGTGATGAGTTGGCGCATCGAGTCAAGGTTTGCCCATAACTTAAGAATCGGAGAGGGCTACTACAGCGACGGCCAGTAGCAGGTCAAATGATGATGTCCTGGAGATATCTGATGAGGTATCTAGTTCTTTCCAATAGTGGATTTTAGATTTTGTATGCACATATCATGTTTGTTGTAGAAAGGAGCAGTTTGACTTTCTAGAGAGCAATGATGGCATTGTTTATCTATCGGATGGATCGAGCTGTATGATTAGAGGCATCAATATGGTCAATTGAAAGACACATAATGGTGCAGTGAGGAGATTGGGGGTGGTCTGATATATATCTAATTTTAGATGAAATCTTATCTCACTAAATAGACTGAATTTAAATAGCTATAGGTGGGTAGCTGATGATGAAATTCTGAAGGTCATGCACGGTGATAGGATGATATTGAAGGGAAAGAAGAAGATAAGAGGACATTACTATCTGACAGGAAGCCAAGTGTGAGGTGGAGCTTTAAGAGTCAGAGGGAGCCCAATGCAAGGTGGACTTCTCGATGGAGATGGATCGAGCACGAGATGAAAGACTCAGGAGGATAAGAGACGGCGTCATAGAGTAAAGTTCCTATTACCGTAGGAGAATTCTTCGAGTAGGTCTTTGGTCAAAATGGACAAAGCCCATGATAGAGGTGGGATCGAGTGGCTTGGCTCGACTCCCATGTTTGCCCATCCATGATTAGCAGGCGTGCCCCAGGGCATGGGGGTGAGATGGATCACAAGCTCTCAACGTCAGGTGGAGGTTGAATGTCGAGTTGAAATGGAGATTATTAGGATTTGATGTCTCAAATTCGATCCATAGCAAGAAGAGAATCAGTTTTCAACACAGTAGTTGGGCCGACTCTGATATGCAGTCGAGCTGGCCCGAATTGAGATAGAGCTAGCTTGAACCACAGTCGAGCCAGCTCTCTTAGACAGACAAACAGCAGGAGTCTGGATGAGATGCAGTTGAGCTAGCTCGACCCCTGATCGAGCTGGCTCAATGGAGGCGAACAGAACACAATGAGATTTTTTCTATTTAGACTCGAATTATGATTAATCCAAGGAATCTATGAGAGTTGTGCATGGACCACAGGATCCAGCAACCATGGAGGGTTGCAATCATGATCTGAAGGTTAAAAAATATTCTAAGACTCCATCAAGAATATGTTCGACTCATATTAGTAAAATGAGCCCAATTAGGATTTCTATGAACTGCTGAGAAGAGGATTCTCATCCTATTTAAAGGACTGAGGTGCTGTGGAGTAAAAAAAGATGGCACATGTGGCATGAGGGTATGTAGAGAGGCTCAGATAGTCATCGAGAGGTGCTTGGCAGAGCGTCGAGTACGTACAGTCCACAAGAGAGAGAAGCAATAGGTGCATAGCATCCAACGAGGAGACTATGAGGGCAAAGCATCTTATAGCTTCTATCAGTCTCCTTGGAATTTTGAGAGAGCTTTTATGAGGATAGCTTCTAGCTGAGAAAGATTTATGTATGGTGAGTTGAGAGTGGATGTTCTCTTCTTGTACCTATTTTTCTCTTTTACAGTAAAGCTTTGCATGCCCCATGGAGGCGAGCCTTTAGGCTGATCCATGTACTTGATTGTTTTGTTATTTTATTTCTTCCTTCTTTCTGCCATAATAATTTAGTACTTAATCCTTAACAAGTGGTATCAGAGTAGCAGATATTTTAATAGTTTAGTATCAGAGTGAGTTGATACCATAATATTTTTCAGAGTTGGTAGTTTAACTCTGAGTCATTCTAAACATATAGAACATAGGGATGAATTATGCGGTAACCATATTCGAGTAGATTCTTAATATTGTGATTGCGACTATTCGATCTATCCAAATGTCAGATATCATTGCTAGATAGTCACACTGATTAGTACAAAAAGTGGTTCCTATACTATCAGCTTAGATTCCAACCTATGGAGTCATATGTATTAGAGGTTTGTACCTAATCTAATGGCTGATAAAGAGTCCCACTGGACTAAAACTTTATGGTCAAGAGTCCCATTGGATCGGGACTCTGTAACCAAGAGTCCTACTACATTAAGACTCTAAGTTCTACTCATTTAGGATTTTATGATCGAGAGTCCTTTGGTCTGGGACTCTATGATCATAAGTTCCACTTGTTTGGGATACTAGGATCAAGGGTTCCACTAGTTTGGGACTCTTTAATCAATAGTTTCATATGGATGAAACTCTATTGCTCGGACACCCATTGGATTTAGACTCTATATTTATGAGAGGTTTAATTAGTGATTTGATTACTAATTAACTCAATTTAATTGAGTGAAGAATTTTGGGTCAAGTCCAATTAAATTGGATTTAGTTGAGTTTGACCCGATTAGGTTTGAGATAACCTAATCATCGAGGAGGTTTGTTTCCTGATTTTATCAGATATTAAGCTTAATTAATTCCTAATTTGATTAGCATTTAATTAAGTTTAATTAAGCCTAAATGAATTTGGTTTAATCTAGTCTAATTGGGTCTAACCAAATTGGTTTGGATTGGGTTTAATTGGACAAGGTTGTTTTAAGACTAGTTTGACTAGTCTTCCCTAGTGCCACCTAGACTTGCACCTACTCAACTTTCTATGAGAATTTATTTCTCATGAAACCTTCTTCACACACAAAGAGCACACACCCAACTTTCTCATGCCCCTAGTGGATAGGATCAGGTGGTTTTGAGTTTAAATTCAAATCATGTTTGAATTTGAATTGACAACCAACTTGATCTCATCCCTTCATGCGGTGTAAATGCAAAATGGTGCACATTAAAAGAAAATTTTCCCTAGGGTGTGCACACATCCAGAGGAGTGAGAAAGCCTTGCATGAGGCCCTAGTGCATGAGAAAAAAATTTCAAAAATTCTCATGAGAAAGAAAGAAAAATAGAGAGAGGCACAAGGTCTAGGTGAGTGCTACCCTAGGATTTTGGCCTAGGGTTTGGGTAGAATTTTTGTATGTTCTGAGTGCTAGAAACAAGCAAAAATTTTAGGAGAGCCTCTTCTACCTCTCTCCTACTAGTGCTGGTCATCCAGAGTATCTGAAAAGTCCATTGAGGGAGATTGAAGTAGTTCGATCAAGATCAGCCATCAAAGCTTTCGATGTCAAGCTAGCACTTGAGAGGAGTCGATCAGGACCAATACCTTGTGTGGATGATCCATAGAGACTAGATAACCTATGTGGCTATGTCACAATAAGAGGACCTCCCCAGTGGTGTTTTGGTTGCGATGATCGATTATTCGTGCAAGGTATCATGTTCTGAACACAAATAATGGTAAATGCGGTTTACTCTAGCAATATTATTTTTAGATTTTTTATGCATATATGTCACATTATGGTCCAAGTTGTAGGATTTTAATTGATATGATCACTATCTCATAAATTAATTAGATTAATTTTTAAATTTCATTACATGATTTTTTGAAAAAGTTTCGAAAGTAGAGCTAGAAATCCTATAAAGTTTCCATCAATGGTATTAGGTCACTAGATAGTTTAATGTGATGTATATACTTTTAAAATATAAAAGTAGCATACTAGATATGTTCTATATTCGAGTAGCTTAGTAATCGAGCTTGAATGAGCCATCAAGCCATCCAGTCATAAAGGATAAGCATGGTTTAAAGGCCATCTCCTCCTATTTGATAGAGATCTCTTATGGTAGTAGGGGTGCCACCATGAACTCATTCATGAAGATACATGGTGAAAGAATTTTTGAAATTAATTTTAATCTAAATTTTAATCAAAAATATGTGTTTAGATTAGATTTAAAATGAGTTCATGATTTTATGTATTGTACATAGATTTAGATTCAAACCTACAACTAGTAGCTAATTATGAAATGAGCCGATCCATTTTCTGAAATGAGTCAACCCATTTAGTGGATAGTATTAGATTGCAATAAACTTTTTAAAATTTAAAAAATTATTTTTAAAATGCCAAATCCCAATCCGTCAGCCCAAACTTAATTAAAAATTAAGGGTTACGAATTAGGATCTAGAATTATGAATTAAAGATCCTAAGTCATAAGCATAAAATTTGGATTATTGGGTTAGATGAATTAGGTCTATTAATTGGGTTAAACCTAAGGTTAGTTAAAGAATAGACTAAATTAGAGTAATTGATCAAATCTAATCAAATATTGATTTAGATTAGGTCAAAAACTCCTTAGACTCAATTATAATAGTTGTAGTTGGTTAAGTCTATGTCCTTAACGAGAACCAAATAGACTTGATTCATGGCTATGCAGTCAAACCTAGAATTACTAGATTGATCAAATTAAAACTAATAAATTGGTTGGTGTCTAAGATAAGTTTGATAGTCAAGACTAGTGATTTTTAATTGGGAGCTACTCGTACTGATTCGATCTTTGATGAGTTAATGGCATATCTTTTTCACTGATCTCACTTACTTAGCCAACCTGGTGAATTAGATTTTGATTAAATCGCTTGATGATTTGAGTTCACTCATATCAATTAGGTAAATCAGTGTGATTGATTTAGATGCTCCTAAGACTAGCTTGAGTTAGATCTTTTTTTTATTTGACTTGGTGAAGTTAGTGGGAAGATCAAAATTGGCTGGTTAATCTTCTTTCCTATTTTTAAAATAAGTTAATCAAATTCTCTAAAATTATTAGATCCTTAAAAATGATATAATTATGGTGATAACTAAGTTATAGCCTTCCATTAAGTTAAGTAATAATGAGTTCATTAGTTTAATAATCATTGAAGGCTCAAAGGTCTAGTGCTTATTGACTAATGAAATTATCATTCATAATATGATGATTTGATTGTATCTTTCTAATAGTGGTTAGATTGGCCGACCAAAGTTAGCCTGATCATTTATTGATTAGATACATCAAATATTGTCATGTTAATGGTTGGACCTAATCGAACCTTTTTAGTGGAGGTCAAAGTCTACTGATTAGATTTTTGGGATAAAATTAATTACTAAAAGTTATTTAGAAAAATAATTAGTTAAGAACCTACCCATAGATACACATGGGTTAACCGACCAAAGTTGGGCTTGTGTGTAGTCTATGTGGATTCTAGTACCCACTAAGAAATTAAGATAATTTCTCAAATTGGAGGTAGAGGCTACTAGTTCGTATAAAATAATGGTAGAATCTTTAGACTAAAGTCCAAGTCTTTAGGCTTAATAATTCATATACCAATTAGATTTTGATTTTTTTTTTATGCAGTAATAGGTACTACCCTATCGCTCTGATCATTGTTAGACAATAAAAAACCAATGGGACCCAACTTCAATAGCTGGTATCAAAAGTTAAAAATTATTCTAGAGCATGAATGGATTCTATACATTTTGATAGATGCGATACCCGAGGAGCTAGCTCCGAATTGGAGAGGTACGGTTTGAGATACTTACCAAAAGTGGCTCAACAACCATACCACCATTTGGTATATTATGTGTTAGATGTGTGCCCTAAAAATTAGATTGGTTCATACTTGTAATACACATTCTAGGGGCATTTCTATAATTTTGACTTAAAAATTAATAAAAAGTTATTTTATTATATCATATTATGTATAAAGTGTCTATGATACATCCTCTGAGTTAATGAAAATGATAATGCATATTTTCAAGAGCTGAAGTTTAAGGCATGTGTTATCATAATAACTCATAAAATGCTTCCAATTGTAGGATCATCATGAGGATGGTGATCAATCTGAAAGATCGATGTATAATTGCTTTCCTAGGATAGATGTGTCTTGAGTCTACAATATGGTGATATCAGAGCGAGAGTATAGGTACTTATTGAGAATAAGGGCACTAAGCATGACCACTTCAAGTAGTTATAAGAGAGTCTATTTTTTCATCGATGACTAGCTCGATGCTACAATTGTGTGTCTAATTTTTTGACCTGAGGTGCATTAGCAGTTCACCTTGAGTGTGTTGTAGTTTGACTACACCATAACTCGATTTTCTAACCATTCAAAATCCTGAGGTGTATGTTGGCTATAGCATGTTCATTATAGGAATTGGATTGCACCAATATGGGATCTATCTACCTCAGTGGAGAAGAAGTAGCCCTATGATGATCATGAGATCGAGTTCTTAAGCCCATGGACATAGTAGAGTGAAATAATAAAAAAAAGTTTTCTATTAGAATTTCACATCAAACTTGAATCAAATAATTTATTCATATGATGGTATTGGGTTTGATGAGTTCATCTTAACACTAATTCTGTCGAGGCTCATGATAGAAAAATCCAATCACATAGGTAGCTACACCGAGAGGTTCATATTCAATTTTGATCGATTGCCATCATATACTGTTAGGTGTCACTAGTGAATTTTAAGATCAATTAGAATTGTCTTGATGATCGACAATTCTAATTGGATGAATCAAAAGAGTTTTGGTTTATTAAAAGATGTTTCGATGATGTCGATGATAGAAATTATGACATATCTCATTACCATATAGAATTGAACCTAACTATATCACACAAACAAGAGTTTGGGTTTGGATGTTATCAATTACACTAACTCAGTTTGATTGATTTAGATTAGATCTAATTAAATTCAAGAAAATCGTGCTAGCACATAATTGAGCCTAACATTCTCCATCTGTAGTCTTTCTGGTTTGTTTTAACTGAGTCAAATTAGATTTAACTCATTCGGGAGCCCTATATGGGTTTGTTCTGATCTGACTGGCGCTTGTCCTTATCAAATAAGGCCTTGTCTCGACAAAACCAAAGCTTGCCCTAAAACCATGAGATAGCATTAAGACAAGGGGTCTTTAACCCGCTCTTTGCAGGAGTTGAGAGGTATGGCATGCACCCCCTAGAATTTATCTAGGGGCATATGTCCCTAGTGGTTTTTCATGAAAGAAAAGAGGGCACATGCCCCCATATGGCGTGCACCCTTAATGGATATGCATGGAGGTATTTTGATAGATCAAAACTCTTGGGAGATTACGTTGTGCACTACCCTATCTCTATTATCCATTCTCCATGCCATTTTTTCTAGTATTTGTCTGACAAAATCTAAGGAAAAATGGGTGTCGGCATGGGATTGAGATAGGAGTCCTTCTGCTTTAAGCAAACTAGTTGCTTAAAGCTCTAGGACTCTAGGATAGCAAATAGGTCTATAAATAGGGCCCTGCATGCGCAAAGTGTTTGTGCATTCCAATTGATCTATGGTGAAGCCCTACCTCTCCCACTATCTCCCATGCCTCTCTTCTAGATCTCCTTCCTCTCCTCTGCACCCAAGGAGTTGGGCATTCCAGCGATCAAAAGTTGAGAGCAGCTAGCACAAAGACAAGTTAGGAAGTTGCTAATCAAGAGATGAAGGTGCTGCCTTGAAAATTATTTTGAAGGCTTTACAAGTTGACGTCAAATTTGATATTTTAAGATTAGATCTAGAAGAAGATGACATCTAGATCTGACCTAAGTAGACTCTAGCAGAGGCCAGGCATGTGCGTGGCTAGCATTAAGACCTTAGACTTTGTTAGATCATCAGCAAGGTAAATAGTTTATCCTAATCAGGTAATAAAAGTTGTTCTAATTTTATTTTAATTTTAGATTTACAATTAGATCATAGAGATCATATCTAAAAACTCTTATATTTGATTAAATTAGTATAGAAAAAAGATTTTAACATTTTTACTATAGATTTGATCAGATCAGATCGATCCTATGGCAAGAAGATCAGATTTTCCTTCAACTGGTATCAGAGCTAGGTTTGTAGTTCTTTAGATCAGATTTTGATCTGATTTTTAATTTATTTATGATCTAATATGCATGATTTCAGAGATTACATGAGATGTAATTAGATCTGAAATCAGTAGATTAAATTTAAAAATTCATATATACGATATATGTCATGCATATCTAGACTAGTTTTATTGTTCTATGCAACAGATTATCTAGAATAAATTTATTTTCAATATGATCAATTAAAAATTTATTTTTAGATGTTATATCAGATATATTAGATCTGAAATATGCATGTGTTGATTTAAAATTTGATACATGAGATGTATGCAAAGCATGTATAGGTTATATCTTTAATTATGTATGCAATATATATTATAGATATGATAGTTTTATAGTGTAGGTAGATATTTTTGATTAAGGCTTTTCCCTTAGCCGTCCAGTCATAAGAGTAAGAAGGGTTTAAAGACCCTCTCCTTCCATTCGATGGGATCCTCCTATGGCATGTAGGGATGCTGTGCGTCTGTCCTTAATCAAAAATTAAAATTTATATTTTAAAAAAATTTTAGATCCTAAAATTCTAAAAATTTTTTATACATATTCTGTTTATGAACCCTAGACTTAATTAAGAATTAAATTTATGAAATTAATTAGATCTAAAAATTATGAATTTTTAGATCTAAGATATTTTCATAAAACATGGGTTCGAGTGTGGGCAGCTCAATTAGATCAAGCGGTTGATTAAACCTAATCAAGAGTTGGTTAGGTGGGATCAAAAGAGCTTAGAATTGACTAGCCCATTAGATGTAAGTCTAAGTCAAGGTCCACTCATAGTCACATATGATCAATTATTTTAAGACCTAATTTGGCTCCATGGTTCGTGCCTTAGATTGTAGGTTAATCCAATTGATTCTAGTTCGATAATTTTGTGTCTAAGATAAGTTTGGCAGATACGATTGACTGATTTTTAATTGAGAGCTACTCAACCTGAATGCATTTACATCGAATTAATGGCATATCCCTTCTACTGGTCTCACTTATCTGGCCATTTAGATCATTCCAATTTTGGTTTAAGGTGGCTACGATTTGGGCTAACCCATGCCACTAGGTTAGTCATAATTATTATGACTAAGTCAAGTTATGTCTAAGAGACCTAAATCAAATCTTTTTATGAAAATATTAAGTCATAGGTCTTCCACCATTGTACATGTGTAGGCCCTTTTCGGGGTTGATTATTCTCAACTGGTTATAGTTGTTCAGTTGCACCAGAAAGATGCAACCATATCTATTAGACATTAGATGCAACAGATTGGGGGATGGGGGTTGGGTTCAATACTCTATATACGGTAAGGGACCTAATCAAGAATCCAATTCATGCAAATGATGGATCTAACTTAACTAAGGATTGGAGCAATATTCTGGACATGGTGAGCTTCATGAATTAGAGACCAAGTATGGATGCACCATGATTAGAAGATCATTGGATAAGAGTTGTCCACTCATCGATTGACCCATCATGAATTATTGTTAGGTGAGGTGGTGAGCCACTCAGTGGAACCACCCACTAGAAATCTATGATCATGAAGATTTTTGCATCTCTACCAAGAAAGTGTAGGAATTTAAGAAAATAGTGAAAGCCTAATTTATTTAAAAATAAAATTTTTAAATAAATTGATCAAGTCTAATTATAAAGTCTAACTAGAAACTTTGACTCTCTATAAGAAAATATCTATGTTAAACCTACTAGCCCAAATTCTAGACACCTACAGACTAACCAAACCAAATTATAAGAATTGGCTAAGGAACTTTAAAATTATTTTGGGTTCGAAAAATCTAACCTATGTATTAGACCAGGATCCTCCCACTTTATCAGCCTGTCCAACTACTGATCAAAGAGCATCTCATGAGAAGTGGTCAGATGATGATAATAAGGTTAGTTGCTACATGTTGGACTCAATGTCTGATGAGCTACAATGCCAACATGAAGACATTAGAACTACTCGCTAAATGTTGGCTCACCTACAAGAGTTATTTGGTAAACAGAGTCATGTAGCCTGCTATCAAGTCTCAAAAAGACTTTTCAAGGCATAAATGCATGATGGACAATTGGTCCAAGATCATTGTGTGACAATGATCAAGGATCTAGAAGAGCTTGAGAAGCTCGGTGTCATGTTATATAGGGACTAGTAGATTGATATGATCCTACAGTCCTTGATTGATGCATATGGGTAGTTCATCATGAACTTTTATATGCATAAACTATAATTTACCTTGGCTGAATTAATGAATATGCTGGTTACTACTAAGTTTTCTATGAAAGGTTCAAAGGGCTCAGTTTTTATTATGGAGTGGACTTCCTCCAAAATAAAGTCTTTTAGAAAGAAGAAGTCTGTGAAGAAGCAGAAGGTAGAAGATGGGAAGAAAAAGAAGGAAGAACTAAAGAAGAAGGCCATTGATAAAAAAAAATATTTCTATTACAACACCGACGGCCATTGGAAGCAAAACTATCCTTCATACCTGGCCAGCCTAAAGAACAAGAAGGAGGTAGGTTCTTCTAGAGATATGCTCGTCATTGAAACTAATCTTATGATTTCTTCTGCATCCAGTTAGATGCTTGACTCTAATTCTAGTGCTCACTTATGCACTTTCTTGTAGGATCTTGAGGAGTGCAAGAGGCTAAGGGATGGAGAGATGATCCTGCACGTTGAAAATAGAGCAAGAGTTGCTGCTATGGTGGTGGAAACCTACCCTCTGTGATTATCATCAAGATTAGTTTTAGTTCTTAGAGATTATTATGTTGTGCCTGTAGCAAGCAGGAATTTGATTTTTATTTCATGTTTACCACAAGAAGATTATGTAATTAGCTTTTTTAAGGACTAGTATACTATTTTTTATAAAAAAAATAAAATTACAAGTGGTTTCTTAATTAACGGTCTCTACCAGTTATATATTGATATTTTTGTATTTAATGTCAAGCAAAACATGAATGTCATAGGATCTAAGTGACCTAGAGATAGTCTAAATGAAAGGTATCTATGGCACCTTAGGCTAGGTCATATAGCTAAAGACAAGATTAATAATTTAGAAAAATTTGGACTAATGGATTCATTGACTTTTGAGTCATATTCGATTTGTGAATCATGCCTTCAAGGCAAAATAACCAAGCTACCCTTTGTAGGACATGGGAAAAGGGCCACAAACCAACTTGCCCTGGTACATATAGATGTGTGCGGTCCATTTAATATGCCAATCAGAGGTAACTATTTCTACTTCATCACCTATACCGATGATTTATCTCAGTATGAATATGTGTACCTAATGTGACATGATATGTCTTAAATTAACCGCAAGCACACGGTGTGCAAAGTAGCACATTCGGCGAGTATGGGTCAATTCCACGAGGAATTGTGTTTGAATTATGTTCAAACCTTACTCAAACGAGCTTCAATAAAGAGTTTGGAAGTGGTTGTTTGTACTTACTACTAAACAGTAAATTAATTATGGAGAATAATAATTTAAAGATCTAAGGCTTTTGAATCCACTAGACCAATGACTTAGAGAGCAATTCTAAGATTTCTCTTATAATATTTCTTGATCAAGGTGTAATGCATGGACAAGCATTTACCCTAATTAAAGAACTCTTCTTTCAATTGCTTCTCTTGTGTTACCCAAGTATGGACTATGAAAGAACTCTGACCTAACAATAATCCATCAAAATTTTTCATAATAAAGAAAAAAAGATTTAAAAAAATTTAGGCCTTCTACCTATTATCATTCTTGCACCAAATCAAGCATGAACTATAAAGGGATTGAAATCCAATGATAGTCCATCAAGTCTCTTGGCAAAAAGCTTGAAGAAAGAACTAAAAAGATAAAGCAAAGGAGAAATCCTAAAAATAACTTCTAATCATGGTTTAGCTTCATCACAAAACCCAGAGGATTGCTTAGCTAGACATGATTTAAATTAAAACTTAAAAAATATTTAAAATTAAATTCTATACTACTTGCTGAAATTTAAATTATAGAAAATAAAAGAGATGTAGAAATTAAATAAGGAGAATAAGAAAATTAAACTATCCTATGTGCTGAATTTAAACTACATAAATTAAATTACATAAGCGATAATTAAAAAAAAAATTTAAAAAAAATTTATTACTGAAATAAAAATTTAATAAAAAACTTACCCCTAAGCCATAATAGGGCTGTGAGCTCAGAAGTGGCACTCCCAAGTCTTAAAAATATGAGAAGATGGATCATAAAAAGATAGGAGCGAGTCGAAAGAAGAATCAGTCTCAATAGTAAAGTTTAGAAACTGGGCCGGCTTACTTTGAGACTGAGCCGGCTCAGTTGAAAACTAGGTCAACTCAGTCCAGGACTGAGTCGGCTAGGTCTTAAAGAAAAATTCAGATAGAAAGTAGTATTTTTGGGCTATTGACATGGTACACAACTGGGTCAGCTCAGTATGGGACTAAGCCGATCTAATCGTAGGTTAGACGGCTCAATCTGAAACTGGGCTGGCTCAGTTTTCATAGATTATTATTTTGTGTACGTGGGTTGTTTGGATTTAGAGTATTTTTCTGTGAGTTTAGGTTTGATCCTTTGTAAAGTATATATACTGAAAATAAGTCAAGATTGTAAGAGTGCTGAAATATACTAAATAAAAGTTTTTTTCTCTCGAAAATCTCTTCTTCTCTATTCCTTGATTTATTTGATCATGCTTTTGTAGAGATCTCTGAGAAGTACTTTCTTAATTGCTTGGCTAATCACCGACAGCCATGTTGATCCATGTAGAAAGAGTGCATATTGATAAGCATCATAAATTCACTAATAAAAGTATTAATTTATTAATTAATTTATATTAATTTTTAATAATTATTAATCAATTTATATATAATTTTTAAAAAATTTATATTTTTATTAATTAAAAAATAATAAAAAATAATAAAAATTAAAAAATAAAATTTTATTATCAATAGAAAGAGCTCATTTTTTTGATCACAACGAAATAAATTTCAAGAAAAATGGAGCTAGGAAAAGATATAAATTTTTAAAAATATAAAATAAATAAAAATTAAAATGGCTCAGCCGGCTCCGTAAGTGAGCCACTAAGCCAAGCCGAGCCACCAAGCCAAGCCAAGCCATCAAAGTCGACTCAGCCGTTGAAGCCATCAGCCGGTCTACGATCCAGGCGTGGACCGCCAGCTCAGCAAAATCCGGCGAATCAGAGCCTGCCACGTGGTGGACCTAAACCCTTAAAGAGTCTACAGAAATTTATCGCGACTCACAGGGCAATCTGGTCATTTCACTCGGTGATAGAAGCGTTGATTGGTTGCGGTGTGCGGTGCGGCCAGTCTACGCGGTCCATGGGAATAGTGATTGTGCGATCGGACGGCTGCGGTTGATTGCGGTTAAGATCGGACGGTCAGCATTTTTTTTGATTGCCAATTTCACTCAGATCACCATCAAACAGCAGTTCCTGATTTCAGCTTCGATCCGACGGTCTAGAACGCTCCCGACGGTGATCAGGACTCTCGAAGCATGATTTGCGGCCAGATTTTCTCGATGAAGTGCGATCGGACGGCCAGAATTTAATCCAACCCGATCTGAGCTGATCTGCATCCGATTTTGATAATTTTTGGATCGTTGGATTTCTATTGAATGGTTGGATTTTATCAAATTTATTAGAGATGTATCAGAGCTATTTTAATTCAAATTTTATTCAGATTTTGATGATTACAAAGTCCATTAGTCCCACATTGCCTAGAAGCAAATTTTCCAGCCCTCCTAGCTCTATAAAAAGGACCCCAGGCCTCCAAAAATCAATATCTCCGATCAAGGTGAAGCTTTGGTACAGGGCAAAGCCAGGCTATGGGTTAAAGGTTGCTTCGAAGCAACGGATGCCGAGAAGAAGAGCCGAGCTTCTACACCATCTTTCTGCCAATGCCGATCCAAGATCAGAGATCAGGCTATTTTATTCTTTTTAAATTCTATGTATTTAAATTCTAAAATTTTAATTAATAAAAATTTTATTTTTGTATTTTAATTTCTTGCTTTTAATTTTTATTGTAATTTAATTTCTGCACTTTAATTATTATTTTTTATTGCAAGTAGATGCTAAGATCTAATTAGTAGATCTTAGTACCAAGTTTAAATTCCTGCATCTTTTAATTTTTGCTTTTTATTTTCTGACTTCACTTTTGATCTTGAAACTCTTCTTTTTTATCTTTTTCTTTTATAAAATCAAAGATTTCAAATCTAAAATACTACCTTCCCTGTGGATTCGACCCGACTCACTACTATCTATGCATTTTCAATGATTTTAAGAAGTCGGATTAAACTGATAAAGTCTTAACGACAACATCGCATTCCTATCACATATTCCCAACATTTCGTATTAGAGCGGTGTTGCATGGAAGGAAGGAAGACACCTAGGATTTACTACATCCATGATCTGTTGCAATAGATTTTTTCCTAAAACTTTTAGTTTGCTTCATGGTTGTCTCTAGATTGAGGTAAAGATTGTTTATATGGAGGAAAGGTGATACAAAAGTTTGAAAAGAGGATCTAGGGCTAGTTAGATCTTCTGTGAAGGATAGTTTTACTAGTGTGTGATCGTGAAGGGTGTTAGGGATCTATTCTTGACTCGTTTGAAGTCATGGGATCAAGTAGATTTAAGATATATTTTAAGAAGTTCGACGGCAGCAAAGAGTAAAGGACTTATTGGTTTAGTAGAGGATCTACAAGATCTTGACAAAAGAAAGGTCAAAAAAGATCAGTGCTGAGTATTGGAAAGAGTTAGAGAAAATTGCTTTTAGCACAATCCGGATGTACTTGGTCGATCAGGTTTTGTCCAAAATTTGCATAGAGACTACGGCAAAGGAGCTCTGGGAGAGACTGAAGAACACATACATGGGGAAGAACATGACGAACAAGCTGCTATAGTTGAAGAAGCAACTGTATAGTCTAAGGATGCCTGAAGATGGAGATCTTGTTGCACATATCCAAAGATTCAATCAGGTGTGTTCTAAGGTGATGAGTTTGGATGTGAAGATCAATGAGGAGGATCGGGCATTGCTACTATTATGTTCTCTCTCAGGTTCGTATGATGGTCTCATAACAACTCTAGTTTATGGGAAGGAGATCCTAAACTATGAAGAGGTTGTTGGTGTGCTTAGATCAAATGAGCAAAGGGAGAAGATCTATAAGGAAGACCCTATGTCTGAGATCTTGGCTATGAATGAAAGATAAGAAAGATCAAAGGAGAAGACAAGAGAAAAATCCATGGGCAAGTCAAAGTCTTGCGATCAGAGGAAGATGATATTGAAATGTTATAAATATCATCAGCCAGGACATCTGAGGAGAGATTGTCCCCTTTTGAGATTAGAAAAAGGGAAGGCCAGCAAGGAAGATGATACAGCTTCTATGAGCAATGGAGAAGATCTGCTAGTTGTATCAGATGGATCCACAGAGTGCGATACTATGTGGATATTATATTCAGCATGCTCGCACCACTATACTTCTCATCGGGAGTGGTTTGTTACCTACCAAAAGGTTGATGATGGAAGTGTCAGCCTTGGAGATGATCATCCATGCAAAGTTGCTGGAATTGGCTCTATCAGGATGAGGATGTACGATGAGATCATTCGTATATTATCAAATGTCAGGCATGTACCGGAGTTGAAAAAAAATTTGATTTCTTTGAGCTACTTGGAGAAGCGGGGTTATACTTTTAGTAGTCAGTCTGAGAGTGGATGTCTGAAAATTTTTAGGAAAGCTTTGATGGTGATGAGAGGTAGAAAACTAAGCAATAATCTTTACAGAATAAAAGGCTCAGTGGTAAATGATAGTGCAGAGGTGCTAGCAGCGGCACAGGAGGAGCAAATTTTATATTGGCTATGACACTATTGGATGGGTCATATGAGTGACCATGGGCTCACAGAACTAAGCAGAAGAGGTATGATCCCAACCCTGAAGGAGGGCACAAATCTTTGTGACCTGTGTCTCTTTGGCAAATAGCATAGGATGAAGTTTGTTAGAAGTACCAAGCGCAGCGAGGGAGTGCTGGATTTAGTGCACTCTGATGTATGGAGACCAGCTCCTATATCAGCTAAAGGTGGGGCAAAATACTTTATTACTTTCATTGATGATTTCTTAAGAAAGGTATGAATTTATCTGATCAGAGAAAAATTAGAGGTATTTGTCTGATTCAGAGCCTAGAGTGTTGAAGTAGAAAAGTCAGGGAGATAGGTAAAGTGTTTGAGGTCAGACAATGGAGGAGAGTATACTAGCCTGGAGTTTAGGATTTACTATGAGAAAAATGGCATCAAATGCCATTACATAGTGAGGATGACTTCCTAGTAGAATGGTATCGTGGAGAGGATGAACCAGACACTGATCGAGAAGATATGGAGTTTGAGGCTGCAGACATCACTCCTAAAGTTCTTTTGGGGTGATGCTCTAACTTTTTCTTATTTTCTTGTGAATAGATCCCCTCATTATAAGCTGAATGGAGGCATTCCAGAAGAGGCCTGGAGTGGAAAGAAGGTAGAGCTTGGCAATCTAAAAGTCTTTGGTTGTACAGCCTATGCACATGGGGAGGCAACTGAAAGAAGCAAATTAGATCCAAAATCTCAAAAGATGACATTAATAGGATATCCACAAGGAGTCAAGGGGTACATGCTATGGGACTCTCAGACACAAAAGTCAGTGATCAGTAGGGACGTTATCTTTAATGAGAAGAACATCTTAAGGAGGTCTGGGATAGATAGAACTAGAAAAACAAAGGTGAACAGCGATGACCAGTCAAAGAATGATGGCATGCAGGTTACATCCACTTATAGGAGTGTTCCTATTGAGGTGGAGCTGGGTAGAAAAGTATTATCTCAAATTGAAAATCAATATGGAGGATCGATAGTTCAGACAGATATGCAGGAGCAGCCATAAACATCAGGCAGAGATGTGCCAGTGAGAGTGGCTTTGCATAAGCCCCAGAGTACTATTAGGAGACCGGTCAAATATGACATTGATGAGGTTATCTCCTATGCACTCATCACTGCTAATGGAGATCCAAAAAATTATACAAAGGCCATGGAGAGTGAGGATCATGATTCATGGATGCAAGCCATGATGGAGGAGATGGAATCACTTGAGAAGAATCAGACATGGCAGCTGGTGGATCTTTCAGAGGGTGCTCGATCTATTGACTCAAAGTGGGTGTTCACAAAGAAAGAAGCACCTTCAGAATAAGGTGGAGTCAGATTCAAAGCAAGACTGGTAGCAAAAAAATACTCACAAAGGGAAGGGATTGACTATACAAAATTTTTTTCTCCTGTGATGCGTCATACATCTATTCGAGTTTTGCTATCACTGGTGGTACAGCATAACATGAAATTAGAACAGATGGATGTGAAGACGGCCTTCCTTCATGGGACTTTGGAGGAAAGAATCTACATGAAGCAGTCAGATGGTTTCATGGAGATGGGATAGGAAGAAAAGGTGTGTTTACTCAGAAAGTCTTTGTATGGCTTGAAATAATTTCCTCGTCAGTGGTATCGAAGGTTTGATAGCTTTATCTTGAGCCTGGGTTTCAATAGATGTGAACATAATTATTGTATCTACATCAAGAATGTGGATGAGGAGGATGCCCTATACCTATTATTGTATATAGATGATATGCTCATAGCCAGTAGAAGCATGGATGCTGTGAAAAGATTAAAAAGGATATTATTATCTAAATTTGAGATGAAAGATTTGGGTCTAGCTGAGAAAATTCTTAGAATGGAGATTTGCAGAGATAGGTGCAAAGGAGTGCTCCATTTGTCATAAAAAAAGTATGTCTAGAAGGTTCTGAAGAGGTTTGGGATGGAGAAGGCCAAATCTGCAGAGACGCCATTGCCGAACCATATGTCTCTCTCCAAATTACAGTGCCCTCAGTTAGAAGAGGAGAGAGAGTACATGAAATGAGTCCCTTATACAAATTTTGTAGGCAGTGTGATGTACACCATGGTGTGCTGTAGATCAGATATAGCACATGCTGTGAGCACGGTTAGTAGATACATGGCTAACCCTGGGAAGGAACACTAGAAAGTATTGAAATAGATATTAAGATATCTGCATGGAACAAGAGATTATGGTTTGGTATTTGGTGGGCAGCCGGGAGGATTTGGAGAATAATCTATGAAGATGTGTGAAGGTTCAGGTCCTTTAGAAGGATTTGTTGATGCAAATTATGCGGTGATCTTAATACAAGAAGGTCTACTACTAGATACCTCTTCTGCATATATGGTGGACCGATGTCTTTGAGATCAACCCTTCAACCAATCACGGCCTTGTCTATCATAGAGGGTGAGTACATTGGGATAATAGAGGCTGCAAAGAAAACCCTTTGGCTTAGGAGGCTGATTGATGAGTTAGGGGTGGAGTAAAGCAAGGTTACACTATTCAAAGATAGTCAGAGTACTCTATTGTTGGCACAGAACCCAGTCTATCATGCGCACATAAAGCATATAGATGTGAGGTACCATAGGATCAGAGAGCTAATGGAGGAAGGTGAAGTGGAACTGATGAAGGTCCATACCAAGGAGAATTAGTCTGATGCACTCACAAAGATACTCTCTAGAGACAGCTTTCAGAGATGTGTGGCACAGATGGATCTATTGAGAAGAGATGAGTTCATAAGGACTTGGAAGCACCTAGATGGAGAATGTGAGCTCTGAAGTGGCACTCCCAAATCTTGGAAACATGAGAAGATAGGTCATAAGAAGATGGGAGCGAGCCGGAAGAAGAATCAGTCTTAATAGTAAAGTTCAGAAATTGGGTCAGCTCAATCCAAAACTTGGTCAGCTAGGTCTTAGAGAAAAATTCAGATAGAAAGTAGCATTTTCGAGCTATTGGCATGGTATACAATTGGGTTGGCTCAGTCCCAGATTGAGATGACCCAGTCATAGGTTAGCCAACTCAGTCTGAAACTGGGTCGGCTCAGTTTTTGTGGGTTATTATTTTATGTACATGAATTATTTGGGTTTGGAAAGTTTTTCTATGAGCTTGGGCTTGATCCTTTGTAAAGTATATATTCTGAAAACAGATCAAGGTTGTAAGAGTGCTGAAATATATTGAATAAAATATCTTTTCTTCTAAAAATCTCTTCTTCTCTATTTCTTGATTTATTTAATCATGCTTCCACAGAGATCTCTAAGAAGTACTTTCTTAATTGCTTGGCTAATCACCGATGGCCATGCAGATCTGTGTGGGAAAAGTGCATATTCCTAACAAGGGCTTGGAGCTGAAACAAGCAAATAAAAAGAATAAACTCTCCTCTGATCGACCTTCTCCTGGCTAACTCTCCTTCTCGTATGTTGGAAGGGTGGAAGAAAGTGAAAAAAAATGGATAAAAATTTTATGGGTAGGTATTTCCGTCTGTCATACGGACTCCTACAAGAGTTATGGTGTGGAGAGATATATCATGAGGTAAAGGCACTAGGCTTTATTTATAGATGTTGGGAGGGAAGAGGTTTTCCTAATTTTTAGATGTGAGACTAATAAAAGGATGCATTCTAGGAGAATGGATGGTTAAGATGGAGTTATGAGGAAGTTTGGATGAATGAGATGAAGGGGATGAAAAATAAGGTAAGAAGAAGAGTTGCCATTAAATCCCAACATTTTTTTCTTTATAACAAAAAATTTCCAAAATTTATTTTTTTCTTCTTTATTTTCTTTCTTTCCACATTTGCTAACTTCTCTTCGCACTTGCATTCTGCTTACAGCTTTTGGACCTTGCTCCTATGGTGCACTAGAACATTTCCACAATCGCATCCGCTTAAGTCCGTACATCGCATACAAAGCCATGCCTAAAACCCTCCCAAGAAAACTCATCCGCAAATCCTCTTTGTATAATAAATGCTCCAGCCACATCAGCAACATTAAATGCACCAACCACCTTTTCTTTTCTTCCCGCATGAACCACAGCCATTTATTCCTTTTATATATATTTTTATTTTTTTTATCCATTGGATCCCTGCTATGCGTCTATATATCTTTGCATGTCGTACATGGAACAAGCCTAAATTTAGACTCGAGCTTCATCTGCATGTATTGGAGGGCTGCTTCTAGTTGGTTTTCAATTAAGACTTAATAATTAATTATTAATTATTCTTAAAAAAGAATATAAAATGTATCAAATACTAAATAAATAAAAAAAATAGCATGAATTTTTGATACTTTTTATGTTATAATTAATGTATTCATCACACCTCTCAACTTGAACTTTATTCATCCTCGAGTAAAAAATAATATTAATATACAATACTGACTCTTTTCGACATAAGTATTCATTTAATAATTTTAGAAATACATGATATCCACCTAAAATTATTATCAAAGCATGTCATTGAGATATTAAGGCTATCCGATAGAATGGTTGAGTAAAGAATATAAAATTTCTAAAAGCTTTTCTTGAATCATTCCTATTTTTATCCTTGAATCGTCTAACTCTAAGATAGGCTGTGGTTTTGCATTCACACATTCATTCCTTTATTTTTCTTTTTTTTTAAAATATAGTTAGTACAATGTCTTAACCACTTAAGCTTTCTATTTAACTCTTGTAGCGAGTGTTAGGCCAATGATATCCACATCAATTGGCTTTAGGGCATTAGGTGTAAACATCCCTCGGGCTTACTAACTCGAGTCAAATAGGCTAGGGGTTAGAACTTGGCTATATGAGTTTTTTTTTTTTTTTTTATATTGTCCATTTTTTGATGCGAATATCATTGCTTACTTAGGTAATGAGACCCAATTACTCAATGGAAAACCAATGCCTCTTTTTTTTTTTTTACATTGAAGGAATTATATGTATCAACATAGACCATTTATACCTATAAAAGGTCGACTCCTTTTAGATATTAATAGGAAGGCTAGAAATGCTCAAAAATAAATTTTTATTCGAGACTCAATCTTCTATTGAATTTTATCAATATGCAATCCCTCAATACTTCCATAACTTATCTAAAGTGTGCATCAGATGCTGCTAAAATGTCTAATGTTACTCAAGTCTGATGTATAGTCAGGTATATAAATATCAATAAATTTGTGAGTACAAAGGTTTAAAGTTCAAAGTTTATCCTTCACCCCCCAACTTATTCTATAATGACTTCAATGAGGTAAAAATAAAAATCCAATAGGTAAAAAGGAAGGAATATACCTAATTCGATGTGTCCTTGGTTCGGTAGGTGTCTTCATATGTTCTTTTTAGTTCTTCCCTCCAACTAATTCAATATTGACTTTACTGAAGTAAAACCTAAATAAACTAAAAAGAGAAATTTAAAATGCAGGAATCTAGGTTGCCTCCCAGGAGCACTAAGTTTAAAGTCTTTAGCTAAACTAAATAGATCAACCGAGATATGTTGCTTCATAGAGAACCATGGCTTCCTCAATAACTTCGGTGGATAATTCCAAGAATGATTTTAATCATTGATCGATTACTTTAAACACAATACCATTGCTTGGGTTTTCGATTTCTACTGCCCTATGTAGAAAGACTTTTTTAACTAAGAAAGGTCCTATCCATCTAGATCTCAACTTTTCAGAAAATAGGTGTAATCTCAAATTGTACAAGAGAACTTTCTATCCAAGAGTAAAAGATTTTCTAAGAATTGCTTGATCATGAAATATTTTTGATCGTTCCTTGTACACCCTGGCATTTTCGTAAGCTTCATTTCTAAGTTCTACTAATTCATTAATCTGAAGCTTTCTATGGTTTTTAACTGCATCCAAGTCCATATTTAATTTCTTGATGGCTCACATGGCTTTGTGCTCTAGCTCAATAGGCAAGTGATAAGGTTTTCCAAACACAATCCTATGAGGAGACATTCCTAGGTTGGTCTTAAAGGTGGTGCGTTATGCCCAGAGTGTATCTACTAGTTTCAAGGACCAATCTTTTCTATTGGCATTAACAATTTTTTTAGGGTCTATTTGATTTATCTGTTGGACACTTCTACTTGCCCACTAGTTTGAGGATGATACAGTGTGGCTAACTTATAGATGACACTATATTTTTTTATTAAAGAAGCAAAGGATCGGTTGCAAAAATATGTCCCCTGATCACTAATGATTGCTCTAGGAGTACCAAAATAGAAGAAAATATTTTTTTTTGAGAAATTTAATGACCACTTTGCTATCTGTTGATCTACAAGGAGTATCTTCTATCCACGTAGAGATATAATCGACAGCTACTAAAATATATTCATTTTCAAAGAAGTTTGGAAATGGTCCCATGAAATCAATCCCCTATACATCAAAAATTTTGACCACCAAGATTGGATTAAGTGGCATCATATTTCTCTTGGTGATTCGACCCATTTGTTGACATCGAGCACAACTTATATAGTACTCATATGCATCTCTAAATAAATTAGGCTAATAAAATCCATATTGGAGGACTTTTGCAGTAGTCTTTTTGGATGCAAAGTGACCACCACATGCTTGGTCATGATAAAAAGATAAAATACTTCTAACCTCATTGTCCGAGACACACCTCCTAATGATCTGATTAGGATACTGTTTAAACAGGTATGGGTCATCCCAAATGAAATACTTTACTTGAGTGAAGAATTTGTGCTTGTCCTGAGTGGTCCAATAGGAAAGAACTTTACCGATGGCTAAATAGTTGACAATATCAGCATACCATGGTTCAGTGGACACAGACATGAGTTGTTCATCAGGAAAAAATTCATTAACAGGTGGTTCACTAGATGGTGTGACCATGATTCGGGATAAGTGATCAGCTACTACATTCTCTGTTCTTTTTTTGTCATTGATTTCTAGGTCAAATTCTTGAAGGAGCAAGATCCATCGAATTAAGCACGCCTTGGCATCTTTCTTTGCTAAGAGATGTCTAATAGCTAAGTGGTCAGTATGCACAATGGTGTGCGATCCAACCAAATAGGATCTAAATTTTTCAAGGGCAAAGACAATGGCTAGGAACTTCTTTTTAGTGGTAGTGTAATTAAGCTGCACATCATTTAAGGTTTTGCTGACATAGTAAATAACTCTAGGCAGCTTATCAATTTTTTGATCCAAAATTACACCTACAGCATGATTAGATGCATGGCACATGAGTTCAAAGGGTACATTCCAGACAGGTGGGTGAATAATGGGAGCTGAAACCTTTATAAGGAACTCAAAAGATTCTAGACACTCGGGGGTAAACTCGAATTTTGTTTCCTTTGCTAACAAGTTGGTCAACGGGCGAGCCACTTTGCTAAAATTGGCTATGAACCTTCTATAGAATCCAGCATATCCTAAAAATGAATGGATTTTCTTAACAAATTTGGGTGGTGGAAGACTCGCAATCAGGTCTACTTTGGCCTTATCTACTTTAATTTCTTTTTATGAAACTACATGGCCAAGAACTATGCCCTCTCTAACCATGAATTGGCATTTCTCCCAATTAAGGACTAAGTGCTTCTCCTTACATCTTTCTAGGACATGTCTCAAGTGATCTAAACATTTGAAGAAGGTAGGGCCAAAGACAAAAAAGTCATCCATGAGAATTTTAAGAAATCGTTCAACCATATCAGAAAAAATGTTGATCATACATCTTTGCAAGATTGCTAGTGCATTGCATAACCCAAAGGGCATGCGCCTATAAGCAAAGGTTCTGAATGGATAGGTGAATGTAGTCTTTCCTTGGTCTTCAAGGGCTATGGGGATCTGGTTATAACCAAAGTATCCATCAAGAAAATAGTAGAACTCTTGTCCGACTAATTTTTCTAACATTTGATCAATAAATTATTGAGAATGTATCCCAAAGCCAATCATCAGTTTGTTGATGGTTAGGCCATATATTTATAATTGTATATGAATTATAAATTAATAAAAATTATTTTGATATTTTTCATCATAAATTCTGTTGTCTTCTAATAAACTCCTGTGTTGTGATGAAGTCCTTAGGACTATCTAGATTCGGTAAAAAAGGATTTATCATTTAGTCCTTAAATAGTTCATGACCAAATGATACATTGTTACTTAGGATGACAACGTTTATCAAGTATAAATCATTGTGTGCCATATAAGTTGATTGTTCTTATAACCAAGGAGTGTTAAGATACTGATATGGCATGCAAGTAAGATGTATGGGTACATCTGCACTGAACGTGACCAACTCTGAGGCATTTCTCCTATCAAGAATAGCTTCAATGGAATATGGATATAAATGTCCCTCTGACCTGAGATCACCATGGTGACTTCCAAGAAACTCACTATGTTTTGGTGTTGGACTATCTAAATTTTTAATTCAATGATGGAAGGTTTCTGAGCACAATCAGGTACTTATGGAGTTGGTACGTGTATCAAGATGGGATTAACCACTCCTGATTTCAGGAGCTATGTTCAATTATATTTTAATTTAGCAAAACCTTGATTAGGATAGTCTTAGTGAAGAGTCATGAGACTAATTACTTTGAGATATGATATGGATGTATCTTCTAGGATTGACAGTCTAACCCTGAGTCATCTATTACAAAGAGGTCATAGGGATGAATTATATAGTAACCATATTCACGTAGGTTCTGAATGTTGCAATTATGATTATTCGACCTATTCGGATGTTGGGTACCATTGCTAGATGGTCACTTCAATTAGTATAGAAATTGGTTTCTATGCTACCGACTTAGGTTTAGTCCTACGGGATCACACACATTAGAAGTTTCTACATGATCTAATGGCTGATCAAGAGTCCCATTGGTCTGAAACTCTATGGTCAAGAGTCCCACTGGACTGGAACTCTGAGTTCTACTTGTCTGGGACTCTCTGATCAAGAGTTTCATTGGTCTGAAACTCTATGGTCAAGAGTTCCACTAGACTAAAACTCTGTGACCAAGAGTCCTACTAGACAAGAACTCTGAATCCTACTTGTTTGAGACTCTCTAATCATGAGTCTTGATAATATAGGACACTATGGTTAAGAGTCCCACTAGATTGGGACTCTGTGACCAAGAGTCCTACTGGATTAGGACTCTGAGTCCTACTTATCTGAAACTCTTTGATCAAGAGTTTTACTAGTTTGAAACTCTCTGATCGTGAGTTCGATTCATTTAGGACACTGGGTTCAAGAGTCCCACTGATTTAGGACTCTTCAAGAGTTTCATGTTGATAGGACTCTGTTACCCAGTAACCCATTCAATTTGGACTTAGATATTTTTAAAGAATTAATTAGTAATTTAATTATTGATTAGCTTAATTTGATTGAACGATGAAGATTCGATCAAGTTTGATTGAATTTGATTCGATTGGATTTGACCCGATCAAGTTATGAGATGACCTAATTGCTATGGAAGTTTTGACCCTAATTTGATCAGGACGTAGATCTAATTAATTTTTAATTTGATTAAAATTTTATTGGATTAGGTTAAGTCTAATTTGGTTGGATTTGACTTGGTTTAATTGGATCTAGATTAATTGGTTTGGTTGAAACCAATTAGGACTAAGTCAAATGAAGTTTGAATTCAAATTCTCCCATGCGCCCACCATTTTTGACTTTTCCACTCTGCTTCCCTTGCCCTCCCTTTTGTTTGTTGAATATTTTTTGAGAAATAAAAATGTGCACATAGAAGAAGAGTCCTTCTACGTGTTAAATACAAGGGAGGGGGTGTTGGATAAGGATAAGAGGCTCATTTGATTTTTGAAATCAAGTGAGTGGTTAAAACCTCTCAACCACCCAATCCTTATTATTTTCCATGCAGTTTTCCCATGGTATTCATGTCAATAAATTATGAGAATTTTTGTGTGTATATGAGAAGGAGGTAGCATTACATGGTAAAAATTTTAGAGTGTTTGGACATTAGTTCTAGGCAAAAAAATCTTAGAGTGAAGGTGAATAGGATCCTACAGCACTTTTCTTTTGCTTTATGTCTCTCTTCTCTTATGATTTTTACCTCTAAGAATATCCTATTTTTAGATATGATCTAAATAGAGATTATAGATCTAAAAGTTTTCTTTCCATAAAAAATTATTTCATGGAAAAACTCTATACAGAGAGGGTGTGATAGGATTTTTAGTGTGTTAGGATTTTTGGGCCAAGTGAAATCCTAGATTTGGGAATCTGGGTTCAGTTGGAGAGATCAAGTGTTGTGAGCATCGGATCACTACCAAATTTGAAACATATATTCATCATCCTCAAATATTTATATTCTAATTTTTTAGAATATCTAATAAATAAGAAAGTATACAATTGATCGGATCGATTGTGTTTAGCCATCGAAGTCCCTAGCGAAGAGCTAGCATTCCAATGGGGCTGATCGAGAGCAAAAGCTCCATGTGGACCAACCATAGAGGTCGAACACGTGTGCGGCTATGATGTGATACCAGAGCATTATCTAGTGGACTTAGATTGTGGTAATCGATTATCCACAAAAAGATATTATGTTCTGAACACGTAGATGTAGTAAATAATTTATTACATAGTTTTATTTTCAGATCTATTAATGTATGCATGCATATTATATTTAGATCCTAATATATAGGATTAAATAATCTAATATTATTAGTAGATAATTAATTAGATTAATTATTTTCCACTACATCATTGCTATTTTTAAAATATTTTTGAAAGTAGCATGGCAAATCCTGCACTGTATTCTTCAAATGGTATCAGAAAAAAGCTCTTTAAACATGATATACTTGCATATTTAGATTAATAATTTAGATTTGATCTAAATATTGATCTAATAATTAGAATAATTAAATCTAAAAAATTAAAATCTAGATCGCATGGACTATAGGTTGTCCTGCTGTAGGGTTTATCCCCTAGAGTGAAAAGGTTATCCAAGTACGTTACTGATCTATATCATTAATTATAAAATTACTAGAGTTGATCTAATATTTTTATAATTTAATTATATTAGATTTTAATCTAATTTATGATCATGAATACATAATTAGATAAAATTTGATTCATGATTTCATGATTATGTAGTGTACATAGTTTCAGATTAAATCCTACAACTAGTATTATTTTTGAATTGAGATGATTTAATTTTGAAATAAGTCGACTCAATTGGTGAACAATGCTAAGTTATAAAGAATCTTTTAAAATTAAAAATATTTTTGAAATGCTGAACCCTAACCATCAGCCCATAAACTTAATTAAAAATTAAGTATAATGATTTAGTATCTAGAATTATTAATTAAGACTCTAAGTCATTAATCATAAACTTGTGTGTTATTGGGTTAGCTGAATTAGGTCTATAAGTTTGGTTAGACCTAAGGTTAGTTAAAAAGTAGACTAATTTAGAGTAATTGATCAAATCTAATTAAATATTAATTTAGATTAGATCAAGAACTCTATAGACTCAATTACAATAGTTGTAGTTGATCAAATCCATACCTTTAATAAGGACCAAATGGACTTGATTCAAGGCTACACAGTTGAATCCAAAATTACTAGGTTGGTCAAATTAAAACTAATGAACCGGATGGTGTCTAAGGTAAGTTTGATAGTTTGACCAGTGGTTTTTAATTGGAAGCTACTTACACTAATTCTGTCTTTGACAAGTTAATGGCATATCCTTCTACTGATCTCGCTTACCTGACCATCCTAGTGAGTTAGATTTTGATTAGATCACTTGGTGATTCAGGCTCATCCATGTCTATTAGGTAAATCAGTTTGACTAATTTAGGTGCTCCTAATGCCAGCTTAGATTAGATTCTTTTCTGACTTAGTGAAGTCAGTGGGAGGATCGAAATTGGCTCGCTGAATTTTCTTAAATCGGTTAACTAAATCTTCTAAAATTATTAGATTCTTAAAAATGAAATAGTTATATAGATAACTAAATCATAGCCTTCCATTAAGCTGAGTGATAATGGGTTAATTAGTATAATGATCATTGGAGGCTCAAAGGTCTGGTGATTATTGACTAATGAAATTATCATTCATAAAATGATAATTTGGTTAAGTCTTTCTGATGGTGGTTAGGTTGGCCGACCAAAATCAAACTTGATCATTTATTAGTTAGATAAGACCAAATATGGTCATGTTAATGGTTGGACCTAACCGAACCTTTTTCAGTAGAGGCCAAAGCCTACTGATTCGGTCTATGGGGCAAAATCAATGTTACTAAAAGTTGTTTAGAGAAATAATTGATTTTGAATCTATCCATAGCTGCACATGGGTTGACCAACCAAAGTTAGGCTCATATGTAGTCTATGTGGATTCTAGTATCCACTAAGAAATTAGAGTAATTTCTCAAATTGGAGGTAGAGGCTATCAATTCGTATAAAATAGTGGGAGGACCTTTAGACTGAAGTCCAAGTCTTTAGGATTAATAATTCATATACTAATTAGGTTTGGTTTTTCTTTTTATGTAGACATGGCCACTAACCTATCGCTCCAATCATTGTTAGACCATGACAAATTAATGGGACCCAACTAACATAGCCGGTATCGTAAGTTGAAAATCATCCTGGAGAATGAGCGGATCCTTTATGTGATAATGGATTGAGCATCTGAGGATCCAACCCTAAATACTAAGGAAGCGGTCCAAGATACTTATCTGAAGTGGCTTAATGACTGTACCACCATTTGATGTATAATGCTGGCAGCAATGAACGATGAGTTTAGCTGCAGGTTTGAAAATGCCCAACCATAGAAGATGCTTCAAATATTGAATGACTTTTTTGGCATGTCGGACGATGTTGAAAGGCACAAAACAAGTTATGCCATTTTCAATGCTCGGATGAGGGATGGGACCTCAGTCATCGATCATGTATTGTACATGATCGAGATGATTAAGCACCTTAGCAAGTTGGGCTTTCCTCTGCACGAGTAGCTCGATAAGGATGCAATCCTTAATTCTTTGCCCAAGTCCTTCCTCCCCTTCCTAACTCATTTTAGAATGACAAAGTCTACAGTGAACTACCATGACTTGTTGGGGTTGCTGCAGAACTTTAAGAATGATCACCAACTCCACAAGGAGATGGTGAATATAGTGGGAGGGTCTTCTTTTGGTCATCGACCCTTTAAGAAAGGGAAGAAGAACAAGAAGAAGAAAAATAAGAAGGTGCGGCCGCATGTTGAGACGACTGCATAGGGTCAGACTAAGAAGCACAAGCTCGACTAAAGCTAGGCAGAGTGCTTCTTCTATAAGAAGCAGGAGTACTAGAAGAGGAATAATCCTCTATACATTGCTTCCTGGATCCGAACGGGCCGAGGAAGAAGCAAGTGGTTGCTGGGCAAGGTAATTATATGATAACTGAAGGAAAATCCTGATTTTTCGGACCAGGTTCGCTCAGATCTGATCAGATCAAGAGATATATTTCAAAAAAAATTTTCTTTGATCCAGATCAGATCTAAGATCTTTTATATCTAATTATTATTATTTTAGAAATTAAAATAAAATTAGATAAATTAAATCAAATTTAATTTACCTTGATGTGGGTAATCCTATTACCCGTTGATGATCCTGTAAGCAGTGAAAGGTTCTGGATCAAGCCACGCAAGTGCCTGAACTCTACCGGTATTCACTCAGGCTGGATCTAGAGATCCTCTTCTTCTCTATCACATCTTCAAAAATTAGATCTGGATTTGATCTGAAGGATCTTCAAAACTCTTTTCGAAGATCAGCAGTTGTCCTATGCAGCAGTGCAGCCTTCTAGCTTTCAGTGGACTTTCTCTCGTCTGGATCGCACCAACCAAGGTCCAAAACTCCTTTTGGACATGGAGAGGAGAGGAAGAAGGTGGGTTTGGCATGAAGGAAGAGGGGAGAGGCAGCCTTAGGGCGTGGGAATTGGATTCCTTTCAATTACTTTTTGAGTTGGGCGCAGGGTCTTATTTATAGACTGTCTGTGATCCAACTTCTCTTCTTCCCAACCAATCATAACTCTTTGTGAAATTATATCTAAATCTGATTGGTGGGAATAGAGTCTCCTGGATTCCTCCTTAGAGGATGCCTAAGACCAGTCAAAGTTGATTCTTAGGAGAACTCTAATTGAAATCCAAAAAGGAGATGGAGTCCCTATCCAACAGGGACTCCTAAGCGCCTCCAACTTGGGTGCACGCCTAGGGTGGCGTGCACCCTCCTCCTTGCCAGATTCTAGTAGGAGGACAAGCCTCCACCATTCCTCCAATAGGTGCGTGACATGTGGACAGAAGTCAAAGTGTCTATGGTCAACATTTGACCAGTCAAAGGTAGACTTTTGACCAAAGTCAAAGAACGAGAAATGGTAGGTGACCAAAAATGGCAGGTAATATCTTACAAAATAAGACAATCATTTTTGACTTGGATAACCTCTAGTCAGACCATATGAAGGCCTCTGATTGAGTATAAACTCCTTTGGCTCAGACAGGACAACTTATTTATGATAGTAAAAGAAGAACGTTAGGTTCAATCGAGTGCTAGCACGATTTTCTTGAACCTAATTGAATCTCATTCAGATCAATTGAACTAGATTAGTTCAATTAATGATTATCAAATTCAAACCCTTGTTTGTGTGACCCAGTTAGGTTTAGTTCTGTATGGTAATAGGATATGTCATGATCTCTATTATCGACATCATCGAAACTCTTTTCGATGGATTGGAACTCTTCTAATTCGAACAGCTAGAATGATCGATCATCTAAATCATTCTAATTGCTCCCAAAATCCACCAGTGATACCTAGAAGTATATGGTGGCAACCCATCAGAGCTGAATGCGAACCTCTTGGTGCAGCTACCTGTGTGATTAAGTTCTTCTATCTTGAGCTCCAATCAGATTAGGGTTAAGGTGAACTCGTCAAACCCTAGTTTTTGTCATATGATGTAATCATTCGATTCGAGTCTGATGTGAAATCTAAATAGAAACTCTTTTCTATTATTTCACTCTACAATGGCCAATGGGCTTCTGGACTTGATTCTCATGAAATCATCAATAGGACTCGCTCCCTCTATCATCGAGGTAGAATAAATTCCATCTTGATGTTTATCCAGTTCCTACAATGAACATGCTAAGCCAACATACACCTCAGGATTCCATATGGCTAGGAGACTGAGTAATGGTATGTCAACTAAACACCTCAAGGTGAACTGCCGATGCACCTCAGATCAAAGAACCAGACATACTACTGCAGCATCGAGTCAGTCATTGACGAGAAGGTAGACTCCCTAATGACTACTCGAGATGGTCACGCTCAGTGCCTTCGTTCTCTAATGAGTACCTATACTCTTGCTCCGGTGTCTCCACACCATAGACTCAAAACTCATCTACTAAGAAGAAGCAATTGTACACCAACCTTTCGGATCAATCATCATCCTCATGATGATCCTATGGTCGGAAGTATTTTATGAGTTAATAATGATTATTCATGTCTTAAATTTTCAACTCTTGAAAATATGAATTATCATTACCATTAACTCAAAGGATGTATCACAGACACTTAATACACATATGTGATAGAAAATAATCCATTTTATTGATGTTAGTCAAAATTACAATTTTGCCCCTAGAAGTGTATTACAAGTGTCAGCCAATTCTGACTTCTAGGGCACATATATCTAACAATCTCCCACTTATCTTAAAGTCAATTGGCTTCAAGTCTAAATCCCATCTTTTCAAGGTGGGCTTCGATCTTTTGTTGTCCCAACGGCTTTGTGAGTGGGTTTGCCACATTGTCTGTGGGATTGACTCTCTTGACCTCGACATAATCCTTCTCGAGATAATCGCGGATGAGGTGGTATCGCCGCTCAATATGCTTGAATTTTTTGTGAGACCTTAGCTCCTTAGCAAGGGCTATGGCACCATTATTGTCGCAGTATAGAGGAATGGCATCTGATGGCATTACTCCAATTTCTATAGCAAACTTCTTGTACCAGAATGCTTTCTTCGATCATCATTGCACACAAACAGACTCCCAGATGTCGACTTTCAATCATCTATATCGGACATAAAATCCGAGTCTATGTATCCCTAGACTTGGAGTTCTCCATTACCAAAAACCAACATCATATCCTTAGTTCTTCTCAAGTACTTAAGGATACATTTCACAGAAGTTCAGTGTTCTTCATCTGGATTTGACTGATATCTGCTTGTGACACTCACAGCATAGGCTATATCAGGTCGTGTACATAGCATGGCATACATGAGGCTCCCTATTGCAGAAGCATAAGGGATCTTGCTCATGCGTTCTATTTTCTCAGGTGTGCTGGGGCACATCTTCTTGGAAAGATGAATACTATGTCTGAAGAGTATTAATCCCCTCTTAGAGTTTTCCATACTAAACCTCTTTAGTACTTTCTCTATGTACATCTTCTGTGAAAGTCCTAGAATCCTATTCGGTCTATCCCTATAGACCTTAATTCCTAGAATAAAGGATGCTTCGCCTAGGTCTTTCATGGAGAATTTCTTGGACAACCATATTTTGACTGTTGTTAACATGGGAATATCATTTCCAATAAGTAAGATGTCATCCACGTACAATACGAGAAAGACAACAATACTCCCACTGACCCTTTTGAAAACACATGGTTTCTCTTTATTTTTGATGAAACCAAACGTTTTGATCACATCATTAAAATGAGTGTTCCAGCTCCGAGATGCTTGCTTAAGTCCATATATGGACCTTTGCAGCTTGCAAATCTTGTGATCTATATCACTGGATGTGAAACCTAGCGACTGTTCCATATAGATATCTTCCTCAAGATATCTATTCAAGAATGTCGTTTTCACGTCCATTTACCATATTTCATAATCGAAATAGGCTGCAACGGCAAGCAATGTACGGATGGATTTTAGCATAGCCACTGGGGAAAAAGTATCGTGATAGTCAATGCCTTCGCGTTGACTATAACTTTTTGCCACTAGTCTAGCCTTGAATGTCTCCACATTCCCATCTGCACTAATCTTTCCCTTGAAGATCCATTTACACCCAATAGGTACTATACCTTCTGGTGGATCTACCAAGGTCCAGACTTGGTTTGAGTGCATCAAGTCAATTTTTGACTATTAGATATGTGTCCTAGAAGCCAGAATTGGCTGACACTTGTAATACACTTCTAGGGGTAAAATTATAATTTTGACTATAATGAATAAAATGGATTATTTTTTATCACATAAGTGTCTGTGATACATCCTTTGAGTTAATGGTAATGATAATTCATATTTTCAAGAGTTAAAAATTTAAGACATGAATAATCATTGTTAACTCATAAAATGCTCCCGACCATAGGACCATCACGAGGATGGTGATTGATCTGGAAGGTTAGTGTACAATCGCTTCTCTTTAGTAGATGAGTCTTGAATCTACGATGTGGAGACACCGGAGTGAGAGTACAGACACTCGTTAGAGAATGAGGGCACTGAATGTGACCACCTCGAGTAGTCATTAGGGAGTCTACCTTCTCGTCAATGACTGGCTCGATGCTGCAATAGTGTATCTGGTTCTTTGACCTGAGGTGCATCGGCAGTTCACCTTGAGGGTGTTATAGTTTGACTACACCATTACTCAGTCTCC
Organism: Cocos nucifera; assembly: GCA_006176705.1. Lineage (NCBI taxonomy): Eukaryota > Viridiplantae > Streptophyta > Magnoliopsida > Arecales > Arecaceae > Cocos > Cocos nucifera. The sequence continues at coordinate 1,434,960 of QRFJ01000052.1, read as the reverse complement.
TAGCCATATGGAACCCTGAGGTGTATGTTGGCTATAGCATGTTCATTGTAGGAACTTGATGGCATCAAGATGGAATCTATCTACCTCGATGGTAGAGGAGCAGCCCTATGATAATCAAGAGAATCAAGTCCAAAAGTCCATGGCCATGACAGAGTGAAATAATAGAAAGAGTTTCTATTTATATTTTCACATCGAACTCGAATCGAATGATTACATCATATGATAGAAACTAGGGTTTTGACGAGTTCATCTTAACCTAATCTGATCGGGCTCAAGATGGAAGAACTAATCACACAGGTAGCTGCACAATAGGTTCACATTCAGCTCTGATGGGTTGCCACCATATACTACTTAGGTGTCACTGGTAGATTTTGGGAGCAATTAGAATAATTTAGATGATCGATCATTCTAAGCTATTCGAATCAAAAGAGTTCTGATCCATTGAAGAGAGTTTCGATGATGTCGATGAATAGAGATCATGATATATCCCATTATCATAGAACTGAACCTAATTGGGTCACACAAACAAGGGTTTGAATCTTGGTGATCATCAATTGAACTGTTCCAGTTCAATTGATCTGAATGAGATTTAATTAGGTTCAAGGAAATCGTGCTAGCACTCGATTGAACCTAACGTTCTTCTTTTACTATCATAAATAAGTTGTCCTGCCTGAGCCAAAGGAGTTTGTGCTCAATCAGAGGCCTTCATATGGTCTGACTGGAGTTATCCAAGTCAGAAAAGGTGTGTCTTATTTTGTAAGATATTACCTCCATTTTTGGTCACCTGCCATTTCTGTTCTTTGACTTTGGTCAAAAGTCTAACCTTTGACTGGTCAAATGTTGACCATGACCTACTTTGACTTTTGCAACATGTCACGCACCATATTGGAGCTGGTGGGGCCTTGTCCCCCTGCCAGAACTGGCAAGGAGGAGGGGCGCACGCCACCCTTGGCGTGTGCCCAAGTTGGAGGCGCCTAGGAGTCCTTGTTGGACAAGGACTCCATCTCCTTTTTGGATTCAATTAGAGTTCTTCCTAAGAACCCAACTTTTGACTGGTCTTAGGCGACCTCTAAGGAGAATCCAGGGAACTCTATCCCACCAATTAGATTTAGATCTGATTTTCACAAAGGATTGTGATTGTTGGGAAGAAGAGAAGTTGGATCATAGTCAGTCTATAAATAAGACCCTATGCCCAACTCAAATAATGAGATGATTGAATCACAATTCCCCGCCCTAGGCTGCCTCTCCCTCTCCTTCTCCATGCCAAAACCACCTTCTCCCCTCCTCTCCACGCCAAAAGGAGTTTTGGATTTTTGTTGGTGCAATTCAAGCAAGAAAGGCGACAAAAGCTAGAAGGCTGGCACTGCTGCAAAGGACACTGCTGATCTTCAAAAGAGTTTTGAAGATCCTCCAGATCAGATCCAGATCTAATTTTTGGAGACATGATAGAGAAGAAGAGGATCTCTAGATCCAACCTAAGTGGATATCGGTAGAGGCCAGGCGCTTGCGTGGCTAGATCCAGAACCTTCCACTGCAAATAGGATCATCAACGGATAATAGGATTACCCAAATTAGGTAAATTAAATTAAATTTAATTTATCCTTATTTTATTTATTAAAATAATAAGAATTAGATCTAAACATTCTAAATTTGATATAGATTAAAGAAAAAAATTTTTGAAATATATCTCTTAATCTGACCAGATCTGAACGAACCTGGACCGGGAAATCAGAATTTTCCTTCAAATGGTATCAGAGCCAAGGTTCTAAATTATTTAGATCTGATTTTAAATTTATTTTAATTAAAAAATAAATGATTTCAAATGTCACATGAGATGTGATCAGATCTGAAATTAGAAAAAATTAAAATTAAATGATTTGGATCTAAGATTAGGAAATATGCATGACTAGTTCTAAAATAGAATAGTTCTATAGAATAGTCTTGCATGTTTTTGATTTAATCTGATTAAATCATATTTTAGATCTTTTTATTTACTATTTTTTGATATTATAAATATTATAATAACATCTAAAAAATAGTAAATAAAATTATTTAATTTTAACATCATATGAGATATGATTGATGCATGTCTAGACTAGTTGTAGAATAGTTCTACATAGTTGTCTAGATTAGAATTTATTTTGAATTAGATTAAATTAAAATCTAATTTTTTAGATTATTATGAGATAATTTAGATCTAAAAACATGCATGATTCGATACATGAGATGTATGCAAAATATGGCATGATTAGATCTGATTTATATATGAGATATATGATATAAATCTAAAACTATTTTGTAGTATTGCATGTTCTTGATTAAGGCGTTCCTCTTAGCCATCCGATCATAAGAATGAAGAAGGGTTTAAAGGCCCTTTCTTTCCATTCGATGGGGTGTTCTTATGATGTGTAGGGGTGCTGCATGTTCGTCCTTAATCAGAAATCCAAAACTTACTTTCTGCAAAACCCTAGATCCTGAAACCCTAGGATTTATTGTGCATATTTTGTTTATGAACCCTACTTAATTAAAAATTAAGATTATGAAATATCAATTAGGTCTAAAATTGAGAATTTCAGATCTAAGACATATTCATAATACTGGGTTCGGGCTTGGGTAGCTCAATTAGGTCTAAGCGATTGATCAAATCGAATCAAGAGTTGGTTAGATGGAATCAACAATGCTCAAATTGACCGGCCTAATAGGATTAAGTTTGGGTCAAGATCGAGTCACGATCAAGCAAGACCTAATTAGGCTCAGAGGTTAGAGTCTGGATTGTAGGCTAACCCAATTGGTTCTGACTCAATAATTTGGTGTCTAAGATAAGTTTGGCACATACGACCGACTGGTTTTTAATTGGAAGCTACTCGACCTGAATGCGTTCTTGTACGAGTTAATGGCATATTCCTTCCACCGGTCTCACTTACCTGGCCATATCTATTGACACAGTTCTGATCTAAGGTGGTCAATAATTCGAGCTAACCCATGCCACTAGGTTAGTCATAATTGTTATGACTATGATAAGTCTAGTTTAATGAGACTTGAATAATTCTCTCTAAGAAAAGATTAAGTTGAGGTCTTCCACCATTGTAGATGTGCGGGCCTTCCAGGGTTGATTGTTCTCTGTTGGATACAGTGGCTCAGTTGCACCAGGAAGATGCAACCATGTCTATTAGGCATTGGATGCTATGGGCTGGAGGATGAGTTGGGCTAAATATTGAATACGGTGAGAGACTCAATTAGGAACCCAGTCTATGCAAATGGTGGGTCTGACTTAACTAAGGAGTGGATCAATATTTCGGATACGGTGAGATTCATGAATTAGAGACAATGTTTGGGTGCACCATGATTAGAGGATCATTGAACAAGAGTTGTTCACTCATTGGCTAACCATCACCAATAACTGTTAGGTGAGGTGATGAGTCAATTGGTGAGACCGCACCACCCACTAGAAATCATTAATCATGGAGATTTTCACATCTCTACAGAGGGAGTGTAGGGATCTGAGAAAATAGTGGAAGCTAATTTGTTTAAAAATAAAATCCATAAATAAATTGGTCAAGTCAAAATTATAATATCTAACTAGAATCTTTGACTCTCTATAGAAAAATGTCTGCGTCCAATCCATTGGCACGTATCCTGGACACACATAGACTGACTGAACCCAATTATAAAGATTGGCTCAGAAACTACAAAATAGTTTTGGGTTCCGAGAAGTTAACCCATGTACTGGATCAGGACCCTCCCACCTTACCAGCCCATCCATCCATTGAACAGAGAGCGTCTCTAGAAAAATAGATAGACGAAGATAATAAGGCCAGATATTACATGTTGGGCTCGATGTCTGATGAGCTCCAGCGCCAACATGAGGATATCGGGACTGCTCGCCAAATGTTGGCTCACCTGTAGGAGATGTTTGGTGAACAGAGTCGGGCAGCCAAGTATTAAGTCACGAAATGACTTTTTAAGGCTAAGATGCGTGATGGGCAATTAGTCCAAGATCACTGTCTGATAATGATCAAGGACATGGAAGAGCTTGAAAAGCTCCATGTGAAGTTAGACTTGGACTACAGAATGATTTATTCTGCAATCCTTGACTGATGCATACGGGCAATTCATCATGAATTACCACATGCATAAACTTCAAAATTCCTTGGCCGAATTAATGAATATGCTGGTTACCGCTGAGCCTTCTATGAAAGATTCTAAAGGCTCAGTTCTTGCTATGGAACGGACTTCTTTCAAAAGAAAGTCTTATGGAAAGAAAAAGAAGTCTGCAAAAGCAGAAAGGTGGAAGGAGGCAAAGAAGAAGAAGGCAGAGCCGAAGATGAAAGCCGCTATCAAAGGAAAGTGTTTCCATTGCAACAACGACGGCCATTGGAAGCGGGAACTTCCCTACTTACCTGGCCACCCTGAAGAACAAGAAGGAAGGTCCTTCTGGAGGTATGCTCGTTATTGAGTCTAAACCTTATGGTTTCTTCTGCATCTAGTTGGTGCTTGACTCTGGTTCTAGTCTCATCTATGCACTTCCATGAGGATCTTGAGGATAGCAGAGGTTGAGGGATGGAGACATGATCCTACGCATCGGTAATGGAGCAAGAGTTGCTGCAGTAGCCGTGGGAACATACCCTCTTCGATTACCATCTAGTTTTAGACTTAGTTTTAAAGACTGTTATTATGTGCCTGCAGCTAGCAGGAATTTTGATTTTGTTTCATCTTAGCAAAGAAGGCTATGTGATTACCTTCTTAAGGACCATTGTAACATTTTTATGAAAGAAAATAAAATTGCAAATAGTTTTCTTATAAGTCTTTATTAGCTACATATTGATGTACCTGTTCTAACTATCGAGCAAAACGTGAATGCCAAACGACCTAGGGATAGTCCAAACGACAAGATATCTATGGCACCTGAGATTAGGTCATATAGCAGAAGATAGGATCAACAAATTGAGAAAAAATGGGCTATTGAGTCCATTGACTTTCGAGTCATATCCAACTAGCGAATCTTGCCTTCAAGGCAAAATGATCAAACTCTCTTTTGTTAGACATGGGGAGAGGGCCACAGATCTCCTTGCCCTAGTACATACAGATGTTGCGGCCCATTTGATGTGCCGGCTAGAGGCAATTTTGTCTACTTCATTATCTTTATCAATGATCTATCTAGGTATGGGTATGTGTATCTTATGAGACACAAGTCTGATGCTTTTGAAAAGTTCAAAGAATTCAGACATGAAGTAGAAAAATAAACTGAAAAACCCATTAAGATTCTTCGATCAAATCGAGGAGGTGAATACCTTAGCCGAAAATTCCTAGACTATCTAAAGAAAAATGGCATAGTCTCTTAATGGACTCCACTAGGAACACCTCAACTCAATGGAGTTTCAAAACGAAGAAATTGGACCCTATTGGATATGGTTCGATCCCATGATGAGCTTCACAGACCTCCCTGATTTTCCTTTGGGGACACTCATTGTTAACTTCAAAATCTATCTACTGAAATAGGTTCCTCTAAAACCGTTCCTACCACACCATTATGAGATATGGCACGGTAAGAAACCAAGTCTGAGTCATCTCAAAATTTGGGTTGTCCAGCTCATGTCAAAAGAAACACGCAGACAAGTTAGAGTTTAGGTCCTTTAGAGCTTCGATTATAGGATATCCTAAAAGAGTCATTAGGATACTATTTCTATATTCCAGAAGATCAAAACAAATGTGATATGAGTCGAAATGCCATCTTTCTTGAAAAAATAGTTTATTCAGAATAGCGGCATTGAAAGCAGATTAAGCTTGATGAGAAAAGTCTCACATGTACAATGAGCTAAGGACCAATTGGAACCAAATTAGGTTTGAAACCAATAAGACACTACCTCCTCCACCTCTAATAGAAAAAGAGTTTTTCCGTCCCCCGAAGAGATACTTAGGTAATTATTTCAGAAGAAAGTAGAGAAAATGGTTCTCTCATAGGTAATGGTTTGCTCATGGTGATGATTCAAAACCTACAATGAGACGCATACTCAGATATCGATCCGAGAAATGGCTAGAGGCCAATGCAGTCAGGAAATTTGACTCAATGCACTTCAAACCAAGTCTGACCTTAATAGATCCCAGAAGGTAATAGTACGCTATTGGGTGTAAATTGGATCTTCAAGAGAAGATTTGGTGCAGGATGGGAATGTGGAGACATTCAAGGCTAGACTAGTGGCAAAAAGGTTATAAGTCAAGCACGAAGGCATTGACATCACAATACTTTCCCAGTGTGGCTAGCTAAAATCCCATCCGCTACATTGCTTGCCATGGAGCCTATTTCGATTATGAAATATGGTAAATGGAATGAAATGCATTCTTAAATGATATCTTGAAGGAAGATTATCTATATGGAACAACCACTAGGTTCACTCCAGTGATACTGATCACTAAGGTTTGCAAGCTGCAAAGGTCCATATACTAGGAATTAAGCAAGCATCTCAGGAGCGGAACCACTATTTCAAATGATGTGATCAAAAAAAAAGTTTGGTTTCATCAAAAATGAAGAGGGAACCATGTTTTTTCAAAAAAGATCAGTGGGAGCGGCTGTTGTCTTCTCATATTGTAACGTGGACTGACATCTCCTTATTTGGGAATGATATTCCCATGATGACAACAGTCAGATTAATTTGATGTGTCAAGGAATTCTTTCATGAAAAGCCTAGGCGAAGCATCTTATTTCTAAGACATCAAGGTCTACTAGGGATAGACCGAATAGGATGCTAGGACTTTCACGAAAGATGTACATAGGGAAAGTACTAGAAGAGGTTTAGTATCGAAAAAACTCTAAAGAGGGATTAATACCCTTCAACATGTATTCATCTCTCCAAGAAGATGTGCCCGGTAAGCACCTGAGAAAATAAAATGCCAGAGCAAGATCCCGTTATGCTTCTGCAATAGGAAAGCCCTCATGTATGCATGCGTATGTACAGACCTTGATATGCCCATGCTGTGAGGTCACAAGTAGAATATCAGTCAAGTCCAGTTGAAGAACACTGACTTCCTATGAAATGTATCCTTAAGTAAGCTTGAAGAAGAAACTAAGGATATGAATGTTGGTCTTCAATAATGGAGAACTCGAAAGTCTAGGGATACATAGACTGCTGATTTTCATGTCGCGATATAGAATAATGAAAGTACCGCATCTGGAGTCCTGTTTGTGCAATGGTGGTACCTGTTGGATGGAAGACTTTAAAAGCAACGGTGAATACCAACTATTCGCGATTACCCTCGAAGGAATTACGTTCGAAGTCAAGAGAGTCAACTCCCAGTATATTGTGGCAGACCCACTTACCAAAGGCCGGTTGTCTGGTTGCCAGCAGAAGATCAAAACCCACCTTGAGTAAGATGGACTTAGACTTGTAAGCCCAATTGGCTTTTAAGGATAAGTGGGAGATTGTTTAGATTAGTATGTGCCCTAGAAGCCAAAATTGGTCTAGACACTTGTCACACACTTCCAGGGGCAATTATATAATTTTTGGACTATATTGATAAAATGGGTTATTTTCTATCACATAAAGTGTCCTGTGATACATCCTTTTGAGTTTAATAGTAATGATAATTCATAATTTTCAAGAGGGTTGAAATTTTTAAGACATGAATAATAATTGTTAACTCAATAAATCTCCTGAACATAGGGAACAATCACGAGGATGGTGATTGATCCTAGAAGGTTGGTGTACAATCGCTTCTTTTTAGTAGAAATGAGTTCTTGAGTCTAGATGTGGAGACATCAGAGCGGAGCTATACGGTACTCGTTAGAGAATGAGGAAACTGAGCGTGACCCCTGCACGAGTAGTCATTAGGGAGTCCTACTTCTCGTCAATGATTGACTCGATGCTCGTAGTAGTGTGTCCTACTTCTTTGACCTGAGGTGCATCGGAGTTTCACCTTGAGGGGTGTTATATTTTTGAACTAACCATTACTCGATCTCCTAGCCATACGGAACCCTGAGGTGTATATGTTGGCTTATAGCATGTTCATGTATAGGAATCGGATGGATCAAGATATGGAATCTATCTACCTCGATGGTAAGAGGAGCAGCCTATGATAATCAGTAGAATCAAGTTCAGAAGTCCCATGGCCATGGCAGAGTGAAATAATAGAAAGAGTTTCTATTTAGATTTTCACACTCAAACTCAATCGAATGAATTACATCATATGACAGAAGACTAGGATTTGAATGAGTTTACCTTAACCCTAATCTGATTGGGGCTCAAGATAGAAGAACTGAATCACATAGGTAGCTGCACCAAATAGGTTCACATTCAGCTGCTGATGGGTTGCCACATATACTGCTAGGTGTCACTGATGGATTTTGGGAAGCAATTAGAATGATTTAGATGATCGATCATTCTAGCTGTTCGAATTAAGAAGAGTTCTGATCCATCGAAAGGAGTTTCAATGATGTCGATGATAGAGATCAATGACATATGCCCTATTAACATTACAGAACTGAACCTAATGGGTCACACAAACAAGGGTTTGAAATCTGGTGATCATCATTGAAACTGGTCCAGTTCAATTGATCTGAAATGAGATTCAACTTAGGTTCAAGAAATCGTGCTAGCACTCGATTGAACCTAACGTTCTTCTTTTTACTATCATAAAATAATTGTCTGCCTGAGCCAAAGGAGTTTTTGCGCTCATCAGAGGCCTTCATATGGTCTGACTGGAGGTTGTCCAAGTCAAAAAATGGTTGTCTATTTTTGTAAATATTACCTGCCATTTTGGTCACCTGACCATTTCTTGTTCTTTGACTTTGGTCAAAAGTCTACCTTTGACTGGTCAAATGTATGACCAATTGACACTTTGATTTTGACAACATGTCACGCACCTATTGAGAGGCTGGTGGGCCTGTCCCCTGCTAAGAACTCAGCAAGGAAGGAGGGCGCACGCCACCCTTGGCGTGTGCCCAAGTTGGAGGCGCCTAGGAGTCCTTGTTGGAACAAGGACTCCATCTCCTTTTTGGATTCCAATTAGAGTTCTTCTAAGAACCAACTTTGACTGGTCTAGGCACCCTCATAAGGAGGAAATCAGGGACTCTATTTCCATCAATCAGATTTAGATCTGATTTCACAAAAGGATTTGTGTATGGTTGGGAAAGAAAAGAAGTTGGATCACAGTCAGTCTATAAATAAGACTCGTGCCCAACTCAAATTATAGTAAGATGATTAAATCACAATTCCCCACGCCCCTAGGCTGCATCTCCCCTCCTTCTCCATGCCAAACCATCCCCCTTCTCCTTGCTCTCCATGTCCAAAAGGAGTTTTGGATTTTTGGTTGGTGCGATCTCAAGCAAGAGAAAGGCCATGCAAAAGCTAGAAGGCTGCAGCTGCTGGCCAAAGGACGACTGCTGATCTTCAAAAGGAGTTTTGAAGATCCTCCAGATCTGATTTTGGAGACGTGATAGAGAAGAAGAAGGAATCTCTAGAGGTCCAGACCAAGGTGGATAGTCGATAGAGGCCAGGCAACTTGAGTGGGGCCCCTTGAGAAAAAAAATTCCAAGAAACCTTCCAACTGCTCAACAGGATCATCAACGGGTAATTAGGGATACCACCAAATCAGGTAAATTAAATTTGAGGATTAATTAACTATTCTTAATTTTAATTTATAAAATAATCAAATCAATATTAATATAACACCTAAGATCTTAGACTGATCTGGATGCCAAAAAGAAAATTTTTTAAATATATCTCTCTTGAATCTGATCCAGATCTGAACGAAAACCTTAGACCGAGAAATCAGGATTTTTCCTTCAACTGACTGCATTGGCCTCTAGCCATTTCTCATAGTCGTATCTGAAATCGCCTCATTGTAGGTTTTGGGATCATCACCATGAGCACCATTACCTTATGAGGAACGTTTTCTCTACTTCATCTGAAATAATAACCTAAGTATCTTTCAGGGGATGGAAAACTCTTTCCGATCTAACGAAAGGTGGAGGGAGATAGTTTATTCTTATTGGCTCAACCTGATTTGGTTGCCAAATTGGTCCTTAGCTCATTGTACAATGTGAACTTTCTCATCAAGCTGATCTGCTTTCCAAGCCGGCTAATCTTGAATAAACTATTTTTTCAGAAAGAATTGGCATTCGACTCACAATCATATTGTGGTCTTTACTAGATGGTAGAAAAAGTATTCTAAATTAACTATTTAGGAATATCCTATGAATCGAGCTCTATGGACCTAAACTCTAACTTGTCCGCTTGTTTGTCTTTTGACATGAGCTGGACAACCCCAAATTCTAAGATGACTCAGACTTGGTTTCTTAACCGTGGCCATATCTCAATACTGTGTGGTAGGAACGTTTTTAAGGGAACCCTAATTTTAGGTTAAGATAAATTGAAAGTTAACAATGAAGTGGTCCCCAAAGCAAAATTAGGGAAGGTCTGTGGAAGCTTCACATCATGTGATTGGACCATATCCAGATAGAGTCTGATTTCTCCATTCTGAAACCCTATTGAGTTGAGGTGTTTCCTGAAATGGAGTCCATTAAGGACCTATGCCAATTTTCCTTTAGATAGTTTCCCTAGGAATTTTCAGGCTAAGGTATTCACCTCCTCGATCTGATTCGAGAAGAACTTAATGGGTTTTTCAGTTTATTTTCTACTTCATGTCCTGAATTTTTTGAACTTTTTCCAAAAGCTTCAAGACTTATGTCTCATGAGATACACGGTACCCATCTACCTAGGACAGAATCATCAGGTAAAATATAATGGAAGTAGAACAAATGCCCCATCTAGTCGGCACATTAAAATGGGCCCGCACACATCAGTATATACTAGGCAAAGAAGATCTATGGCCCTTTCCTCATGGTCCAACAAAAGGAAAGTTTAGTCATTTTGCCCTTGAAGATAAAGATTCACAAAGTTGGATATGACTTGGAAGTCAATGTGGCTTAATAGCCCATTTTTCTCTATTTGTTTTTGATCCTATCTTCTGCTATATGAGACTTAATCTTAGGTGCCATAGATACCTATCATTTGGACTATTCCCTAGGGTCGTTTGGCATTCACATTTTTGCTCGATAATTGGAACAGGTATAATCATTATGTAGCTGATAAAGAACCGTTAATAAAGGAAAAACCATTTGCCTAATTTTATTTCTTTCATAAAGATGTTACATGGTCCTTAAAGAAGGTAATCACATAGCTTCTAGGTGCTAAGCATGAATAGAAATCAAATTCCTGCTAAAAGCCTGCAGGCACATAATAACAGTCTTTTAAAACTAAGTCTTCAGATTGGTATGCGAAGAGGGTAGGTTCCCACGAACTACTGCAGCAACTCTTGCTCCAGTTACCGACACGTTAGGAAATCATTTCTCCATCCCTCGCCTTCTGCTATCCTCAGATCCTACTATGAAAGTGCATAGATAAAGCACTAGAACCAAAGTCAAGCATCCAACTGGAATGCAGAAGAAAATCAATAAGGTTAGACTCAATAACGAGCCATACCTCCAGAAGGAACCTTCCTTCTTGTTCTTGTAGGGTGGCCACGTAAGTAGGGTAGTTCTGCCTTACATGGCCGTCGCTGTTGCAAATGGAAAACACATTTTCTTTATGACATCGGCCTTTTCCTTGCGGCTCTGCTTCTTTCTTTGCCTCCTTCCACCTTCTGCTTTTTACCATAGATTTCTTTTTCTTTCCATAAGACTTTCTTTTGAAAGAAGCCCCGTTCCATCCGCAAGAAAACTGAAGCCTTTAAGAACCTTTTATAGAAAGCTCAGCATTGGGCTAGCATATTCGTATTAATTCAGGCCCAAGGAATTTTGAAGTTTATGGCATGTTGGTAATTTAATGATGAATTGCCCATATGCATCAATCAAGGAATTGCAGAATAACAATCATTCTGCCAAATCCAAGACCAACTTCACACCAAGTTCTCAAACTCTTCCAAAGTCCATTGATCATCAATCAAAGGCAGTGATCTTGGACTGACTATGCCATCACGCATGCTTAGCATTAAAAAGTCATTTCGTGCTTTGATATTTGGCTATGCAACTCTGTTCACCAAACATCTCCTGCAGGTGAGCCAACATTTGGCGAGCAGTCCCGATATCTTCATGTTGGTGCTAGAGCTCATCAGACATCAAGCCCAACATATAATATCTGGCCTTATTATCTTCATCTATCCATTTTTTCAGAGATGCTCTTTGTTCAATGGATGGATGGGCTGGTAAGGTGGGAGGGTCCTGGTCTAAAACATGGGTTAACTTCTCAGAACCCAAAACTATTTTGTAGTCCTGAGCCAATCTTTATAATTGGGTTCAGTCAGTCTGTGTGTGTCCAGGATACGTGCCAATGGGTTGGACGCAGACATTTTCCTATAGAGAGTCAAAGATTCTAGTTAGATATTATAATTTTGACTTGACCAATTTGTTTAGGAATTTTATTTTTAAACAAATTAGCTCCCACTATTTTTTTGGATCCCTACACTCCCTTTGTAGAGATGCAAAAATCTCCATGATTAATGATTTCTAGTGGGTGGTGCGGTCTCACCAACTGACTCATCACCTCACCTAACAGTTATTGGTGATGGGTTAGCCAATGAGTGAACAACTCTTGTTCAATGATTCTCTAATCATGGTGCACCCAAACTTGATCTCTAATTCATGAATCTCACCATATCCGAAATATTGATCCACTCCTTGTTAAGTTAGACCCACCATTTGCATAGACTAGGTTCCTAATTGAGTCTCTCACCGTATCTAAAATATTGAGCCTAACTCATCCTCCAGTCCATAGCATCCAATGCCTAATAGACATGGTTGCATCTTTCCGGTGCAACTGAGCCACTATATCCAGTCGAGAACAATCAACCCCGGAAAGGGCCCGCACATCTACAATGGTGGAAGACCTCGAACTTAATCTTTTCTTAGAGAGAATTGATTCAGGTCTCATTAAACTAGACTTGTCATAGTCATAACAATTATGACTAACCTAGTGGCATGGGTTAGCTCGGATTATTGACCACCTCAGATCAGAGCTGTGTCAACATATATGGCTAGGTAAGTGAGACCGATGGAAGGAATATGCCATTAACTCGTACAAGAATGCATTCAGGTCGAGTAGCTTCCAATTAAAAACCAGTGGATCGTATGTGCCAAACTTACCTTAGACACCAAATTATTGAGTCAGACCAATTGGGTTAGCCTACAATCCAAACTCTAACCTCTGAGCCTAATTAGGTTTTGCTTGATCGTGACACGATCTTGACCCAGACTTAATCCTATTAGGCTGATCAATTTAAGCATTGTTGATCCCATCTAACCAACTCTTGATTCGGTTTGATCAACCACTTAGACCTAATTGAGCTACCCAAGCCCGAACCCAGTATTATGAATATGTCTTAGATCTAAAATTCTCAATTTTAGACCTAATTGATATTCTATAATCTTAATTTTTAATTAAGTAGGGTTCATAAATAAAATATACACAATAAATCCTAGGGTTTCAGGATCTAGGGTTTTGCAGAAAGTAAGTTTTGAATTTCTAATTAAGGACGAACACGCAGCACCCCTACACATCATAAAAACACCCCATCGAATGGGAAGAGAGGGCCTTTAAACCCTTCTTCATTCTTATGACCGAACGGCCAAGAGGAACGTCTTAATCAGGAACATGCAATACTACAAAATAATTTTAGATCTATATCATATATCTCATATATAAATTAGATCTAATCATGGCATATTTTGCATACATCTCATGTATCGAATCATGCATGTTTTCAGATCTAAATTATCTGATAATAATCTAAAAAATTAGATTTAAATTGATCTAATCAAAATAAATTCTAATCTAGGAAATTATGTAGAACTATTCTACAACTAGTTTAGACATACATCTATCATATCTCATATGATGTTCAAAATTAAATAATTTTTATTTGCTATTTTTTAGATGTTATTATAATCATTATAATATTAAAAAATAGTAAATAAATAGATCTAAAATATGATTTAATCAAATTAAATTGAAAACATGCAAGACTATTCTATAGAACTATTCTATTTTAGAACTAGTCATGCATATTTTCTAATCTTAGATCCAAATTATTTAATTTTATTTTTTTTTAATTTTAGATCTGATCATATCTCATATGAAATCTAAAATTATTTATTTTCTAATTAAAATAAATTTAAAATTAGATCTAAATACTTTTAGATCCTTGGCTCTGATACCAGTTGAAGGGAAATCCCGATTTCCCGGACCAGGTTCGTTCAGATCTGATCAGATAAAGAGATATATTTCAAATTTTTTTTTCTTTAATCTAGATCAGATCTAAGATATTTTAGATCTGATTATTATTATTTTAGAAATTAAAATAAAATTAGATAAATTAAATCAGATTTAATTTATCTTGATGTGGGTAATCCTATTACCTGTTGATGATCTTGTAAGCAGCGGAAGGTTCTGGATCAAGCCATGCAAGTGCCTGGCCTCTATCGGTATCCACATAGGCTGGATCTGGAGATTCTCTTCTTCTCTATCACATCTCCAAAAATTAGATCTGGATCTGATCTGGAGGATCTTCAAAACTCTTTTCGAAGATCAGTAGTTGTCCTATGCAATAGTGTAGCCTTCTAGCTTTCAGTCACCTTTCTCTCGTCTAGATCGCACCAACCAAGTTCCAAAACTCCTTTTGGATGTAGAGAGGAGAGGGAGAAGGTGGGTTTGGCATGGAGGAAGAGGGGAGAGGTAGCCTTGGGGTGTGGGAATTGGATTCCTTTCAATTACTTTTTGAATTGGGCGCAGGGTCTTATTTATAGACTGTCTGTGATCCAACTTCTCTTCTTCCCAACCAATCACAACTCTTTGTGAAATCAGATCTAAATCTAATTGGTGGGAATAGAGTTCCCTGGATTCCTCCTTAGAGGATGCCTAAGACCAGTCAAAGTTGGTTCATAGGAGAACTCTAATTAAAATCCAAAAAGGAGATGGAGTCCCTATCCAACAAGGACTCCTAGGCGCCTCCAACTTGGGCGCACGCCTAGGGTGGTGTGCACCCTCCTCCTTGCTAGGTTCTGGTAGGGAGACAAGCCCCCACCAATCCTCCAATATGTGCATGACACGTGGACAGAAGTCAAAGTATCTATGGTCAACATTTGACCAGTCAAAGGTAGACTTTTGACCAAAGTCAAAGAACGAGAAATGGCAGGTGACCAAAAATGGCAGGTAATATCTTACAAAATAAGACAACCTTTTCTGACTTGGACAACCTCCAATCAAACCATATGAAGGTCTCTAACTGAGCACAAACTCCTTTGGCTCAGACAGGACAACTTATTTATGATAGTAAAAGAAGAACGTTAAATTCAATTGAGTGCTAGCACGATTTCCTTGAACCTAATTAAATCTCATTCAGATTAATTGAACTGGATTAGTTCAATTGATGATCACCAAATTCAAACCCTTGTTTGTGTGACCCAATTAGATTCAGTTTTGTATGATAATGGGATATGTCATGATCTCTATCATCGACATCATCGAAACTCATTTCGTTGGATCAAAACTCTTCTGATTCAAACAGCTAGAATGATCGATCATCTAAATCATTCTAATTGCTCCCAAAATCCACCAGTGACACCTAGCAATATATGGTGATAACCCATCAAAGCTGAATGCAAACCTCTTGATGCAGCTACCTGTGTGATTAAGTTCTTCTATCTTGAGCTCCGATCAGATTAGGGTTAAAGTGAACTCGTCAAACCCTAATTTCTGTCATATGATGTAATCATTCGATTCGAGTTCGATGTGAAAATCTAAATAGAAACTCTTTCTATTATTTCAGTCTGCCATGGCCATGGACTTCTAGACTTGATTCTCATGATCATCATAGGACCGCTCCTCTACCACCAAGGTAGATAGATTCCATCTTGATGCTATCCAATTTCTATAATGAACATGCTATAGCCAACATACACCTCAGGATTCCATATGGCTAGGAGATCGAGTAATGGTGTAGTCAAACTATAACACCCTCAAGGTGAACTGCCGATGCACCTCAGGTCAAAGAACCAGACACACTACTGCAGCATCGAGTTAGTCATTGACGAGAAGATAGACTCCCTAATGACTACTCGAGATGGTCACACTCAGTGCCTTCATTCTCTAACGAGTACCTGTACTCTCACTTCAGTGTCTCTACATCATAGACTCAAGACTCATCTACTAAGAAGAAGCGATTATACACCAACCTTCTAGATCAATCACCATCCTCGTGATGATCCTATGGTCGAGAGTATTTTATGAGTTAATAATGATTATTCATGTCTTTAATTTTTAACTCTTGAAAATATGAATTATCATTACCATTAACTCAAAGGATGTATCACAGACACTTAATACACATATGTGACAAAAAATAACCCATTTTATTGATGTTAGTTAAAATTATAATTTTGCCCCTAGAAGTGTATTACAAGTGTCAGCCAATTTTGGCTTCTAGGGCATATATATCTAACAATAACACCTTGCAATTTTTTCTTATTTGATTCTACTGTTTGAGTATTAGATATTGGAAGCCCTTATCATATTTGTAATTCTATGCAGGGCTTTCAGGTCAGTAGAAGATTTGATCAAGACAAGAGATTTTTGAACGTTGGAGATGAAAGATAAATTTCAATTCTAGCTTTAGGAATCATGAATCTTATAATCAATTTAAATAATGTTATTCTTGATGAATGTCATTATTATCCAACTTTCTTATTAAATGTCATTTCTATAGGCCTTTTGGCTATGAATGGTTTTGAAATATCAGTAAAAAAAAATTTTGTAATATCATTTTGAATGATTTTACAATTTTAATTGGATAATTGAATAACAAAATTTATTTACTTTCTATGCCTGTTAACGTGGTTCAATCCTCCAGTAAATGCCCTAGAATTAGTGATGTGTCTGATGTCTACCTTTGGCACTGTAGACTAGGTCATATTAACAAGAATAGAATTAATAGCTTAGCTCAAAAAGAAATTCTTGAGGTTAGTGATTATGAGTTACTTTCGATCGGTGAGTCCTATCTTCTTGGTAAGATGATCAAGTCATCTTTTACTGAGAAAGGTGAACAAGCTACTAAACTCTTGAGTTTAGTACATTCGAATGTATGTGGACCCATGAGCTCAAATGTTAGAGGTAGATATTTCTACTTCATAACCTTTACAGATGATCTATCGAGGTATGGTTATATCTATTTAATGAAGCATAAGTCAGAGTTGCTTGAAATGTTCAAACTATTTCGAAATGAGATAGAAAAATAAATTGAGAAGATTATTAAAACTCTTCGGTCTGACTGAGGAGGTGAGCTTTTCAATGAGTTTCTGACATATCTTGGGGAGAACGGGATTCTCTCCCAATGGACCCCTCCTAGAATACCACAACATAATGGTGTGTCTAAAAGAAGAAATCGGACCCTGTTGGACATGGCTCGATCCATGATGGAATTTGATGGTTTGCCGATCTCCCTATGGAGATATGCACTCGAGTCAGCTTGTTACATTCTAAATAGAATTTTGAGTAAATTTGTTAATAAAATACCATATGAAATATGGACAGGGCGTAAGCCAATGCTTTCACACCTTAGGGTTTGGGGGTGTCCGACCTACGTCAAACATTTGATGACAGACAAGCTTGGACCTAAGTCTAATAAGTGTAGTTTTATAGGTTACCCAAAAGAAATCAAAGGGTACTACTTTTATCTTGCTGATGAGCAAAAAGTGTTTGTCAGCCTTAAGGCAATCTTTTTAGAAAAGAAGTTCCTTAGTGAAGGAACTAATGCGTCCAAGATCAAACTTGATGAAGTACGATAGGTAGAAGAACGGACATAAGTTGTTGAACCTGAGTTGGATCAGATTAGATCAGACCCAGAATCCATTATAGAAGCATCCTTAAGGAGATCTAATAGAGTACCACATCAATCGGATAGATACTATGATTTTCTGATCCGAGAAGGGGATCCTATCGAACTTGATGAGAACGATCAGGATCCAATCACCTATATGGATGCAATGCAGAGATCCGACTCTAAGAAATGGCTTGAGGCCATAAAATCCAAGATGGAATCCATGAAGGTCAACAATGTATGGACATTGGTTGACCCATCTGAAGGGGTAAAATCCATAGGATGTAAGTGGGTCTTCGAAAGGAAAAGAGGCATAGATGGAAAGATGGAGATCTATAAAATCCATTTGGTTGCTAAGGGATATCATCAAAGTTATGGTATTGATAATGACGAGACGTTCTCTCCTATGGCAATGCTCAAATCCATTCGAATAGTGCTTGCCATAGCTGTCCATCTGGACTATGAAATCTGGCAAATGGATGTGAAAATAGCTTTCCTGAATGGAGAGCTGGATGAAGAGGTGTATATGATACAACCTAAAGGTTTCATGCTCATCGATGAGTCTAAGGTGTGTAAGCTTCAAAGGTCTATTTATGGACTAAAGCAGGCAACTTAGAGCTGGAACATACAATTTGATAGAACAATCAAAACATATGGCTTCGTTAAGAACGAAGAGGAGCCCTACATATACAAATGGGCTAATGGTCCAACAATAATATTCTTAGTATTGTATGTGGATGACATTCTCTTAATCGAAAATGATGTCCTTGCATTACAAGGAATAAAAATCTGACTGTCATCACAGTTCTCCATGAAAGATCTGAAAGAAGCTTCCTACATCCTAGGGATGAAGATCTATAGAAATAGATTTAAAAGATTGCTTGAATTATCCTAGTCCACGTACATTGACACTGTGCTGAAATGGTTCAGCATAGAAAATTCCAAGAAAGGCTATCTACTGATAGACCATAAAATTTCTCTTTCAAAGAGAGATTGTCCAACAACACCTCTAGATAGAGAGCATATGAATAGAATACCATATGCTTCAGCAGTGAGTTCTATAATATATGCCATGATATGTACGTGATCAGATGTGGCATACTCACTAAGTGTAGTGAGTAGATATCAATCCAATCTAGGGGAGAATCACTGGAAGGTTGTTAAAACCATCTTGAAGTATTTAAGAAATACTAAGGACCAGTGGCTTGTATATGGTGAATCGGACTTAAAACATGTGGGGTTCACAGACTCCAGTTTTTAGTTCGATCATGATGATAGCAAGAGTGTGTCGGGATACATATTTATCCTTAATGATGGGGCCATCTGTTGGAAGAGTTCTAAGTAGCATACTATGGCCAATTCAGTTTGTGAGACGAAGTATGTTGCTACATCAAATGCTGCCAAAGAAGCAGTGTGGCTAAGAAAATTTATCACCGAGCTTGGAGTAGCACCCTCCCTTAATGGTCCAGTTCTACTCTATTGCGATAGCTCTGAAGCCATTGCTCAGGTGAAGGAATCAAAGGCACACCAGGGGATGAAGCATATTCTATGCCACTACCATCTTATCCGAGAGATTGTGGATCAAGGTGACGTCGACCTTCAGAAGATTTAAGGAAAGGAGAACCTAGCCGATCCATTCACTAATACTATTGTGGTGAAGGAGTTCGATGACTTTAAATCGAAGATAGGTATTAGATATTGCACCAATTGGCTTTAGTCCAAGTGAAAAATTGTTGGGAATGTGTCCCAAAGCCAATCGTTAGTCTGTTGATGGTTGAGCCATATATTTATAATTATATATAAATTATAAATTAATAAAAGTTATTTTGGCATTTTCTATTATAAATTCTATTATCTTCTAATGAACTCCTGTGTTGTGATAAAGTCCTTAGGACTATCTAGATTTGGCAAAGAAGGATTTGTCATTTAGTCCTTAAATAGTTCACAACCAAATGATACGTTGTTACTTAGGATGATAAAGTTTATTAAGTATAGATCGTTGTGTGCCATATAGGTTGGTTATCCTCATAACCAAGGAGTGTTGAGATACTGATATAGCATGCAAGTGAGATGTATGGGTACATCTGCACTGAACATGACCAACTCTGAGGCTTTTCTTCTATTAAGATTAGCTTCGATGGAATATGGGTATAAATGTCCCTCTGACCTGAGATCACCATGGTGACTTCCAAGTAACTCACTGTATTTTGGTGCTGAACTATCTGAATTTCTAATTCAATGATGGAAGGTTTCTAAGCATAGTCAAGTACTTATGGAGTCGGTGTGTGTATCAAGATGGGATTGACCACTCCTAATATCAGGAGTTGTGTTCAATTGTGTTTCAATTTAGCAAAACCTCGAACAAGATAGTCTTAGTGAGGAGTCACGAGACTAATTGCTTTGAGATACGATATGGATGTATTTTTTAGGATTAACAATCTAACCCTGAGTCATCTATTACACAAAGATCATAGTGATGAATTATACGGTAACCATATTTGTGTAGATTCTGAATGTTGCAATTGCGATTATTCGATCTATCTGGACGTCGGGTATCATTGCTAGATGGTCACTTTGATTAGTATAAAAATTGATTTCTATGCTATCGACTTAGGTTCGGATCTACAAGATCACACACATTAAGAGTTCTTACCTGATCTGATGGCTGATCAAGAGTTTCATTGGTCTGAGACTCTATGGTCAAGAGTCCCACCGGACTGGGATTCTATGACCAAGAGTTCTGCTGGACTGAAACTCTGAGTCCTACTCGTCTGGGACTTTCTAATAAAGAGTTTCATTGATCTGGGACTTTATGATCAAGAGTTTCACTGGACTGGGACTCTATGATCAAGAGTTCTACTAGACTAGGACTTTGAGTCCTACTTGTCTGGGACTCTCTGATCATGAATCCTGATAATCTAGGGTACTTTGGTCAAGAGTCCCACTGGACTGAAACTCTATGACCAAGAGTTCTACTAGACTGAGACTCTAAGTTCTACTCATCTGAGACTCTTTGATCAAGAGTTTTACTATTCTGGGACTCTATGATCGTGAGTTCGATTCGTTTGGAATATTGGGTTTAAGAGTCCCACTAATTTAGGATTCTTCAAGAGTTTCACGTTGATAGGACTTTATTGCCCAATAACCCATTTGATTTGAACTCAGATATTTTTAGAGAATTAATTAGCAATTTGATTTTTGATTAGCTCAATTTGATTGGGTGATGAAGATTCGATCAAGTTCGATTGAATTTAATTTGATTGGATTTGATCCGATCAGGTCATGAGATGACCTATCGCTATGAAAGTTTTGACCTTGATTTGATCAGGATGTAGATCTAATTAATTTCTAATTTGATTAAAATTTTATTAAATTAGGCTAAATCTAATTTGGTTGGGTTTGACCTAGTTTAATTGGATCTAGATTAATTGGTTTGGTTGAAACCAATTAGGACCAAGTCAAATGAAGTTTGAATTCAAATTCTCCCATGCACCCATCATTTTTGACTTTTCCACTCTGCTTCCCATGCCCTCCCTTTTGTTTGTCAAATATTTTTTGAGAAATAAAAATGTGCATGTAGAAGGAGAGTCCTTCTACATGTTAAATCCAAGGGAGGGGGTGTTGGATAATGATAAGAGGCTCATTTGATTTTTGAAATCAAGTGAGTAGTTAAAACCTCTCAACCACTCGATCCTTATCATTTTCCATATGGTTGTCCCATGGTATTCATGTCAATAAATTATGAAAAAAAATTTTCATGCATACGAAGGAGTTAGCATTACGTGGTAAAAATTTTAAAGTGTTTGGGCATCAGTTCTGGGCAAAAAAATCTTGGAGTGAAGGTGAACAGGATCCTATAGCACTTTTCTTTTCCTTTTTACCTCTCTTCTCTTATGATTTTCACCTCTAAGGATATCTTATTTTTAGATATGATCTAAATAGAGATTATAGATCTAAAAGTTATCTTTCCATAAAAATTTATTTTATAGAAAAACTCCATACAGAGAGGGTGTGATAGAATTTTTAGTGTGTCAGGGTTTTTAGGTCGAGGGAAATCCTAGATTTGGGAATCTGGGTTCGGATGGAGAGATCAAGTACTATGAGCATCAGATCATCACCAAATTTGAAACACAGTTTCATCATCCTCCAATATTTATGTTTTAATTTTCTATAATATTTAAAAAATAAGAAAATATACGATCGATCGGATCGATCATGATGAGCCATCGAAGACTTCGATGAGGAGCTCGCACTCCAGTGGTGCTGATCGGGATCAGGAACTCCATGTGGACCAACCGTAGAGGTCGGACATATGTGTGACTATGATATGATACTAGAGCATTATCTAGTGGGCTCAGATTATGGTGATCGACTACCCATGAAAAGGTATTATGTTCTAAACACGTAGATGTAGTAAATAGTTTATTACATAGTTTTATTTTTAGATCTATTGATGAATGCATGCATATTATATTTAGATCCTAATGTGTAGAGTTAAATAATCTGATATGATCAATAAATAATTAATTAGATTAATTATTTTTCACTGCATCATTGCTATTTTTGAAATATTTTTTGAAAGTAACATGGCAAATTCTGCACTATTTTCTTCATAAATGGCAAAGAAAAATGATTTTTTCTTATTGCCACATTCAATTTTCTATAATCTATATAGACCCTCCATTTCATTTGAATCCCAGTTGGGATAAGTTCATTTTTCTCATTCTGGACCACTATTATCCTAGACTTTTTGGGTACCACTTGAACTGGACTTACCCAAGAACTATCTGAGATGGGGTAAATTATTCCATTATCAAGTAACTTCAAAATCTCTTTCTTGACTACATCTTTCATAGCTGGATTGAGTCTTCTCTGAGCAGCTCTAGTTGGTTTAGCCCCTTCTTCTACGTGTATCCTATGTTGAACCATGGAAGGGCTTATTCCCTTAATGTCAGTCATGGTCCAGCCTATTGCTTCTTGGTTCTTTCTCAGGACTGTTAATAACTCCTCCTCTTGTTCATGATTTAGGTCTGATGCAATAATTATAGGCAAGATTTCTGCTGGACCTAAATATGCATACTTAAGGTTCTTAGGAAGGGGTTTTAGTTCTAATTTTGATGCCTCTTCTATTGATGGCTTGGATGATGGTTTAGCCATTTTCATGAGTGGTTCAGTAGGAGGCTCCCATCTTTGGCTAGTCCTACGGTCAATAGGTATTTCATCGATGTCTTCATGTTCAGGGTTTAGCCAAATACTTGACTCCAGGTCGATTTCTTCATTGCTAATGTCAATGGATTCATAAATTTTATCTTCGATTACATTTACATTAGCATGCTGGGTGGATCCCTGTTCTAGATTAAATATATTTAACTCAATGGTCATATTCCCAAAAGATAGCTTCATAAGTCTATTTCTATAGTTGATTTCAGCATTAGCAGTTGCTAGAAAATATCTTCCTAAAATAACTGGGATATGACCCTTGGAATTTGAAACTGGTTCGGTCTCTAGAATGATAAAGTCTATAGAAAAGATAAAATTACCAACCTTGATTAAAACATCTTCAACCATTTTCTTGGGGATCCTAAAAGATCGATCTGCCAATTGTAACATGATCCCTATTGGCTGAAGTTTTTCCAATCTTAATTGCTCATAGACTAAATGGGGCAAAATATTTACACTAGCCCCTAAGTCTAGCAAGGCCTTCTCAATTTGGGTTTCTCCAATAATACATGAAATTGTCGGGGATCCTGGATCCTTATATTTTATTGGCACATGACTTGATAAGTATGAGCTCACACTTGCGACTAAGAATGCTCTCTTGGATACATTGGTGGTTCTCTTCTTGATGCAAAGGTCTTTTAAAAGTTTAGCATAGGTCGATACTTGCTAGATCATGTCTAGCAGAAGGATATTTATCTGGATTTGTTTGAATACTTCTAACATTTTATCCCAATATTTTGATTATTTTTTGGATCTTAGTCAATTTGAAAAAGGAGCTCTAGGAGTTGTGGGTACAGGGCTGGATGTACTATTAGTTTCAAGAGCTTGAGTTTATAAAGTAGGTTGTTCGTAAAGTTGTTCGACAGATGAGTCCTCTCTATTATCAGATGTACCTACCTTATTATCCACTTGTTTTCCAATCTTAAAGTATGAATGGCATTCACATGATTGACTTGATTTTCATATTGGGGTTGTGGATCATTTTGGTTTTTCGAGTTGGGCTCGGGTTGGCTAGGCAGCCTACCACATTCTCGCTCATTCATGGTAGAGGCTAGCTGACCTACCTACATTTCCAGATGGGCTATGGCCTGGGTATTAGCATTTAAGAGTTGGTCCGTAGTTTGCATGAACTTACTCAATATAGCATTGGTGTTAGCATTGGATTTGGCTAGGACTTTCAGACTTTTCTCTGAAGAACTAAGTTTCTTTTTAGGATTATTGAAACCTGGTGGGTTGTTTAACACAGAGTTGGGCCTTGGGTTTTGTTGGTTCAAACTAGGACCACCTACATTTGGATTCTATGACCATGAGAAGTTTGGATGATTCCTCCATCCTGAGTTATATGTGGGTGCATAAGGATTGTTCATTAATTTATGGTATGCAGTATTTATCTATGCACACCCATTCTCTGTTGGGTTTATCAGGAGAGGACAATCTTCAAGGATATGATTTGGTGCACTGCACCCACTGCACATAGGGGCAGACACATGGTTCACACTAGCTGGTCTCTATAGTTCTAAGGCCTTTAACCTATGTGTTAGGATTGCAATTTTAGCCTCTATGGCTAGGAAGGTTTGAACTTGGTACATTCCACCTCTTGAAGGTGTTGGTCATTTTGGTTTCCTAGTCATTCCCATTGTAAACTCTTTTCAGCTAAGTCTTCTAGAAATTGCTAGGCCTCATTGGATTCTTTATACACAAATTGACCTTGGTACATGGATTCTAGCATGATTTTAAAATTTGAATCTAGCCCCTCATAAACTATCTAGCATAGCCTCCAGGTTTCTATTCCATGGTGTGGACATTGGGTTAAGAGGTTCTTAAAATGATCGAAATACTTCCAAAATGATTCACCAGCTAGTTGGTAGAATTTGTTAATCTCATTTTTAATTCTAGCTGTCTTATGATGGAAAAAGTATTTTTTAAGGAACACTCTTACGAAGCTCTTCCAAGTCGTAATAGATTGATTTGGTAGGCTATATAGCCACTTTTTGGCATTATCTTTAAGGACGAAATTGATTAGTCTCAGTTTGATCTCATCCTCAAAAAGTTGTTGTAGTCTCATGGTTGCGCAAACCTCTTCAAATTTTCTAATGAATATATATGCATCCTCTACTCCAGTAAATTTTAAAAGCATATTAATCACTTGAGGTTTAATTTTGAAGTTATTTGTAGTAGGTTGAGGCAACCTGATGCAAGAAGGCTGGATAGACCCAACTGGATAACACAAATCCTTAAGGGTTTGGGACTGATTGATTTTTTCCATTTTAGAGACTTTAAGGCTTGACATACGAATCGAGTCAATTCTAACTAGTCGACCTAAAATTCTTCTCCATGAAGGAAGTGAAGAATTCACTTTATTATATATATATATATTTTATTATTTTTTAAAAAAAATTAAAGAAAAGAGAAGAGGAAGAAGAATTAGTTAAGATTTTTTTTTTTGATTTTTTTTAATTTTTCAATCACTTATCAAGCAATTATCTATCCTAGGTTATCCTAATTCTAGACAGCTCCTAACTGCCAAGGTTGCCTTTGAGTACTCCGAGTTCAAAATTGACTAACCAAATCGGTCAGGTAAGTATAAGGTCTATGGGAGTCCCCCCATTGCTTTTCTTAGACACCAATTAGATTGATCAGGTAAGCGAATGGAACCAATTAAAAATCATCTTCCTTCAGGCCTAGTCATCCAATAAACCACTTTCGTAGACACCAACAAGCCAACCAACTTAAACCTGATCCAACTCTTGGGTTCCCTTGTCCTAATGAGCTTGGATGTCCCTAGGGTTGATGTCTAATTGATTTTATTTAAGGCTTAAGGTTAATGTAAATAAGAAAACTTATTTATGGGCTAAGGAAGGGTAATGACATCCCCATCTTATGTTGTTTAGGTTTATGCCCTTAAAGTAGTTTAGATATGCTTATGCACAACCAATAAGAACAAATAAGTTTAAATAAAAAAAATACTGAACTAAGATCAAATTAGTAAGCTAAAAGAAAAAAGAAAAAGATTAGATTATATACCTGATTTTCAGCACTCACCAATTTTCAATAACATAAGAAAAAAATTAGAAAGGTCAGACTAAAATTAAACTAAAAGCACGAAGAACAAGAATTCAGAATATAATTTAAAATATGCCAATTTCCCGATAATGATGCCAAAATCTTGATGTGTCTTAAATTAACCACAAGCGCATGATGTACAAAGTAGCATGTTCGATGAGTACGGATCAATCCCATGAGGAATTATGTTTGAATTATGTTCAAACCTTGCTCAGGTGAGCATCAACAAAAGTTTGGAAGTAGTTGTTTGTACTTACTACTAAATAGTAAATTAATTATAGAGAATAATAATTTAAAGATCTAGGGCTTTTGAATCCACTAGACCAATGACTTAGAGAGTAATTCTAAGATTTTTCTTATAATATCCCTTGATCAAGGTGTAATGCATGGACAAGCATTTACCCTAATTAAAGAACTCTCTTTTCAACTACTTCTCTTGTGTTATCCAAGTATGGACTATGAAGAAACTCTGACCTAACAATAATCCATCAAAGTTTACCATAAGAAAGAAAAAAAAAGATTTAAAAATATTTAGGCCTTCTACCTATTATCCTTCTTGCACCGAATCAAGCATGAACTATAAAGGGATTGAAATCCAATGATAGTCCATCAAGTCTCTTGGCAAGAAGCTTGAAAGAAGAAGAACTAAAAAGATAAAGCGAAGAAAAAATCCTAAAAATAACTTCTAATCATGGTTTAGCTTCATCGCAAATCCCAGAGAATTGCTTAGCTAAACATGATTTAAAGTAAAACTTAAAAATTATTTAAAACTATATTTTATACTACTTGCTAGAATTTAAATTATAGAAAATAAAAGAGATGCAGAAATTAAATAAGCAGAATAAGAAAATTAAACTATCCTATGTGCTAAATTTAAACTGCATAAATTAAATTACACAAGCGATAATTGAAAATAAAATAAAATAAAATTTTATTATTGAAATAAAAATTTAATACAAAACTGACTCCTAAGCCATAACAGGGCTTAGAGCTGAAATAAGAAAATAAAAGAAACAAACTCTCCTTTGATTGATCTTCCCCTGGCTAACTCTCCTTCTCGTATGTTGAAAAGGTGGAAGAAAGTAAAAAAAAAATGAATAAAAATTTTATGGATAGGTATTCCCACCTGTCACATGGGTCCCTACAAGAGTTGTGGTGTAGAGAGATATATCATGAGGTAGAGACACTGGGCTTTATTTATAGATGTTGGGAGGGAAGAGGTTTTTCTGATTTTTAGATATGGGACTAATAAAAGAATGCATTCTAAGAGAATGGATGGTTAAGATGGAGTTATGAGGAAGTTTGGATGAATGAGATGAAAGGGATGAAAAATAAGGTAAGAAGAAGAGTTACTGTTAAATCCCAACATTTTTCCCTCTCTAATAAAAAAAATTTCAAAATTTATTTTTCTTCTTTATTTTCTTTCTTTTTATGTTTGCCAACTTCTCTTCGTGCCTGCATTCCGCTTACAGCTTTTGGACCTTGCTCCTATGATGCACCAAAACATTTTCGTAATCACATCCGCTTACCAACCCGTACATCGTGTAAAAAGCCACGCCTAAAAGCCTCCCAAGAAAACTCATCCACATATCCTCTTTGTATAATAAATGCTCCAGCCAGCCACATCAGCTACATTAAATGCACCAACCACCTTTTCTTTTCTTCCTGCATGAACCACAGCCATTTATTCCTTTTATATATTTTTATTTTTTTATCCATTGGATCCCTGCTATGCATCCATATATTTTTGCATGTTGTACATGGATCAAGCCTGAATTTGGACTCGAACTTCATCTGCATGTGTTAGAGGGCCGTTTCTAGTTGTTTGTAATTAAAGCTTAATAATTAATAATTCCTAAAAAAGAACATAAAAAATATCAAATACTAAATAAAAAAATAAAATAATATGGATTTTTGATACTTTTTATGTTATAATTAATGTATTCATCATGACACAAATCTAAAATCTTTGAAAAGTTCAAGAAATTTAGATATAAAGTAAAAAAATAAATTGAAAAGTTCATTAAGGTACTTCGATCAGATCGAGGAGGTGAATATCTTAATTAAAAATTTCTTGACTATCTCAAGGATAATGGCATAGTCTCTCAATGGACTCCACCTAGAACACCTCAACTCAATAGAATTTCAGAATGGAGAAATTAGACCTTATTAGATATGATCTGATTTATGATGAGCTTCACGAATCTTCCTGAGTTTCTTTGGGGACACAGTTTAATGACAACAATATATCTACTGAATAGGGTTCCATCTTCCTACCACACCATATAAGAAATAGCATGGTAAGAAACCAAGTCTGAGTCATCTCAGAATTTAGGATTGTCCGGCCTATGTCAAGAGAAAGCAGGCAGACAAGTTAGAGTCTAGGTGCCTTAGAGCTTGATTTATTGGATATCCTAAAAAGTCATTAGGATATTACTTTTATCTTTCGAAAGATCATAATGTGATTGTGAGTCGATACACCATTTTTCTTGAAAAATAGTTTATTCAAGATGGTGGCATCGAAAAATAGATTAGGCTCGAGAAGAAAGTCTACAAAGAGCAACGAGCTAAGAAACCTGAGGAACCCAGTTAGTCGGAGCCAATCCAAACACAACCTCCTCCACCTCATAGATCAAGTAGGATTTTCCATCCTCCTGAGAGGTATTTAGATACTATTCAAGAGGATGTAGAAAAAATATTCCTCATGAAAACTGGGGTTCATAGTGATGATCCCAAAATCTATGACGAGACGATATCAGTATCGACTCCAAGAAATGGTTAGAGGCAATGAAGTCAGAGATTAATTCAATGCGCTCAAACTAAATTTGGACCTTGGTAGATCCACCTGAAGATATTGTACCTATTGGGTATAAATGAATCTTCAAGAGAAAGATAGGTGCAGATGAAAATATAGAGACATTCAAAGTTAAGTTAGTAGTGAAAGGGTATAGTCAATGCAAAGGCATTGACTATCAAGATATCTTCTCATCAGTAGCTATGCTTAAATTCATCCACACACTGCTTGTTGTTATAGCCTATTTTGATTATAAAAAATGATAGATGGATGTGAAAATGGCATTCTTAAATGGATATCTTGAGGAAGATATCTATATGGAATAGCTACTCGATTTCACATCTGGTGATAGTGATCATAAGGTCTGCAAGCTGCAAAGATCCATATATGGACTAAAGCAAGCATCTCGAAGTTGAAATGCTTATTTTAATGATATGATCAAATCATTTGATTTTATCAAAAATGAGGAGGAGCCCTGTGTTTTGAAAATGGTCAGTAAGATCACTGTTGTCTTTCTCGTATTGTACGTGGATGACATCCTCCTGATTGGAAATGACATTCCCATGTTGACCATGGTCAAAATATGGTTGTCGAAATAGTTTTCTATGAAAGACCTAGGAGAGGCATCCTTCATATTGAAAATTAAGATCTATAGGGATAGACTAAATAGGATGCTAGGTCTATCACAAAAGATGTACATAAAGGAGGTGCTGAAGAGGTTCAGCATAGAAAACTCCAAGAGAAGACTAGTATCCTTTAGACATGGCATTCATCTTTCCAAGAAGATGTGTCCTAATACACCTGAGGAGATTGAACGCATCAGCAAGATCCCTTATGCTTCAGTAATAAGAAGCCTCATGTATGCCATGCTATGTATATGACCTAATATCTTCCATGCTGTGAGTGTCATGAGTAGGTATCAGTCGAATTCAAACAAAGAGCACTAGACTTCTGTGAAGTGTATCCTGAAGTACTTAAGAAGAACTAAGGATTATTTCTGATCTTTGGTAATGGAGAACTCCAGGTCCAAGGGTATATAGACTTAGACTTTATATCCAACATAGATGATCGAAAGTTGACATCTGAAAGTTTATTTGTGTGTAGTGATAGTACCGTGAGCTGGAAGAATTTCAAGCAAATCATGATAGCAAATTCTACCATGGAAGCAGAATACATCAGTGCATCAAAAGCTATGAAGAAGGCATTCTGGTTCAAGAAGTTCACTGTAGAGCTTGGAGTGATGCCATTAGATGCCATCCCTCTGTACTGAGATAATAATTGTACCATAGCCCTAGCTAAGGAGCCAAGGTCTCACCAAAAGTCCAAGCATATCGAGCAGCGATATCATCTCATCTATGATTACCTCGAGAAGGGATACGTCTAGGTCAAGAGAGTCGATACCACAAATAATACAACTGACTCACTGATGAAGCTGTTGAGCTAGCAGAAGATCGAAGCCTACCTTGAGAAGATGGAACTTAGATTTATAGCTAATTGACTTTAGATCAAGTGAAAGTTTGTTAGATATATGCCCTAGAAGCCAGATTAGCTAACACTTGTAATATACATTCTAGAGGCATTTCTATAATTTTAACTTAAAAATTAATAAAGAATTATTTTATTCTATCATATTGTGTATAAAGTTTCTTTGACTTAATGGGAATGATAATGCATATTTTCAAGAGTTGAAAATTTAAGGCATATGTTATTATAATTAAATCATAAATTGCTCCTAATCGTAGGATCATCATGAGGATGGTGATCAATCTAGAAGATCTGTGTACAATCACTTTTCTAGGATAGATGTATCTTGAGTCTATGGTATGAAGATACCGAAGCAAGAGTATAGGTACTTATTGAGAATAAGGGCACTGAGCATGACCACTTCGAGCAGTTATAAGGAAGTCTATCTTCTTATCGATGATTAGCTCGATGCTGCAATTGTGTATCTGATTTTTTAATCTGAGGTGCATTGATAGTTTATCTTGAGTATATTATAGTTTGACTATACCATAACTTAATCTTCTAGCCATTCAGAATCCTGAGGTGTATGCTGGCTATAGCATATTCATTGTAGGAATTGGATCGCACCAATATGAGATCTATTTACCTCGGTAGAGGAGGAGTAGCCCTATGATGATCGTAAGATTGAGTTCTTAAGCCCATAGCCATGATAGAGTGAAATAATAGAAAAGAATTTTCTATTAGGATTTCACATCGGACTCGAATCGAATGATTTATTCATATGATGGATGTTGGGTTTGACGAGTTCACCTTAACCCTAATCCTGTTGGAGCTCATGATAGAAGAACCCAATCACACATTTAGCTGCATCGAAAGGTTTGTATTTGATTCTGATGGATTGCCACTATATACTGCTAAGTGTCACTGATAGATTTTGGGATTAATTAGAATTATCTTGATGATCGATAATTCTAATTGGGTGAATCATAAGAGTTCCGATCCACCGAAAGGTACTTCGATGATAAAGATCGTGATATGTCCCATTATCATATAGAATTAAATCTAACTGGATCACACAAATAAAAATTTGGATTTGGTGTCATCAATTAGGCTAACTCAGTTTGATTGATTTGATTAGATCCAATTAGGTTCAAGAAAATCGTACTAGCACATGATTGAGCCTAATATTCTCCTTTTGTAGTCTTTCTGGTTCATCTCAACTGAGTCAAATTGGATTTGACTCACCCGAGAGCCCTGTATGTGTTTGTTCTGGTCTGACTGAAGCTTGTTCTAGTCAGATAAGACCTTGTCCTGATGAGATCAGGGCTTTTCCTAACAAAACCAAAGGTTGTCCTAAAACCATGGGATGGCATTAAGACAAGGGGTCTTTGACCTGGTCTTTGCCAGAGTTGAAGGGTATGGCATGCGCCCCCTAGAATTTATCTGGGGGTGCACGTCCCTAGTGGTTTTTCACTGAAGAAAAGAGGGCACATGCCCTCATATGGAGTGTGCCCTTAATGAATATGCATGGAGGTATTTTGATAAATCAAAACTCTTGGGAGATTACATTATGTTCCACCCCATCTCTATTATCTCTTCTCCATGCCATTTTTTCTGGTATTTGTGTGACAAAAATCTGAGGAAAAATGGGTGTGGGCATGGGATTGAGATAGGAGTCTTTCTGCTTTAAGCAAACTAGTTGCTTAAAGCTCTAGGACTCTAGGATAGCAAATAGGTCTATAAATAGGGCCCTAGTTTGCTTAAAGCTCTAGGACTCTAGGATAGAAATAGGTCTATAAATAGGGCCCTATGCAAAGTGTTTGTGCATTCCAATTGATCCACAGCAAAGCCCTGCCTCTCCCACTATCTCCCATGCCTCTCTTCTGGATCTCCTCCCTCTCCTCCATGCCCAAGGAGTTGGGCATTCTAGTGATCAAAAGTTGAGGGCAGCTAGCGCAAAGACAAGTCAAGAAGTTGCTGATCAAGAGATGAAGGTGCTGCCTTGAAAATTATTTTGAAGGCCTGATGAGTTGACATCAGATCTAATATTTGGAGATCAAATCTAGAAGGAGACAGCATCCAGATCTGATCTGAGTGGACTCTAGTAGAGGCCAGGCACGTGCATGGCTAGCATCGAGACCTCAGACTATGTTAGATCATCGACAGGGTAAATAGTTTACCCTAATCAAATAACAAAAGTTGTTCTGATTTTATTTTATTTTAGATTTGCAATCAGATTTTGGTGAGAACTCTCAGATCTGATCAAATTAGAGTAGGAAAAAGATTTTAAAATTTTTGCTATAGATCAGATCGATCCTGCGGTAGAAAAATTAGATTTTTCTTTATTATGCTGCGGCAATGAGTAACGAGTTCAACCATAGATTCAAGAATGCCCAGCCACAAGACATGCTTCAAATGTTGAATGAGTTCTTTAGCATGCCTAACGACATTGAGAGGCGCAAGACTAATTATGCTATTTTCAATGCTTGGATGAGGGATGGGGCATCAATCACTAATCATATATTGTACATGATCAAAATGATTGAGCACATGAGTAAACTCAACTTTCCCTTGTTTGAGCAGCTTGAAAAAGATGCAATTTAGAACTCTTTGCCTAAGTCCTTCCTCTCCTTCCTTACTCATTTCTAAATGACAAAGTCTACAGTCAACTATCATGATTTGCTGGGATTGCTACAGAACTTTAAGAAGGATCACCAGCTCCACAAGAAGTCAGTGAATGTAGTGTGAGGGTCTTCTTCTGATCATTGATCCTTTAAGAAAGAAAAAGAGAACAACAAGAAGAAGAATAAGAAAGTGCAGACACATGCTGGGATGTCTGCACAAGATCAGATCAAGAAGTCCAAGCCCAACCAGAGTTAGGTGGAGTGCTTTTTTGTAAGAAGCTAGGGCACTAGAAGAGGAATTATCCTTAGTGCATTACCTCCCTAGATCTGAACAAGTCGAGGAAGAAGCAAGCTATTATTGTGCAAGGTAATTATATGATAACACCTTGCAACTTTTCAATATGTGATACTACTATCTGGGTATTAGATATTGGAAGTTCTTATCATATTTGTAATTCGATGCAAGGTTTGTAGGTCAGTAGAAAATTTGATAAAGGCGAGAGGTTCCTAAACATTGGAGATGAAAGACAAGTTCTAGTTCTAGCTTTAGAAATCATAAACCTTATAATCAATTCTCATAATATTACTATTTATGAATGTCATTATTGTCCAAACTTTTTGTTGAATGTTATCTCTATAGGCCTTCTGGCCCGAAACAGTTATGAATTTTCAATAAAATAAATTTTTTGTAATATCATTCTAAATGGTGTTACAATTTTTGTTGGATAATTGCATAATGGTATTTGTATTGTAGCACAGCCTATTAATATGGTTCAGTCCTCCAACAAATGCTCTAGAATAAATGATGTGTCTGAAGTCTACCTTTGGCACTATAGGCTAGGTCATATTAACAAGAACAAAATAAACAAGTTGACTCAAGAGAGGATTCTTGAAGTTGGTAATTGTGAATCACTTCTAACCTATAAGTTCTATCTTCTTGGTAAGATGACCAAGTCATCTTTTATTGGAAAGAGTGAGCAAGCCAGTAAACTCCTAGGTCTAGTACATACTAATGTATGCAGACCCATGAGCTTAAGTACTAGAGGTGGATATTTCTATTTCATAACTTTCACTGATGACCTATCTAGGTATAGGTACATCTACATGATGAAATACAATTCAAAATTGTTTGAAATGTTCAAACTATTTCGTAATGAGGTAGAAAAACAAACTAAAAAGTATATTAAAACTCTTCAGTCTGACCAAAGGGGTGAGTACCTTTCTAGTAAGTTCTAGACATATTTAGGAGAGAATAGGATTCTCTCCCAATGGACTCTTCCTAAAACACCACAACATAATGGTGTGTCTAAAAGGAGGAATTATATCCTATTGGACATGGTTTGAACCATGATGGAGTTTGCCAGTTTGCCGATCTCC
The DNA here is from genome assembly GCA_006176705.1 of Cocos nucifera. NCBI lineage: Eukaryota > Viridiplantae > Streptophyta > Magnoliopsida > Arecales > Arecaceae > Cocos > Cocos nucifera. The sequence continues at coordinate 1,400,556 of QRFJ01000052.1, read as the reverse complement.
TCCTGAGGATATGCACTCGAGTTAACTTGTTACATTCTAAATAAGATTTTGAGTAAGTCTGTAGCTAAAACATCATATAAGATGTGGACAGGGTGTAAGCTAGTACTTTCGCACCTTAGAATTTGGAGGTGTCCGATTTATATCAAATATTTAGTAACGGACAAGCTTGAACCTAGGTCTGACAAGTGTAATTTTATAAGATACCCAAAAGAGACCAAATGATGGATATTATTTCTATCTCACTGATGAGCAAAAGGTGTTTGTTAGCCTTAAGAAAATATTTTTAGAAAAAAGAAACTAATGCCTCTAAGGTCGAACATAAGAAAGTTCGACAGGTGGAAAAACTAACATAAATAGCTAAACTTGAACCAAATTTGATTAGATCAAATCCAAAGCTCATTGTACCTACACCCTTAAGGCGGTCTGGTAGAGTGCCACATCAGCAAAATAGATACTATGGTTTCTTGGTCCGGAATGGTGATCCTATCAAACTTGATGAGAATGATGAGGATTTTATCACCTACATGAATACAATATAGAGATCTGATTCTGAGAAATAGCTTGAAGTCATAAAATCTAAAATGAAGTCCATGAAGGTCAATGATGTATGGACATTGATTAATCCATCTGAAGGAGTGTTGTAAACTTTTGAAGTTATAACTACAAGCGCACGGTGTACAGAGTAGCACGTCCAGTGAGTATGGATCGATCCCATGAGAAAATGATGTTTAAACTACGTCTAAACCCCTATTCAGGCAAGGTTCAACAAGAATGGTCACAAGTTAATTAAATAAAGAGTAATTTAGAAATAAGTAATCTAAAGGCCTAATGTTTCTGAATCCACTAAACCAATGTTTTAAAAAATATTTCTAATGATCTCCCTAACGATATCCTCCAAATTTCTTCTTTTGTATCAACCAAGTATGAATTATGAAGAGATTAAAACTCAACTATAACCCATCAAGATTTTACAAGAAAGAAAAGAATAGAATATAAGAATTGTTGAGCCTTCTTTCTTTACCCTTCTTGCACTGAATCAAATATGAACTATAAAGAGATTGAAACCCAATAATAGTTCATTAAGTTTCTTGGCAAGAATTTAAAAAGAAGGAATGTCTCCTTTTAAAATTAAGATAAGAGATCCTAAGAGAAGATACTTCTAGTCATGGTCTAGCTTCATCGCCAACCCTAGGGGTTTGCTTAACTAGACATTATTTAGATTAAAATTTGAAAATAAATTTAAAAGTAAAAACTAAATTTCTATACTACTAGCCAGAATTCATGTTTCTAATTTTTTAATATATGCAGAAATTTAAACTAGCCTAATAGCAAAAATTAAATTGCATAATTTAAATAGCATGAATATAAACTAACCTAATGCTGGAATTAAAATTAAAATAAAAATTTATTGCTAGAAAAATTAAACAATCTTAATGACATACTATTTAACTCATAAGCCATTGACAGGGGCTTGGAGTTACAAAAGAAATAAACTAAATAACTCTAGCTTTCTCTCTTTTTGAAGGATAAGAAGAAGGAAGTAGATGGGTTGGAAAATACTTCTCAAAAAAAAAAATCACTTTCCCTCATTCTTTTTCTCCCCCTAGAGCAAAGAATTATTATTTTTTTATAGGCGAAGGAGAGCATGTCGGCCCCGTGTAAAAACAAAGTTGATTTTCTATCTCAATCTGCTTCAACGACTTTTATTTTCTCAGAGCTATCCACTGGATCGTCTAATCGCACCCGCTTCTATTTTCTCAGAGCTATCTGTAACTTTCTTCTTTCGGACAACTCAAGCACCCGACAATCAAATAGAAGGAAGGAGCTACGCTATTGGGAGACAATCCATCTGGACATGAGGATGGGGCAGCACGATGGCATGGAGGAAGATCGGGCGGTTCGTTACAAAGTTGGGGGTGACGATCGGATGGGCAAGAAGGAGGCTATGATCGATTGTCGGGTGGAGAGCTTTCAGACGGTGCATGGGAGGTGGTTCCGATGAGTGTCGACTCCATGCGAGCGGTGACGACGAAGGATCTTGACCATGAGCAATGGAGCTTGGGCGTTCGATTGATCAACTTGGTGAACTTTCAATCAACTCTGACGATCATTGCTTGGTTGGATGTAGAGAAGAAAGGGGAAAGGTAGCTTTTTCCAACATCTTCAATGGATTCCAGTGAGGTAGCGATGGTTGAAACGTTGAAAGAAAAGAAACTATCCTTTTCTTGAATTTTTTCTGGTGATCGACAAGGTGGATGGAGGCGAGGTGCTGGTAGCAAGTTTCCAACAATGACGAGAGCAAATGATGATTTTTCAGAGATGATCGAACAGTCAGATTGGCCTATGGCCCACAGTGCTATTCCGTGGACCAATAGTCATGGAGGTTGAAGGTTAGGGATGACTGCTTTGAAATCCAACAAGAACTAGTCTTTTGACTTTGTTTGACCTCCTATTTCAGTTTCGATCATACCATTGGAATCTTGAAAGCCTGCTCTTCATGTTGGCATGTGCTTTCATTCAAAATACTGCATAAAAGTATCAATTTTAATCAAATAAGTTAATTTGATATATAAATTAATTTATTTATATTTAATTTTTATGCATTTATCACTCCCTCCAACTTGAATCTTACTCGTCCTCGAGTAAAGATAATTTAAGAAAGGCTACCAAAAACTTCTAATATCATACACAAGTGTACTGGACTTAAAGGTTGTTCTCATATCCTTTTTATAAGTAGAAAATTTTCCATTAGATAGTAGATGAAACAAGTCATTGGGGTATTAATAGCCTCAAGTAAATTAGTGAAGTACAAACTCCTCATTTTTTAAGGATAGTTCTTGACCAACTCCTACTGTTATTTTTGAATCCTCTGCTCCATTGGAGTGGTGAGATATTATTTTTATGCAAGTAAGTTCCTCTTATTATTATTATTTTTTTTTTTTGAATGTATAGACCTTGCAATGCCTTAATCTCTTATACTTTCTATCTGACTCTTGTAACAAGTTTTCGACCAATGTCTCTCAGACCAGTTGGCCTTAGGGAACTAGAGGTAGAACACCCTCAGGCTTACTGGCTTGAGTCAGAAAGGCTACAGATCAAAGCTGGCTGTATAGCAAAGTTTCTTCACACCACTTTTTGATGCGAGACTCAACGCTTACTTAGGTGAGAAGGTCCGATTACTCGATGAAATAATGCTTAAAATTTGCTTTTATTATCTTTTTTTTATTTTTTTAATTATTATTATAATAAAGGAAATTTTGCATTTACTAATACATACACATATCCAAGAAATAGATTCTTCTTTGATGCAAATAGGAGGGTTGGAATTATCCGAAAACTGATTTCATTCTTACTTGCCCTCTTTACTTGAGTCTATTAATATTTTGCCCCTCATCATTTCATAAATCATCTAGACTATTCAATCAATTACTTATCAAAAGTGTGTGATTTAACCTAAGTCCAAAATTGACAAGTGTAAGATTAAGAAGGTAAGGGTAGCAACCAATTATTTACTTATTTTGCTTATTATTCTCCCAAGAAAATAATTTCTAATTATAAGCATGATATGGTATAAAAGGGAACGAGGACACCTGAGGAAGAATTTTCTTGAGCTCTCCCCCCAACTTAGCCAATGGAGCATATTTGATCTGATAATGCTAAAAAGAAAACTAATTAGAAAGAAAGAAGCTGGGTTGTCTCCCAGGAGCGCTAAGTTTAAAGTCTTCAGCCAAACTAAACAGTGATAACAGACTAACCAAAAAATGTTGGTTCATAAAGAACCATGGCTTCCTCCATAGATTCAGTAGGCAGTTCCAAGAATGATTTTAATCGTTAACCATTAACTTTGAAAGTAACACCATTACTTGAGTTTTTAATTTAGACAGCCCCATATGGGAAGGTTTCTTTAACCACAAAAGGTCCTGTCCATCTAGACCTAAGCTTTCCAGGAAAAAGTTGTAACCTCGAATTATATAATAAAACTTTTTGTCCAAGAGTAAAAGATTTCCTATGAATTGCTTGATCATGAAATACTTTCATCCGTTCCTTGTATACCCTTACATTCTCGTAAGCTTCATTTCTTAGTTCTTCTAATTCATTTATCTGAAGCTTCCTATGGGTTTTGGCTATGTCAAGGTGCATATTTAATTTCTTTATTGCCCACATGGCTTTATGTTCTAACTCAACAAGCAAGTGACATGGTTTTCCAAACACAATCCTATAAGGAGACATTCCTAGATTTGTCTTATAGGCAGTGCGGTAAGCCCAAAGTGCATCAACTAATTTCACAGAATAATCCTTTCTATTGGCATTAACAGTTTTCTCCAAGATTTGTTTGATTTGTCTATTGGACACTTCTACTTGCCCGCTTGTTTGAGGATGATAAGGTGTGGCCAACTTGTGGGTAACATTATATTTTTTCATTAGAGTGGCAAAGGGTTGATTGCAAAAATGTGTTTTTCGATCACTAATAATTGCTCTAGGGATACCAAAGGAAGAGAGAATATTTTTCTTGAGAAATTTAATGACCACTTTGCTATCATTGGATTTACATGGAATAGCTTCTATCCACTTGGAAACATAATCAACAGCCACTAAGATATACTCATTTTCAAAAAAATTTGAAAATGGTCCCATAAAATCAATTCCCCAGACATCAAAAATTTCAACTATCAAGATTGGATTGAGTGGCATCATATCTTTCTTTGTAATTTGACCCATTTATTGGCATCAATTACAACTTTTGTAGTACACATGTGCATCCTTAAATAAATTAGGTCAATAAAATCCATATTAAAGTACTTTGGCAGTAGTCTTCTTGGATGCGAAATGACCACCACATGCTTGGTCATAGCAAAATGATAGAATACTTTTAACCTCATTATTCGGGACACACCTCCTAATGATCAGATTAGGATACTGTTTAAATAGATATGGATCATCCCAAATGAAATACTTTACTTGAGAAAAGAATTTGTGTTTATCCTGACTAGTCCAATAAGAAGGAATTTTACCAATGGATAAATAATTCACAATATCAGTATACCAAGGTTCGATGAACACAGACATGAGTTGTTCATCAGGAAAATACTCATTGATGCGTGGTTCAATAGATGGTGCAACTATGATTTGGGATAAATGATCAGCAACTGCATTCTCTAATCCTTTCTTATCTTTAATTTTTAGGTCAAATTCTTGAAGGAACAAGATCCATCGAATTAAACATGCCTTAGCATCTTTCTTTGCTAGGAGATGTCTAATGGCTAAGTGATCAGTATAGACAATAACATGGGACCCAACCAAATAGGATCTAAATTTTTCTAAGGCAAAGATAACGGCTAAGAACTCCTTCTCAGTAGTGGTGTAATTCAACTATGCATCATTTAAAATTTTACTAGCATAATAAATAACTCTCAGTAGCTTGTTGATTCTTTGACCTAAGACTGGACCTATAGCATGATCAGATGCATCGCACATGAGTTCGAAAGGTTTGGTCCAGATAGGTGGATGAATGATGGGAGCTGAAATGAGTACCTTTTTAAGGAATTCAAAAGATTCAAGGCACTTAGAAGTAAACTCAAATTTTGCTTCTTTCGCTAATAAATTCGTCAAAGGGTGAGCTACTTTGCTAAAATTAGGTATGAACCTTCTATAAAGTCTAGCATGTCCTAAGAATGAATGAATTTCTTTAACAGTCTTGGGTGGTGGAAGACTTGCAATTTGATCAACTTTGGCTTTGTCAACTTCTATTCCCCTTTTTGAAATAACATGGCCAAGAACTATACCTTCTCTAACCATGAATTGACATTTTTTTCAATTAAGAACTAAATGCTTCTCCTTACATCTTCCTAGGACTATTCTTAGATGGTTTAAACATTTAGAGAAGGTAGGACCAAACACAGAAAAGTCATCCATGAAAATTTTTAAAAATCATTCAACCATATCGAAAGAAATGCTGATCATACATCTCTGAAAGGTTGCTGGAGCATTACATAGTCCAAAGGGCATGCGCTTATAAGCAAAGGTTCCAAATGGATAGGTGAATGTGGTCTTTTCCTGATCTTCAGGGGCTATGGGAATCTGGTTATAACCGAAATATCCATCAAGAAAATAATAAAACTCTTGTCCGGCTAACTTTTCTAACATCTAGTCAATAAATGGCAAAGAAAAATGATCTTTTTTTGTTGTAGCATTCAGTTTTCTATAGTCTATATAGACCCTCCATCCGGTTTGGATCCTAGTTGGGATAAATTAATTGGCTTAATTTTGGACCACTATTACCTCATATTTTTTTGGTACTACTTATACAGGACTTACCTAAGAACTATCAAAAATGGGATAAATAAGTCTATTATCCAACAACTTCAAAACCACTTTCTTGACTACATCCTTCATAGCTAGGTTCAATCTTTTTTGGGCATCTCGAGTTGGTTTAGCCTCTTCCTCTAGGTGTATCCTATGTTGAACTATGGAAGGGCTTATTTCTTTAATGTCTGCCATGGTTCAGCCTATTGCTTTTCGATTTTCTCTTAAGATTGCTAATAATTCCTCCTCTTGGTTAGGATTCAGGTCTGATACAACAATTACATGCAAGGTTTTCTCTGGACCTAAATATATATACTTGAGGTGCTCAGGAAGGGGTTTCAACTCTACTTTGGATGCCTCTTCTTTTGATGACTTAAGTGATGGTTTAGTCATTTCTATGAGTGGTTCAGTGGGAGGCTTCCATCTCTGGCTATTTTTATTATCTCCAAGTATTTTATCTAGGTTCTCATATTCATGGGTTGGCAAGATACTAGATTCAAGATCGACTTCCTCATCGCTAATGTCTATGGGTTCATAAATTTCATCTTGAACTATACTTACATTAGCATGCTTGGTAGATTCCTATTCCAAATTAAAAATATTCAGCTCAATAGTCATGTTTCCAAAAGATAGTTTCATAAGTCCATTCTGATAATTGATTTTAGCATTAGCAATAGCTAGAAATGGTCTTCCTAAAATCACTGGGATGTGACCCTTAGGATTTGATATTGGCTCAATCTCCAAAATGATAAAATCTATAGGGAAGATAAAATTGCCAACCTGGATTAACACATCTTCTACCATTCTCTTAGGAATCCTAAAAGATCGATACGCTAATTATAATGTGATCCCTATTGGTTGAAGTTTCTCCAATCCCAATTGCTCATAAATTGAATAGGGCAAAATATTTACACTAGCCCCTAAATCAAGCAAGGCCTTCTCAATGTGGGTTTCTCCTATGACACATGAAATTGTTGGAGAACTTGGGTCCTTGTATTTTATGGGCATACGACTTAACAAGTATGAACTCACACTTGCTGCTAAGAAAGCTCTCTTTGGTACATTGGTGGTCTTTTTCTTAGTACAAAGGTCTTTTAAGAACTTGGCATAAGTCAGAACCTATTGAATCAAGTCTAGTAGAGGGATATTTATCTGAACTTGCTTAAATACCTCTAACATTTTGTCTAAATATTTTGATTGTTTATTAGACCTTAATCGATTTGGAAAAGAAGCTCTATAGATTATGGGCACCTAGTTTGGTACACAATCAGTTTTAGGAGCTTGAGTTTGTAAGATAGATTGTTCATTGGGTGGGTCAATAGGCTCAACACTCAAGTCTTCTCTAGTGTCGGGTGTATCTACCTTATTATCCACTTATTTTTCTAATCTTAAGGAATGAATAGCATTAACTTGATTAACCTAGTTTCCTTGGGATGGTCTACCATTTTGATTTCTTGGGTTGATCTCAGGTTGGCTAGGTAGCCTACCTCATTCACGTTCACTTATAGTAGATGCTAGCTGACCCACTTGCATTTTTAAATGGACTATGGCCTGAGAATTTGAATTCAGAAGTTGTCCCATGGTTTGCATGAAATTACTTTAGGTGGCATTGGTGTCAGCATTAGATTTGACTAAGGCTTCTGGGCTTTTCTCTAAAGAATTAAGTTTCTTTTCATTAAAGCCTGGTGGTGGCAAAGTGTTCATTATAGGATTAGGTCTTGGGTTCTACTGATTTGAACTTGGACCACCTACATTTGGGTTTTGTGACCATGAAAAATTTGGATGATTCCTCCATCCCGGGTTATAAGTGGGTGCATAGGAATTGTTCAATGGTCCCTGATATGTGACATTCACCTATGCACATCCATTATTTATTGGGTTCATTAAGAGGGGACATTCCTCAAGAACATGGTCTGATTCATTGCACCCATTGCACATGGGTACAGACACTTGATTTACTTTGGCTGGTCTCTGAAGTTCTAAGGCCTCTAACTTACATGTCAATGTTGCAATTTTGGCTTCTGCAGCTAGGAAGATTTGAATTTGATGTATTCCACCTCTTGAAGGTATGGATTTTTCTGGTTTCCTAGTTGTTTCCTATTGTAAACTTTTCTCGGCAAGGTCTTCTAGAAATTGCCAGGCTTCATTTGGTTTTTTATACATAAATTATCCCTTGCACATGGATTCTAACATTATTCGGAAATTTGAATCTAACCCTTCATAAATTATTTGGTATAGCCTCCAAGTATCTATTCCATGGTGTGGGCATTGGATCAAGAGATTCTTGAATTGATCAAAGTATTTTCAGAATGATTCACCAGCTAGTTGATAGAATTGGTTTATTTTATTTCTAATTCTAGCTATTTTATGATGAGAAAAATATTTTTTTAAGAACATTCTCATAAAGCCCTCCTAGGTCATGATAAATTGATTTAAAAGACTATAAAGCCACTTCTTGGCATTATCCTTAAGGGCAAAATTTATTAATCTTAATTTGATTTCATTCTCTAACAATTATTGTAGTTTCATGGTTGCACAGACCTCTTCAAATTTCCTCATAAACATATATACATCCTCTATTTCTGTGAATTTTGGAAGCATGTTAATGATTTGAGGTTTGATTTCAAAATTGTTTGCTATGAGTTGGAGCAGCCTAATGCAAGAGGGTTGGACAAAACCTACTGGATAACATAAGTCTTTAAGGGTTAGAGGCTGAGGCTGATTTACTAAATCCATTGTGGATGTTGAGATTGTAGGATCTAAAATAGGAACTAAATCCATTTTGACTAGTCGACCTGAAATCTTTCTCCACACGGGTGTTGGAGAATTCACTATATCTCGATGTCCTCAATCTTCTTTTGTTTTTTTTAATTTCTTTTATTATTTTTTTTAAACTTTTTTTTTTAAGTTCTAAGTTAATTCAATCTTTTCATACCCTAGGACAACCATGCAACATAACTTTCCGTTATGCTAGGGCAACCTTATGTCAGAAAAATAGAGATTAAAAATACCTAAAGTAAAAAATTTTATTTTCAAACAAGTTTTAAATAAATTAATCCTAACCTAAGATCAACCTAGACCTAGACAACTCGTAACTATTCTAAGTCAACCTTCGAGCACTCCAAGTTCAACTAATTCACTAAATTGGCCAGATAAGTGTAAGATTGGCGGGCGTCCCCCCGTTGCTTTTCTTAGACGCCAATTAGATTGGCCAAATCAGCAAACAAAATCAATTAAAGAACCGCCCTTCTTCGAAACTTAAATCCTGAACGACTTTCCTAGACACCAATTCAATGATTGAATCTAGCTTGGTATAACTCTTAGGTGTACTTATCCTAATGAGCTCGGATGTCCCTAGAGTTAGTGTCTAATTGATTTTATTTAGAGGCTTGAGTTAATGCAAATGAAGGAGTCTTGTTTGTGGGCTAAGAAAGGGTAATGAGGTCCCCACGTTATCTTGTTTAGGTCTGTGCCCTTAAAGTGATTTAAGAATACTATGCTCAAATAAAAAGAGATCAAACAAATTTAAAGGAAGAACTAAACTAAACTAAAATTATGATAAAATTGCTAATAGAATAATTTAAACTACATACCTAGCTTGCAGCACTCACCAACTAAAAATAGAGCAAATTAAAGCAAGAATTTAAAACATAATTTAAAACAAATCAGCTTTCCCGACAATGGTGCCAAAAACTTGTTGTGAACTTTTGAAGTTATAACCGCAAGCACACGGTGTACAGAATAGTACGTCGAGCGAGTATGGGTCGATCCCATGAGGAAATGATGTTTAAACTATGTCTAAATCCCTGTTCAGGCAAGGTTCAGCAAGAATGGTCACAAGTTAATTAAATAAAGAGTAATTTAGAAATAAGTAATGTAAAGGCCTAAGGTTTTTCAATCTGCTAAACCAATATTTTAGAAAATCTTTCTAATGATCTCCCTAATGATATCCTCCAAATTCCTTTCTTTGTATCAACCAAGTATGAATTATGAAGAGATTAAAACTCAACTATAACCCATCAAGATTTTACAAGAAAGAAAAGAATAGAATATAAGTATTGTTGAGCCTTCTTTCTTTGCCCTTCTTGCACCGAATCAAATATGAACTATAAAGAAATTGAAACTCAATAATAGTTCATTAGGTTTCTTGACAAAAATTTAAAAAGAAGGAAGGTCTCCTTTTAAAATTAAGATGAGAGATCCTAAGAGAAGATACTTCTAGTCATGGTCTAGCTTCATCGCCAACCCTAGGGGTTTTCTTAACTAGACATTATTTAGCTTAAAATTTGAAAATAAATTTAAAAGTAAAAACTAAATTCCTACACTACTAGCCAAAATTCATGTTTCTAATTTTTCAATATATGCAGAAATTTAAACTAGCCTGATAGCAAAAATTTAATTGCATAATTTAAATAGCATGAATATAAACTAACCTAATGCTAGAATTAAAATTAAAATAAAAATTTATTGCTAGAAAAATTAAACAATCTTAATGACATATTATTTAACTCCTAAGCCATTGACAGGGGCTTGGAGTTACGAAAGAAATAAACTAAATAACTCTAGCTTTTTCTTTTTCTGAAGGACAAGAAGAAGGAAGTAGATGGGTTAGAAAATACTTCTCGAAAAGAAAATCACTTTCTCTCATTCTTTTTTCTCCCTCCAAAGCAAAGAGTTATTATATTTTTATAGGCGAAGGAGAGTGCGTTGGCCCCGTGTAAAAATAAAGTTGGTTTTCAATCTCAATTTGCTTCAATGGCTTCTATTTTCTCAGAGCTATCTGTTGAATCGTTGTATTGCACCCGCTTCTGTTTTCTTAGAGCTATCCATAACTTTCTTTTTTCGGACAACTCAAGCACCTAATAATCAAACAGAAGGGAGGAGCTACGCTTCTGGGAGACAATCCATTTGGACACAAGGATGGGGCGGCACGGTGGCATGGAGGAAGATCGAGCAGTTCGTTATGAAGCTGGGGGTGATGACCGAACAAGCAAGATGGATGCTGTGATCGATCATCGAGTGGAGAGCTTTCGAGTGGTGCATGGGAGGTGGTTTCGACGAGCATCGACTCCATGCAAGTGACAACAATGAAGGATCTTGATCATGAGCAATGGAGCTTGGACGTTCAATCGATCAGCTTGGTGAACTTTCAATCAACTCTGACGATCGTTGCTTGGTCGGATGCAGAGAAGAAAGGGAAAAGGGTGGCTTTTTCTAGCATCTTTGATGGATTCTAGCATGGTGGCGATGGTTGAAATGTTGAAAGAAAAGAAACTATCCCTTTCTTGAATTTTTTCTGATGATCGATAAGGTGGATGGAGGCGAGGTGCTGGCAGCAAGTTTCGAGCAACAACGAGAGTAAATGGTGATTTTTTGGAGATGATCGAATGATTGGATTGGCCTACAGTCCATGGCTTTGTTCCATGGACCAACAGTCATGAAGGTTGAAGGTTAGGGATGACCGCTTTGAAATCCATACAAGAACTGGTCTTCTAACTTCGTTTGACCTCCGATTTCAATTTCGATCATACCATTGGAAGCCTGAAAGCCTGCTCTTCATGTTGGCACATGCTTTCATGCAAAACACTGCATAAAAATATTAATTTTAATTAAATAAGTTAATTTGATATATAAATTAATCCATTTATATTTAATTTTTATGCATTTATCAAGGGATAAAATTTATTGGGTGTAAGTGGGTCTTCAAAAGAAAAAGGAGCGCAAATGGAAAGGTGGAGACCTATAAGGCCCGTCTGATTGTCAAGAGATATCGTCAATGTTATGGTATAGACTATGGTGAGACATTTTCTCCTATGATAATGCTTAAGTCCATTCGGATTATGCTTGTGATAGTTGTCCATTTAGACTATGAAATCTGGTAGATGGATGTGAAAATAGCTTTTCTTAATGGAGAGTTGGACGAAAAGGTGTATATGATATAATCTGAAGGGTTCACATCCATATATGAGTCTAAAGTGTGCAAGCTTCAATGATCCATTTATGGACTGAAGCAGGCATCTCAAAGTTGAAACATACATTTTGATAGGATGATCAAAATATATGGTGAGAAGTAGTATAAATATAGTAATAAAAATATTAAATTATATAATAAATTATTTTATTTTTAAAAAATTAATATTTTTATTGATCTTATGCAAGAAAGAAGGTCACCAATGTGAAGAGCTTAATTTTTTGGTTCAAAAAAAATAAATTTGAAGCAAAATAGACTTCAAATAAGTCCAAAATCAATTTTCAAAGAAAAAGAAAACAAATAAATTAAAGTCAGCTAGTCCAGACCAAACTAGTTCGAAAAATCGACTCAGTTGGCCTGGCCCGACAGCAACCAAACCCACCCAAGCTGAATCGACCCCCGTTGATGTCATGCTGATGTTAGAAATCATCACGAGCTATGGTGGACCAAAATAGTAACACTGGGTGGGGCATTTTGGGGATTTCACATGGCAGCGCGCGATCTGATTGGTTGGAAACTCGATGGTCTACATAATGCACGGTCCACGCATGTTCTACCCAAGCGAAAGTGTGATTGGATGGTCAAGGGAACTATGGTTTTGATCCAGCGGTTGAGATTAAGATGCCAACAGATGGATGACAAAGGAGCCAGTGAGGATCCAATGATTGTGATTGTTTCCCTATTTTAAGTCAACTACCCAAGCCCTCTTCTGCATGATCGTACAGTCAAGACTTCATCAACAGCATGATCGAACAGTTGTAATCAATTCTGACCAGATCTAGGAGATTAAACATGATTTTTAAAAAATTTCTGGTTCATTTGATCACCATCCAATGGCTAGGATTCAAGGATTTTATTTATATAGTAGGCAGCTTCAATTTCACTTGTTTCGAGACTTTTAGTCCTGATTGTACTAGGATTTCTCATAGGAGACTACCCTTTAGCCTATTTAAACACCTGCAGCCAAAGAATAGAGAACATAACAGTAGAACATAGCATAGTAGTTTAGCAAGACAGAGAAATAGAATAGGAGAGAAAAGTTTAGAGAGAGCAGAGGAAGGGGATCTTAGAGAAAAACAAGGGTTTTGAATCAAAAAAAGGAGAATTGATTAGAAAAAGCCTTTCTTCCTCCTTCTTTCTTTCTTCTTTTAATGACCAGCACACCTGCCAGCAGCTTTTCTTCATCAACTTCTCTACACCAAGAGCAACGGACGATAAAATTCAATAACAAGCAATTTTCTATCTAGAATTTATCATGTCTTTTATTTTATTTACTATTTTTGTTTCTTTTACCATGAACTAAATTTTTTTTACTAAGACTAAAATGTAGCCACTCTTTTGATGCAATATTCAATATGATTTAATTTTAATATTATTTTATTTATGAGGAGTGTATAAATCTATACTTAATGCTTTTAGATTATTGGCCATTTTTTAATTATTTTGATGAACATAGATGATATGAACCATGTATATCTATGTCATTGCTTCTTGATTTATATACCTTGTATTTTTGTATTGGATTAAGATTCATATGCATGCAAAAATTTTAGTATGCTCTGAATGTAGTGTATTTTAATTAGAGGATTTCATAAAAATTAATGCATCAGTATTTATTTAAATTATGCCTGGACCAAAGGATAGTTAATAAATATTAATAGTTTTGCTATGCCTGAACAAAAGGATAGTGAATATTCTAGGAGACTCCACCGTTACATGAAATAAAATTAACCTAATTTGCATGATTACTTGAATATTGTATTGATTGAGTTGGTAAACCGATTGCTTTAGTACCCTACTACTCTTAAATTCAATCCTAATGATTATACCCCCTTTATCTTCTTGCAATTTGTTAATTATTTCTTTATTTCTTCTTATTTTCTTTACTTCTTATAAATCGATTCTTTAAATAAAGTCTAGAAAAGAGTTTTTCAGTACTTATTTTCTAATCCTTTAGAAACGATACTCTACTCACATATTTTATTACTTGATCAACTGGTGCACTTGCCATAGCAATAGATTTGCATGCATCATATGGCTTCGTTAAGAATGGAGAAGAAACCTGCATATACAAGTGGACTAATGGTCCAATAGTTATATTTCTTGTATTGTATATGGATGGTATTCTCTTAATCAGAAATATCATTCTTGTATTATAGAAAATAAAAATTTGACTATCATCATAATTCTCCATGAAGGACTTGGGAGAAGCTTCCTACATCCTAGAGATGAAGATATATAGGATAGATTTAAAAGATTTCTCAGATTGTTTGAGTCCACATATATAGACACTATGCTGAAGCGGTTCAGTATGAAGAATTTCAAGAAGTACTATTTATCGATAGGCCACAAAATTTCTCTCTCAAAAAGAAATTGTCTAACAACACCTCAAGAGAGAGAGCATATGAGTAGAATTTCATATGCTTTGGTAGTGGATTCTATCGTATATGCTATGACATGTACGTGACTAGATATGGCATACTTACTAGGGGTAGTAAGTAGATACCAGTTTGATCCAGGGGAAGGAAGGTTGTTAAAACCATCCTTAAGTATTTAAGAAATACCAAGGATCAGTGGTTTATTTATAGTAAGTCAGATTCGAGACTTATGAGATTTATAGACTTCAATTTTTAATCTAATCATGATGATAGCAATAGTGTATCGGGGTATGTATTTATCCTTAATAGTGAAGTTATTTGCTAAAAGAGTTTCAAGCAGCACACTATGACTAATTTAGTTTGCGAGGCGGAGTATATCGCTACATCAAATGCTGCCAAAGAAGCTGTGTAGCTAAGAAAGTTCATTATCGAGCTTGAAGTAGCATTCTTCCTTGATGGTCTAATTCTACTCTACTGTGATAGCTCTAGAGCCATTACTCAGGCAAAAAAATAGAAGGCACACTAGCGGATGAAGCATATTCTGTATTGCTACCATCTTGTTCGGAAGATTGTGGATCGAGGTGACATCGACCTTCAGAAGATCGATGAAAAGGATAACTGAGCCGACCCATTCACTAAAGCCGTTGTGGAGGAGTTCGACGATTTTAAGTCGAAGATGGGTATTAGAAACTATACCGATTGGCTTTAGTCCAAGTGAAAGATTATTGAAAATAGTGTTCCAAAATTAATCATTAGTCTGTTGATGGTTAAGCTATTTTTTATATTTACATATAAATTATTAATAAATAAATATTATTTTAGCATTTTCATCATAAATTCTTTGCATCTTCTAATGAACTTCTGTGTTGTGATGAAGTCCTTAGGACTATATAGAATCGATAAAGAAAGCTTATCATTTAGTTCTTAAATCTGTTTGCGATCAAATGATACATTGTTACCAAGGACGATAATATTTATTGAGTATAGATCATTGTGTGTCATATGGGTGTTAGATATATGTGCCCTAGAAGCCAGAATTGGCTGACACTTGTAATACACTTCTAGGGGCAAAATTATAATTTTGATTAATATTAATAAAATTGGTTATTTTCTATCATATATGTGTATTCAGTGTCTGTGATACATCCTTTGAGTTAATGATAATGATAATTCATATTTTCAAGAGTTGAAAATTTAAGACATGAATAATCATTATTAACTCATAAAATGCTCTCGACCATAGGATCATCACGAGGATGGTGATTGATTCGGAAGGTTGGTATACAATCGCTTCTCTTTAGTAGATGAGTCTTGAGTCTATGGTGTGGAGACATCGAAGCGAGAGTATAGATACTCGTTAGAGAATGAGGGCACTGAGCGTGACCATCTCGAGTAGTCATTAAGGAGTCTACCTTCTCGTCAATGACTGACTCGATGCTGCAGTAGTGTGTCTGGTTCTTTGACCTAAGATGCATCGATAGTTCACCTTGAGGGTGTTATAGTTTGACTACACCATTACTCGATCTCCTAGCTATACGGAATCCTAAGGTGTATGTTGGCTATGCATGTTCATTGTAGGAACTGGATAGCATCAAGATGGAATCTATCTACCTCGATGGTAGAGGAGCAGCCCTATGATGATCATGAGAATCAAGTTCAGAAGTCCATGGCCATGGCAGAGTGAAATAATAGAAAGAGTTTCTATTTAGATTTTTACATCAGACTCGAATCGAATGATTACATCATATGATAGAAACTAGGGTTTGACGAGTTCACCTTAACCCTAATCTGATCGGGGCTCAAGATAGAAGAACTTAATCACACAGGTAGCTGCACCAAGAGGTTCGCATTCAGCTCTGATGGGTTGCCACCATATACTGCTAGGTGTCACTGGTGGATTTTGGGAGCAATTAGAATCATTTAGATGATCGATCATTCTAGCTGTTCGAATCAGAAGAGTTCTGATCCATCGAAAGAAGTTTCGATGATGTCAATGATAGAGATCATGACATATCTCATTATCATACAGAACTGAACCTAACTGGGTCACACAAATAAGGGTTTGAATTTGGTGATCATCAATTGAACTGATCCAGTTCAATTAATCTGAATGAGATTCAATTATGTTCAAAGAAATCGTGCAAGCACTTGATTGAACCTAACGTTCTTCTCTTGCTATCATAAATAAGTTGTCCTGTCTGAGCCAAAGGAGTTTGTGCTCAATCAGAGACCTTCATATGGTCTGACTGGAGCTTGTCCAAGTCAAAAAAGGTTGTCTTATTTTGTAAGACATTACCTACCATTTTTGGTTACCTACCATTTCTCGTTCTTTGACTTTGGTCAAAAGTTGACCTTTGACTGGTCAAATGTTGACCATAGACACTTTGACTTCTATCCATGTGTCACGCACCTATTGAAGGACTGGCGGGACTTGTCCCCCTACCAAAACCTGGTAAGGAGGAGGGTGCATGCCACCCTAGGCGTGTGCCCAAGTTGGAGGCGCCCAAGAGTCCCTGTTGGACAGGGACTCCATCTCCTTTTTAGATTTCAATTAGAGTTCTCCTAAGAACCAACTTTGACTGATCTTAGGCACCTTCTAAGGAGGAATCTAGGGGACTCTATTTCCAACAATCAGATTTAGATCTGATTTCATAAAGAGTTGTGATTATTGGGAAGGAGAGGAGTTGGATCACAGACAGTCTATAAATAAGACCCTGTGCCCAACTCAGATTGTGCATTGAAAGGAATTCAATTCTAACACCCCAAGAATGCCTCTCCCCTCTTCCTCCATGCCAAACCCACCTTCTCCCTCTCCTCTCCATGTCCAAAAGGAGTTTTGGACCTTGGTTGGTGTGATCCAGATGAGAGAAAGGCGACTGAAAGCTAGAAGGCTGCACTGCTGCATAGGACAACTACTGATCTTCGAAAAAAATTTTGAAGATCCTTCAGATCAGATCTAGATCTGAGTTTTGGAGACATGATAGAGAAGAAGAGGATCTCTAGATCCAGTCTGAGTGAATATTGATAGAGGCTAGGCATTTGCGTGGCTTGATCCAGAACCTTCCACTGCTTACAGGATCATCAATGGGTAATAGGATTACCCACTTCGAGGTAAATTAAATTTGATTTGATTTATATAAATTTATTTTAATTACTAAAATAATAAAAATTAGGTCTAAAATATCTTATATCTAATCTAGATCAAAAAAAAAAAAATTAAAATATATCTCTTGATCTGATCAGATCTGAACGAACCTGGTCCGAAAAATCAGGATTTTCCTTTCAACTGGTATCAGAGCCAAGGTTCTAAAAGTATTTAGATTTGATTTTAAATTTATTTTAATTAGAAAATAAGTAATTTCAAATGTCACATGAGATGTGATCAGATCTAAAATTAGAAAAAATTAAAATTAAATAATTTGGATCTAAGATTAGAAAATATGCATGACTAGTTCTAAAATAGAATAGTTCTATAGAATAGTCTTGTATGTTTTCAATTTAATTTGATTAAATCATATTTTAGATCTATTTATTTACTATTTTTTGATATTATAATGGTTATAATAACATCTAAAAAATAGCAAATAAAAATTATTTAATTTTAAACATCATATGAGATATGATTGATGCATGTCTAGACTAGTTGTAGAATAGTTCTACATAATTGTCTAGATTAGAATTTATTTTGATTAGATCAATTTAAATCTAATTTTTTAGATTATTATGAGATAATTTAGATCTGAAAATATGCATGATTCGATACATGAGATGTATGCAAAATATGCCATGATTAGATCTAATTTGTATATGAGATATATGATATAGATCTAAAACTATTTTATAGTATTGCATGTTCCTGATTAAGGCGTTCCTCTTGGCCGTCCGATCATAAGAATGAAGAAGGATTTAAAGGCCCTCTCTTTCCATTCGATGGGGTGTTCTTATGATGTGTAGGGGTGCTGCGTGTTCGTCCTTAATCAGAAATCCAAAACTTACTTTCTGCAAAACCCTAGATCCTGAAACCCTAGGATTTATTGTGCATATTTTGTTTATGAACCCTACTTAATTAAAAATTAAGATTATGGAATATTAATTAGGTCTAAAATTAAGAATTTTAGATCTAAGACATATTCATAATACTGGGTTCGGGCTTGGGTAGCTCAATTAGGTCTAAGCGGTTGATCAAATCGAATCAAGAGTTGGTTAGATGGGATCAACAATGCTTAAATTGACCAGCCTAATAGGATTAAGTCTGGGTCAAGATCGAGTCACGATCAAGCAAGACCTAATTAGGCTCAGAGGTTAGAGTCTGGATTGTAGGCTAACCCAATTGGTTCTGACTCAACAATTTGGTGTCTAAGGTAAGTTTGGCACATACGATCGACTGGTTTTTAATTGGAAGCTACTCGATCTGAATGCGTTCTTGTATGAGTTAATGGCATATTCCTTCCACCGATCTCACTTACCTGGCCATATCTGTTGACACAGTTCTGATCTGAGGTGGTCAATAATCCGAGCTAACCCATGCCACTAGGTTAGTCATAATTGTTATGACTATGACAAGTCTAGTTTAATGAGACCTGAATCAATTCTTCCCTAAGAAAAGATTAAGTCTGAGGTCTTCCACCATTGTAGATGTGCGGGCCCTTCCCGGGGTTGATTGTTCTCAGCTGGATACAGTGGCTCAGTTGCACCTGAGAAGATGCAACCATGTCTATTAGGCATTGGATGCTATGGGCTGGAGGATGAGTTGGGCTCAATATTTTGGATACGGTGAGAGACTCAATTAGGAATCCAGTCTGTGCAAATGGTGGGTCTGACTTAACTAAGGAGTGGATCAATATTTTGGATATGGTGAGATTCATGAATTAGAGACCAAGTTTGGGTGCACCATGATTAGAGAATCATTGAACAAGAGTTGTTCACTCATTGGCTAACCCATCACCAATAACTGTTAGGTGAGGTGATGAGTCAGTTGGTGAGACCGCACCACCCACTAGAAATCATTAATCATGGAGATTTTTGCATCTCTACAGAGGGAGTGTAGGGATCCGAGAAAATAGTGGAGAGCTAATTTATTTAAAAATAAAATTTTAAATAAATTGGTCAAGTCATAATTACAATATCTAACTAGAATCTTTGACTCTCTATAGAAAAATATCTGCATCCAACCCATTGGCACGTATCCTGGACACACATAGACTGACTGGACCCAATTATAAAGATTGGCTCAGGAACTACAAAATAATTTTGGGTTTTGAGAAGTTAACCCATGTATTGGACCAGGACCCTCCCACCTTACCAGCCCGTCCATCCATTGAACAGAGAGCATCTCTGAAAAAATGGATAGACGAAGATAATAAGGCCAGATATTACATGTTGGGCTCGATGTCTGATGAGCTCCAGCGCCAACATGAAGATATCGGGACTGCTCGCCAAATGTTGGCTCACCTGCAGGAGATGTTTGGTGAACAGAGTCGCGCAGCCAAATATCAAGTCACGAAATGACTTTTTAAGGCTAAGATGCATGATGGGCAGTCAGTCCAAGATCACTGTCTGATGATGATCAAGGACTTGGAAGAGCTTGAGAAGCTCGGTGTGAAGTTAGACTTGGATCTGCAGAATGATATTATTCTGCAATCCTTGACTGATGCATATGGGCAATTCATCATGAATTACCACATGCATAAACTTCAAAATTCCTTGGCCGAATTAATGAATATGCTGGTTCACCGCTGAGCTTTCTATGAAAGGTTCTAAAGGCTCAGTTCTTGCTATGGAATGGACTTCTTCCAAAAGAAAGTCTTATGGAAAGAAAAAGAAGTCTGTGAAAAAGCAGAAGGTGGAAGGAGCAAAGAAGAAGAAGGCAGAATCGAAGAAAAAGGCCGATGTCAAAGGAAAGTATTTCCATTGCAACAGCGACGGCCATTGGAAGCGGAACTGCCCTACTTACCTGGCCACCCTGAAGAACAAGAAGGAAGGTCCTTCTGGAGGTATGCTCGTTATTGAGTCTAACCTTACGGTTTCTTCTGCATCCAGTTGGGTGCTTGACTCTGGTTCTAGTGCTCATCTGTGCACTTCCATGCAGGATCTTGAGGATAGCAGGAGGCTGAGGGATGGAGACATGATCCTACGCATCGGTAATGGAGCAAGAGTTGCTGCAGTAGCCGTGGGAACATACCCTCTTCGATTACCATCTGGTTTAGACTTAGTTTTGAAAGACTGTTATTATGTGCCTGCAGCTAGCAGGAATTTGATTTCTGTTTCATGCTTAGCACTAGAAGGCTATGTGATTACCTTCTTTAAGGACCATTGTAACATTCTTTATGAAAGAAATAAAATTGCAAATGGTTTCCTTATTAATGGTCTTTATCAGCTACATATTGATGTACCTGTTCTAACTATCGAGCAAAACGTGAATGCCAAACGACCTAGGGATAGTCCAAATGATAGATATCTATGGCACCTGAGATTAGGTCATATAGCAGAAGATAGGATCAACAAATTGGAGAAAAATGGGCTATTGAGTCCATTGACTTTCGAGTCATATCCAACTTGTGAATCTTGTCTTCAAGGCAAAATGACTAAACTCCCTTTTGTTGGACATGGGGAAAGGGCCACAGATCTCCTTGCCCTAGTACATACTGATGTGTGCGGCCCATTTGATGTGCCGGCTAGAGGCAATTTTGTCTACTTCATTACCTTTACCGATGATCTATCTAGGTATGGGTATGTGTATCTTATGAGACACAAGTCTGAAGCTTTTGAAAAGTTCAAAGAATTCAGACATGAAGTAGAAAAATAAACTGAAAAACCCATTAAGGTTCTTCGATCAGATCGAGGAGGTGAATACCTTAGCCGAAAATTCCTAGACTATCTCAAGGAAAATGGCATAGTCTCTCAATGGACTCCACCAGGAACACCTCAACTCAACGGAGTTTCAGAATGGAGAAATCGGACTCTATTGGATATGGTTCCGATCCATGATGAGCTTCACAGACCTCCCTGATTTTCTTTGGGGACACTCATTGTTAACTTCAATTTATCTACTGAATAGGGTTCCCTCTAAAACCGTTCCTACCACACCGTATGAGATATGGCACGGTAAGAAACCAAGTCTGAGTCATCTCAGAATTTGGGGTTGTCCGGCTCATGTCAAAAGACAACAAGCGGACAAGTTAGAGTTTAGGTCCTTTCAGAGCTCGATTCATAGGATATCCTAAAGAGTCATTAGGATACTATTTCTACATTCCAGAAGACCACAATGTGATTGTGAGTCGACATGCCATCTTTCTTGAAAAATAGTTTATTCAAGATAGCGGCATTGGAAAGCAGATTCAAGCTTGATGAGAAAGTCTCACAAGTACAACGAGCTAAGGACCAATTGGAACCAAATCAGGTTGAGCCAATAAGAACACTACCTCCTCCACCTCGTAGATCGGAAAGAGTTTTCCATCCCCCTGAAAGATACTTAGGTATTATTTCAGAGGAAGTAGAGAAAATGTTCCTCGTAGGTAATGGTGCTCATGGTGATGATCCCAAAACCTACAATGAGGCGATATCAGATATCGACTCCGAGAAATGGCTAGAGGCAATGCAGTCAGAAATTGACTCGATGCACTCAAACCAAGTCTGGACCTTGGTAGATCCACCAGAAGGTATAGTACCTATTGGGTGTAAATGGATCTTCAAGAGAAAGATTGGTGCAGATGGGAATGTGGAGACATTCAAGGCTAGACTAGTGGCAAAAGGTTATAGTCAATGCGAAGGCATTGACTATCAGGATACCTTTTCCCCAGTGGCTATGCTAAAATCCATCCGCACATTGCTTGCCGTTGCAGCCTATTTCGATTATGAAATATGGCAAATGGACGTGAAAATGGCATTCTTAAATGGATATCTTGAGGAAGATATCTATATGGAACAGCCGCTAGGTTTCACATCCAGTGATACTGATCACAAGGTTTGCAAGCTGCAAAGGTCCATATATGGACTTAAGCAAGCATCTCGGAGCTGGAACACTCGTTTCAATGATGTGATCAAAATGTTTGGTTTCATCAAAAATGAAGAGGAACCATGTGTTTTCAAAAAGGTCAGTGGGAGCGCTGTTGTCTTCCTCGTATTGTACGTGGATGACATCCTCCTTATTGGGAATGATATTCCCATGTTGACAACAGTCAAAATATGGTTGTCCAAGGAATTCTCCATGAAAGACCTAGGTGAAGCATCCTTTATTCTAGGAATTAAGGTCTATAGGGATAGACCGAATAGGATGCTAGGACTTTCACAGAAGATGTACATAGAGGAAAGTACTAAAGAGGTTTAGTATGGAAAACTCTAAGAGGGGATTAATACCCTTCAGACATGGTATTCATCTTTCCAAGAAGATGTGCCCTAGCACACCTGAGGAAATAGAACGCATGAGCAAGATCCCTTATGCTTCTGCAATAGGGAGCCTCATGTATGCCATGCTATGTACACGACCTGATATAGCCCATGCTGTGAGTGTCACAAGCAGATATCAGTCAAATCCAGGTGAAGAACACTGGACTTCTGTGAAATGTATCCTTAAGTACTTGAGAAGAACTAAGGATATGATGTTGGTCTTTGGTAATGGAGAACTCCAAGTCCAGGGATACACAGACTCGGATTTCATGTCCGATATAGATGATCGAAAGTCGACATCTGGGAGTCTGTTTGTGTGCAATGGTGGTGCTGTCAGCTGGAAGAGTTTCAAGCAAACGGTGATAGCAGATTCCACCATGGAAGCAGAATATATCGCTGCATCAGAGGCTGCGAAGGAAGCATTCTGGTACAAGAAGTTTGCTGCAGAAATTGGAGTAATGCCATCAGATGCCATTCCTCTATACTGCGACAACAATGGCGCCATAGCCCTTGCTAAGGAGCCGAGGTCTCACCAGAAATCCAAGCACATTGAGCGGCGATACCACCTCATCCGCGATTACCTCGAGAAGGGATTACGTCGAGGTCAAGAGAGTCAACTCCACAGATAATGTGGCAGACCCACTTACAAAGCCGTTGGGCCAGCAGAAGATCGAAGCCCACCTTGAGAAGATGGGACTTAGACTTGTAGCCAATTGGCTTTAGGACAAGTGGGAGATTGTTAGATATATGTGCCCTAGAAGCCAGAATTGGCTGACACTTGTAATACACTTCTAGGGGCAAAATTATAATTTTGACTAATATCAATAAAATGGGTTATTTTCTATCACATATGTGTATTTAGTGTCTGTGATACATCCTTTGAGTTAATGGTAATGATAATTCATATTTTCAAGAGTTGAAAATTTAAGACATGAATAATCATTATTAACTCATAAAATGCTCCCGACCATAGGATCATCACGAGGATGGTGATTGATCCGGAAGGTTGGTGTACAATCGCTTCTCTTTAGTAGATGAGTCTTGAGTCTACGGTGTGGAGACACCGGAGCGAGAGTACAGGATACTCGTTAGAGAACGAGGGCACTGAGCGTGACCACCTCGAGTAGTCATTAGGAAGTCTACCTTCTCGTCAATGACTGACTCGATGCTGCAGTAGTGTGTCTGGTTCTTTGACCTGAGGATGCATCGGCAGTTCACCTTGAGGGTGTTATAGTTTGACTACACCATTACTCGGTCTCCTAGCCATATGGAATCCTGAGGTGTATGTTGGCTATAGCATGTTCATTGTAGGAACTGGATTGCATCAAGATGGAATCTATCTACCTCGGTGGTAGAGGAGCAGCCCTATGATGATCATGAGAATCAAGTCCAGAAGCCCATGGCCATGGCAGAGTGAAATAATAGAAAGAGTTTCTATTTAGATTTTCACATCGGACTTCGAATCGAATGATTACATCATATGACAGAAACTAGGGTTTGACGAGTTCACCTTAACCCTAATCTGATCGGGGCTCAAGATAGAAGAACTTAATCACATAGGTAGCTGCACCAAGAGGTTCGCATTCAGCTCTGATGGGTTGCCACCATATACTGCTAGGTGTCACTGGTGGATTTTGGGAGCAATTAGAATGATTTAGATGATCGATCATTCTAGCTGTTCGAATCAGAAGAGTTCTGATCCATCGAAAGGAGTTTCGATGATGTCGATGATAGAGATCATGACATATCCCATTACCATACAGAACTGAACCTAACTGGGTCACACAAATAAGGGTTTGAATCTGGTGATCATCAATTGAACTGATCTAGTTCAATTGATCTGAATGAGATTCAATTAGGTTCAAGAAAATCGTGCTAGCACTCGATTGAACCTAACGTTCTTCTTTTACTATCATAAATAAGTTGTCCTGACTGAGCCAAAGGAGTTTGTGCTCAATCAGAGGCCTTCATATGGTCTGACTGGAGGTTGTCCAAGTCAAAAAAGGTTGTCTTATTTTGTAAGACATTACCTGCCATTTTTGGTCACCTGCCATTTCTCGTTCTTTGACTTTGGTCAAAAGTTGACCTTTGACTGGTCAAATGTTGACCATTGACACTTTGACTTTCTGATCCATGTGTCATGCACCTATTGGAGGAGCTGGTGGGGGCTTGTCCCCTGCCTAGAACCTGGACAAGGAGGAGGTGCACGCCACCCTAGGCGTGCGCCCAAGTTGGAGGCGCCCAGGAGTCCCTGTTGGACAGGGACTCCATCTCCTTTTTGGATTTCAATTAGAGTTCTCCTAAGAACCAACTTTGACTGGTCTTAGGTGCCCTCTAAGGAGGAATCCAGGGGACTCTATTTCCATCAATTAGATTTAGATCTGATTTCATAAAGAGTTGTGATTGGTTGGGAAGGAGAGGAGTTGGATCACAGACAGTCTATAAATAAGACCCTGCGTCCAACTCAAATTGTGCATTGAAAGGAATTCAATTCCCACACCCCAAGGCTGCCTCTCCCCTCTTCCTCCATGCCAAACCCACCTTCTCCCTCTTCTCTCCATGTCCAAAAGGAGTTTTGGACCTTGGTTGGTGCGATCCAGACGAGAAAAAGGTGACTGAAAGCTAGAAGGCTGCACTGCTGCATAGGACAACTACTGATCTTCGAAAAGAGTTTTGAAGATCCTCTAGATCAAATCTAGATCTAATTTTTGGAGACGTGATAGAGAAGAAGAGGATCTCCAGATCCAACCCGAGTGGATACCAGTAGAAGCCAGGCACTTGCATGGCTTGATCCAGAACCTTCCGCTGCTTACAGGATCATCAACGGATAATAGGATTACCCACTTCGAGGTAAATTAAATTTGATTTGATTTATCTAAATTTATTTTAATTATTAAAATAATAAAAATTAGATCTAAAATATCTTAGATCTAATCTAGATCAAAGAAAAAAATTTTTGAAATATATCTCTTGATCTGATCAGATCTGAACGAACCTGGTCCGGAAAATCAGGATTTTTCTTCAATGGGTTAGTTGTCCTCTTAACCAATGAGTATAGAGACATTGGTATGGCATGCAAATGAGATGTAGAGGTACATCTACATTGAACGTGATCGACTCTTAAGCTTTCTGCTATCAAAATTTGCTCCGAAGGGATATGGATATAAGTGTCTCTCATATCTGAGATCATCAAGATGACTTTCAAGCAACTTACTGTGCTTTGATGTCGGACTACCTGAATTTTTATTCAATGATGGAAGATTTTTGGACATAGTCAAGTATTTAAGAAGTTGGTACATATATTAAGATAGGATTGACCACTCCTAATTTTTGGAGCTGTGTTCAATTATATTTCAATTTAGCAAAGCCTTGGCCAGGGTAGTCCTTATGAGGAGTCATAGGACTGATTGCACTGAGACACAATATGAATGGATTTTTCAAAGTTGGCAGTCTAACTCTGAGTCATTCTAACACATAGGTCAAAGGGATGAATTATGCGGTAAGCATATTCGAGTAGGTTCTAAATATTATGATTGCAACTATTCGATCTATCCAGATGTCGGGTATAATTGGTAGATGGTCACATCGATTAGCACAGAAAGTGGTTCTTGTACTACTGGCTGATAAGTATCATAAAAACCCCAATAAAAGCATTAATTCATTAATTAATTTATCTTTATTTTTTAGAATTAAATACTTTTATTCTTCATTTATAGGAAATATGATCACCAATAAAAAGAGCTCACCTTTTGGTCACAACAAAATAAGTTTGGAGCCAATTCGAGTAAAAATGGATCCAATATGAATTTTTAAAGAAAAAATAAAAAAATATATATCAGCTCAGCTAGCGTACCTAGCCAAGCTAGTACGCTCAGCCAAGCCATCGCACTCAGCTCAGCCAACACGTCCAAGCCCAGCCAGTGCTAGCTAGCCAGCCCAGCACAAGAAGCTGACCTGCAATCTTACAAGCCCATGCGCAGCGCCTGCCCGCCAGCCCACCAACCTATTGGGCCTGTCAATGTACAGCGGTGATTGGGTGGAGTCCATAGAACACCTAATCCACGTGGTCCACATGAATAGTGTTGCACCATCAGATGGCATTGCTCATTCTTGGTGAAAATCAAATGGCTGTCATGTTTTCCTAATTTGATTTGAATCCAAATAATGGCTATTGCACGATCAGATGGTTGATAGCAATCCAGGCAATGATCCGACGATCGACGAAGCTCCCGATGGTGATTCAAGCACCAGCCTTCGATCCAACAATCGAAATTTCATCATCAAGCATGATCGGATGGTTAGAACTTATTTCAACTTGATCTGGGCTATTATATGTTGATTTTTGGTGCTTTTTGAACCGTTTGATTACCATCTGATGGCCAGAACTCGTGGAACTTCACAGAATTTGGTCTAGGACACTCTTTTAATCCGATTTTCACCTGGATTCCTCCATATACATGGTTCTATATACTATTTTGGTCCCATATTGGCTGATAGCAATTATTCCTCCTATCCAGCATCTATAAATAAGTCACCAGGCAACCAAATTAAGATGTTTTTGGTCAAGAAAAAGTGATGGTATAGGGTAGAGCCATGCTTAGGATTCAAGATTGCTTCGAGATAGATTGTACCAAGAGAAAGAGCTGGACTTCTATACCATCTCAATGCCAACATCGATCTAAGATTAAGATCAACCTACTTTTAATTTTTATTTTTTTATTCTTTTAAAATTTCATGTATTTAAATTTTGAACTTTAAATTAATGCAAATTTTATTTTTCTATTATTTAAATTTTACTTTTTATTTTTTTATTATAAATTTAATTTTTGATCTTTATTTTTATGCAAGTAGATGCTAAGATCTAGATAGTAGATCTTAGTACCAAAATTTATTTTCATGCTATTTTAATTTCTACTATTTATTTTTATTTTAATTTTAAATTTTATTTTTTAACTTTAATTTTATTTTAATTTTTTTTCATAAAAATTAAAAATTTCAAAACTAAAATACTATCTTCTCCATGGATTCGATCTGACTTACTACTTTATACATATTTTAATTATCTTTTAGAAGTTAAAATTAAACTAATAAATCCAATGTCCTAATGACAATATCGCAATCTTGTCAAGTTTTTGGCATTATTTCTGGAGAATGGCAGAGGTGCTGATTTCTTTTGATTTTTTTTAATTTTTTAATAAATAAATTAAAAATAATTTTGATAAACACATGAAGTTTTTGAAGCTGTTGCCAGGGAGGGTATCAGTGTTAATTTTTTTTATTTCTTTAATTTCTTATAAAAAATTATAAATAAAATTTTGATCTTTTTAAATTTTTGATAAATATTGCTTACTAACTTTTTCTTATTTATTTTATAGAATAATAAAAAAAGAGAAAAAGCAAAAAAAAATAAGGAGAAGGAAGATAGCTTCCAATTTTACTTGATGAGATCAACCCTAATCCTAGATCTTTTTTTATTTATTTTATTTTTAAATTAATTAAAAATTATCTACTTAAACTTAATTAAAAATCTCATAATAGGAGTAGAAATTCTAATTGCTTAGAGCATCCATC
This sequence comes from Cocos nucifera, assembly GCA_006176705.1. Classification (NCBI taxonomy): domain Eukaryota; kingdom Viridiplantae; phylum Streptophyta; class Magnoliopsida; order Arecales; family Arecaceae; genus Cocos; species Cocos nucifera. The sequence goes on along the minus strand of QRFJ01000052.1, from coordinate 1,371,948 downwards.
ATATTAGTTTTTTTTTTTTTTGGTAATCATTGAAGATAAAGTATGCCTCTCAAGTTCAGTTAATTTCATGCATCTAATTTTGTTACATAGAACTCCTTGTTTAAAAGTGATTGTGCATATTCATCTTTAAATCAACTTAAGAGCAACACCCATTAAACAAGATAATATGAAGATTTGATTATCCTTCCTTGGCTTACAAATAACCAATCAGCATGCTGCATTGAGCTAAGCCTTTAATTTAAAATCAATTAGACATCGGTCTTAGGAACTCGAGCTCATTAGGATAAGAAATCCTAAAACTTGGACTGGATTAGGATTAGTCAGTTTGATCAGTGTTTAAGGTAAGTGGTTCAAGAACTACATCCCAAAGGAAGGTGGTTATATAATTGATTCTGTTAGCTTACCTGATCAAGATAATTGGTATCTAAGAAAAGCAATGGAAGGACTCCCACCAACCTTACACTTACCCAGCCAGTTGAGTGGTTGATCTTATACTTGGAGGACTTGAAGTTGATCTTGGCAAGTGGAGCTGACTAGATCTAGGACAACCCTTAGTCAGAATTATTTGTCTAACTTGATTACTAGTTGAAATATCAAATCTAATTAAAACTAATTCTTCTCTCATTTTAGCTCAAAGACTTCTTAGGATCTCTTCTTTAGAACTCTTCTCTCTTTTTTCTTCTCTTCTTCTCCAAAAAAATTAAATTAAATAAAAAATAATAATAAAATATAAAATAATAAAAAAATATAATTTTTTAAAAATAATAAAATAATAAAAAAATCTAAAAAAAATTTGAATCACATGTTAGGGTTGCACTAGTACATATACGGTATAAGATCACTTTTTCTAACCTAGTTGAACCCAATCATAAAATTTGAATGGCTGAACCATATTAAACCCAATAGTCAAATGGCTAGAAATCTTCAAGAATCATCTAAGCAGATAAAAAAATATTTTATTCCTTCCATCTATAATCCATTGACTTGTATCTAATTACTTGATATCCATGCAATCCACTATAAGATCAAGCCAACCACAATCCAGATGCTTTCATCTTTCTATAGAACCACCAATGAAGATCCTTATAAGCATTTAGATGAATTCTTAAAAATTTGCTCTAAGGTGAAGATTCAAAATTTTTCTGATGATGCCCTTAGATTGATTTTATTCTCCTTATCATTAAAAGATAAAGCCAAGTATTTGAAGGATGCAGTGCAGGGTTTGCAGTGTTACTTTCGAAAAAAAAATTCAAAAATAATAAAGATGTAGCAGAAGAAGTAATTAATCTAATTAATTACCTACTGATCATATCAAAATATTAAACCCTATACTAAGGATCTAAATATAATATGTATGCATTCATATAGATCTGAAAATAAAACTATGCAGCAAACTACTTACTATATCTATGTTTTCATAACATAATACCTTTTCATGGGTAGCTGATCATTATAATCTGAATCTATCAAATAATGCTCTGGTATCTCACCATAGCCGCACACATGTCTAGCCTCTACAGTTGGTCCATACGGAGCTCCTGACCCCGATCAGCTCCACTAGAGTGCTAGCTCCTCGATGAGGCCTTCGATGGCTGATCACGATCAATCCAATCGATCATTCATTTTTTAATTTTTTGGATGCCCCAAAAAATTAGAACTCATTCTTTGGAGGATGATGAGATAGTGTACAAAGTTTGGTGGCAATCTGATGCTCACAACACTCGATCTCCCCATCCAAACCTAGATTCCCAAATCTTGGATTTCACTCAGCCCAAAAACCCTGATGCACTGAAAACCCTCTCACGTCCTCTCAATATGGAGTTTTCTATGAAATAAGCTTTCATGGAAAGATGACTTTCAAATCTATAAACCTTATTTATATTATATCCAAAAATTGGGTGTCCTTAGAGACAAAAATTGGAAGAGAATAGAGACATGAAGGAAAAATAAAGTGTTATAGGACCCTGCTCACCTTCACTCTAGGATTTCTTTTGCCCAAAATCAATGCCCAATCACTTTCAAATTTTTACCATGAAATGGTAACGCCTCTGGCTTCATGCACAAAAATCTTCATAATTTGTTACATGAAAAATAAGTGGAAATACCATATTGAGTGGATATGTTAAGATTGGTTGAACTAGTTTCAACCAACTTCTAGTATTTGAATTCAAATGCAAGCCTATCCAATTCCAATGCCCATACCACTTATTTCACATGCAGAAGGACTATTCTTCTGCATGCATGCCCATTTTTTAGAAAAAAATTGATGACCAAAAAAAGAGAAGGGAATGGAGCTAAAGATAAGAGGGAGAGGGAGGTTTCAACCAAACCAACCTCTTTGAATTCAAAATTCAAAAAAAGTTTGAACTGGTCCAACACTTGACCGGGTCAAAGAGAGAAAGAAAGAGGGGGTGCAAATTTCTTCTCTTCGTGAGAGAAACTTATGTAAAAAACAAAGATGGGCATGGGCAAAGTAGAAAAGTCAAACATGAGGTGGCGCATGGGGAGGTTTGAATTCAAACAAGGTTTGAATTAGTCCAAGTTGGTTTCAACCAAACTAAATTAATTCAAAACCAACTAGACCAGATTAAATAAAACCAAATTAGACTTAAGCCAATCTATTTAATTCCTAATCAAATTAAAAATTAATTTGGTCTAGCTTCTGATCAAATCAGGATCAAATCTCACACAATGATTAGGTCAACTCGTAACCTAATTAGGTCAAACCCAATCAAACCAATTTGATCAAACTTGATCAAATCATCATCGCTCAATCATTTTGAGCTAATCAATAATCAAATTACTAATTAATTTTTCAATAAATATAGAGTCTCAATCGTATGGGTGTTTGGGCAATAGAGTTCCATCACTATGAAACTCTCAAAGAATCCCAATTCAATGGGACTCTTGAACCCAGTATTCCAAATGAATGAAACTCATGATCATAGAGTTCCAGACCAGTAGGACTCTTAATCAGATAGTTTCAGATGAGTGGAACTCAGAGTCTCAATCCATCAGGACTCTAGATCAGCCATCAGATCAGGTAGTAACTCCTATTATGTGTAACCCCATAGGTTTGAATCCTAAATCGGTAGCACATAAACTAATTTTCTATACCAATTGATGTGACCATCTAGCAATGGTACCCAACGTCCGGATAGATTGAATTTATTGCAACACAACATCGATGAACTTGTGAAATATGGTTATCGTATGATTCATCCCTATGATCTCTATGTAATAGATAACTCGGTGTTAGACTATTAGCCCTAGTAAATACATCCATATCGTATCTTAAAGCAATTAGTCCCATGACTCCTCACTAAGACTACCCTAGTCAAGGCTTTGCTAAATTGAAATACAATTGAATACAGCTCCTGAAACCAAGAGTGGTCAATCCCATCTTGATACATGCACCAACTCCTCAAGTACTTGACTATGCCCAGAAATCTTTCATCATTGAATTAAAAATTTAGGTAGTTCAGCACTAAAGCACAGTGAGTTGCTTGAAAGTCACCATAGTGATCTTAGATTAGAGGAACACTTATACCCATATTTCATCGAAGCTAATCTTGACAGGAGAAAAGCTCCGAAGTTGGTCACGTTCAGTGCAGATGTACCCATATATCTCACTTGCATGCCATACTAGTGTCTCAACACTCCTTGGTTATGAGGACAACCAATCTATATGGCACACAATGACCTATACTTGATAAATATTATCATTTTAAGTAACAACGTATCTTTTGATCGTGAACAATTTAAGAACTACATGACAAATCCTCCTTTATCGAATCTAGATAGTCCAAAGGACTTCATCACAACACAGGAGTTCATTAGAAGATAATAGAATTTATGATGAAAAAATGCCAAAATAATTTTTATTAATTTATAATTTATATATAATTAAAATGTATAGCCCAACCATCAATAGGCTTATGATTGGCTTTGGGACATATTTTCAACAATCTTTCACTTGGACTAAAGCCAATCGGTGCAGTATGTAATACCTATCTTCGACTTGAAGTCATTGAACTCCTTTACTGCAATAGCTTTAGTGAATGGGTCGACCAGATTTTTCTTTTCATCAATCTTCTGAAGGTCGACGTCATCTCGATCCATAATTTCTTGGACAAGATGGTAGCGGCATAGAATATACTTCATCTGCTGGTGTGCCTTTGGTTCCTTCGTCTGAGCAATGGCTCAGAGCTATCACAATAGAGCAAAACTAAACCATCAAGAGAGGATGCTACTCCAAGCTTGATGATGAATTTTCTTAGCCACACCGCTTCTTTGGCAGCATCTGATACAGCGACATACTCCATCTCACAAACTAAATCGACCACAGTATGCTGCTTGAAACTCTTCCAGCAGACAGTCATATCATTAAGAGTGAATATATATACTGACATACTCTTGCTATCATCATGATCAGACTGAAAATTGGAATTTATGAACCCCACAAGTTTCAAGTCTGATTCACCATATATAAGCTACTGGTTCTTAGTATTTCTTAAATACTTTAGGATGGTTTCAACAATCTGTCAGTGGTTCTCTCCTAGATCAGATTGGTATCTACTCACTACCACTAGTGAGTATGCCACATCTGATCGCAAACATATCATGACGTATATTATAGAACCCACTGTCGAAGCATATGGTATTTTACTCATACACTCTTTTTCTAGAGGTGTTGTCAGACAATGCCTCTTTGAAAGAAAAATTTCATGGCCTATCTGTAGATAGCCTTTCTTGGAATTCTTCATGCTGAACCATTTCAGCATAGTATCAATGTACGTAGATTGGGATAATCCAAGCAATCTTTTAGATCTATCTCTATAGATCTTCATCCCTAGAATGTAGGAAGCTTCTCCTAGATCTTTCATGGAGAACTATGATGACAGCCAGATCTTTATTCCTTGTAATACAAGAATATCATTTTCGATTAAGAGAATGTCATCCACATACAATACTAGAAATACTATTGCTGGACCATTAGCCCACTTATACATGCAGGGCTCCTCTTCATTCTTAATGAAGCCATATGTTTTGATTGTTCTATCAAATTATATGTTCCAGCTTTGAGATGCCTGCTTCAATCCATAAATTGACCTCTGAAGTCTACACACCTTAGACTCATTTACGGATGTGAATTCTTTAGGCTGTATCATATAGATCTCTTCATCTAGCTCTCCATTTAGAAAAGTCATTTTCATATCTATCTGCCAGATTTCATAGTCCAGATGGACAACGATGGCAAGCATAATCCAAATGGATTTGAGCATTGCCACAGGAGAGAACATATCGTCATAGTCAATACCATAATATTGATGATATCCCTTAACAATCAGATCGACTTTATAGGTCTCCACCTTTTCATCAGTATTTCTTTTTCTTTTGAAGACCCACTTACATCCTATAGGTTTTACCCCTTCAAGTAGGTCAACCAATGTCCATATATCGTTGACTTTCATGAACTCCAATTTGAATTTCATGAACTCAAGCTATTTCTCAGAGTCGAATCTCTGCATTGCATCCATGTAGGTAATTTGATCCTCATTGTTCTTATCGAGTTCGATAGGATCCCCATCTCGGACCAAGAAACCATATTATCTATTCGGTTGACGTGGTACTCTACCAGATCGCCTTAAGGGTGCATCTATAATGGATTTTGATTATGATCTAATCAGATCCAGCTCAGGTTCAACAACTTGTATCTGTTCTTCCACCTGCCAAACATCATCAAATTCAATCTTAGAGCCATTAGTTCCTTCACTAAGAAATTTTTTTCTAGAAAGACTGCCTTAAGGCTAACAAACACTTTTTACTCATCAGCAAGATAGAAGTAATACCCTTTTATTTCTTTTGGGTAACCTATAAAACTATACTTATCAGACCTAAATCCAAGCTTGTCTGTTATTAAACATTTGACATAAATCGGACACCCTCAAACCTAAGATGTGAGAGCACTGGCTTACACCCTATCCATATCTCATATGATGTTTTATTAACAGATTTACTCAGAATCCTATTTAGAATGTAACAAGCTGACTCAAGCGTATATCTCCATAGGAAGATCGACAAACTAGCAAACTCTATCATGGATCAAACCATGTCTAATAGGATTCGATTTCTTCTTTCAGACACACCATTATGTTGTGGTGTTTTAGGAGGGGTCTATTGGAAGAGAATTTCATTCTTCCTAAGATATGTCAAAAACTCATTGGAAAAGTACTCACCCCCTCAGTCAGATCGAAGAATTTTAATACTCTTTCTAGTTTGCTTCTCTATCTTATTTTGAAATAGATTGAACATTTCAAATGACTCCGACTTATGCTTCATTAAATAGATGTACTTATACCTCGATAGATCATCTGTGAAGGTTATGAACTAAAAACATCCACCTCTAGCATTTGAGTTCATGGATCCACATACATCTGAATGTATAGAGTCAGGAGTTCAGTGGCTTGTTCATCTTTTTCAGTAAAAGATGACTTGATCATCTTACCAAGAAGAAAGGACTCATAAGTTGGAAGTGATTCACAATCACTAATCTCAAAAATCTTTTCTTAAGCTAACCTATTTATTCTATTCTTGTTAATATGGCCCAGCCTACAGTGCTAAAGGTAGACTTCAGATACATCACTAATTCTAGGGCATTTACCAAAGGATTGAACCACATTAATAGGCATAGTTAATAAATAAATACCATTATTTAATTATCCAATAAAAATTATAATACCATTGAAAATGATATTACAAAATTATTTTATTGATATTTCAAAACCATTCATGGCCAAAAGGCCTACAGAAATGACATTCAATAAAAAAGTTGGACAAAAATGATATTCATTAAGAATAACTTTATTTGAATTGATTACAAGGTTCATGATTCCTAAAGCTAAAATTGGAACTTATCTTCCATCTCCAACATTCAGGAACCTCTCACCTTGATCAAATCTCTTACTGACCTACAAACCTTGCATAGAATTATAAATATGATAGGGGCTACTAATATTTAATACCCAGGTAGTAGAATCAAATAAGAAAAAATTACAAGGTATTATCATATAGTTACCTTGCCCAACAATCACTTGCTTCTTTCTTGGCCTATTCGAATCCAGAAAGGTAATGTACAGAGGATAGTTCCTCTTTCAGTGCCCCTGCTTCTTGTAGAAGAAGCACTCCGCTTGGCTCTGGTCGGACTTGCGCTTCTTGGTCTAACCCTGTGCAGTCATCCCAGCATGTGGTTGCATCTTTTTATTCTTCTTTCCTTTCTTAAAAGGTTAACAATTAAAAGAAGACCCTCCCACTACATTCATCATTTTCTTATAAAATTGGTGATCCTTCTCAAAGTTCTACAGCAACCCCAATAAGCCGTGGTAGTTGACTGCAGGCTTTGTCATTCTAAAATAAGTCAGAAAAGGGAGGAAGAACTTGGATAAGGAATTAAGGATCGCATCCTTATCGAGCTGCTCGTGTAGGAAAAAGCCCAGCTTGCTAAAGTGCTCAATCATCTCGATCATATGCAATACATGATCGGTGACTGGTAACTGAGGCCCTATCCCTCATCTGAGCGTTGAAAATGACACAACTTATTTTGTACCTTTCAACATCATCAGGCGTGCCAAAGGAGTCGTTCAACATTTGAAGCATCTCCTATGGCTGAGCATTTTCGAACCTATGGCTGAACTCATCGTTCATTGCCATCAGCATTATGCACCGAATGGTGGTGTGATCGTTGAACCACTTTTGATAAGTATCTCATACTGCTCTTGGAGCTGGCTCCTTAGGTACTGGATCCGTTACTATATAAAAAATCCACTCATGCTCTAGGATAAATTTCAACTTACTATACCAGCTATCGAACTTGGGTCCCATTAATTTATCATTTTCTAACAATGATCAGAGTGATAGGTTAGTGGCCATTTCTATACAAAAAGAAAAATCAAATCTAATTAATATATGAATCAGTTATTCTAAAGATTTGGACTTTAGTCTAAAGGTTCTTCCACTATTTTATATGAATTGATAGACTCTACCTCCAATTCAAGGAATTACTTTAATTTCTTAGTGGGTACTAGAATTCACATAGACTACACATGAGCCCAACTTTGATTGGTCAACCCATGCGCATCTATGGATAGATTTAAAATAAATTATTTCTCTAAACAACTTCTAGTAATATTAATTTTACCTTGGAGACCTAATCAGTAGGCTTTGACCTCCACTAAAAAAGTTCGGTTAGGTCCAACTATTAACATGACCATATTTGATTTTATCTAACCAATAAATGATCAAGCTCGACTTTGGTCAGCCAACCTAACCACCATCAGAAAGACTTAACCAAATTATCATTTGATGAATGATAATTTCATTAGTTAATAATCACCAGGCCTTTGGGCCTCCAATGATCATTGCACTAGTGAACCCATTATCACTCAACTTAGTGGGAGGCTATGATTTAGTTGTCTATATAACTATTTCATTTTTAAGAATCTAATAATTTTAGAAAATTTAATTAACATATTTTAAGAAGAGAGAGAAATACAACAAGTTAATTTCGATCCTTCCACTGACTTCACAAAGTCAGATTAAAAAAGAATCTAATCTAAGATGGCATTAGGAGCACCTAAATCAGTCAGACTGATTTACCTAATTAACATGGGTGAGTCCAAATCATCAAGTGATCTAATCAAAATATAATTCACAAGGATGGCTAGGTAAGTGAGATCAGTGGAAGGAATATGCCATTAACTCATCAAAGATCAAATCAATGCGAGTAGCTCCCAATTAAAAACCACTGATCAAACTGCCAGACTTACCTTAGACACCATCTGATTATTAGTTTTAATTTGATCAACCTCATAATTATGGGTTTGACTATGTAGCCATAAATCAAGTCCATTTGGACCTTGTTGGTATGAACTTGACCAACTACAACTATTATAATTGATTCTATAGAGTCCTTAACCTAATCTAAATTAACATTTAATTAGATTTGATCAATTACTCTAAATTAGTCCATTCTTTAACTAACCTTAGGTCTAACCTAATTAATGAACCTAATTCAACTAACCCAATAACCCACATTTTATGATTGATGACTTAGAGTCTTAATTCACAATTCTAGACTCTAAATCATTATACTTAATTTTAATTAAGTTTATGGGCTGAGTGTTAGGGTTCGATATTTCAAAAATATTTTTAAAATATTCTTTACAACTTAGTATTGTTCACCAATTGAGTCAACTCACTTTAAAATTAAATTAGCTCAATTCATAAATAATACTAGTTGTAGGGTTAAATCTGGAACTATGCACACTACATAATACTAATTCATTTATCAAACTTTAGATCCCATCTAAACATGCATTCATGATCAAAAATTAGATTAAAGCCTTATTTAATCAAATCATAAAAATATTAGATCAAATATAAGGTTTTATGATTATCGATTTAGATCAGCAACATATTAGGATAATCTTTTCACTGTAGGGGGTAAATCTTACAGCAGGACAATCTTCAGTTCATGCGATCTTGATTTTAATTTTTAGATCTAATTAATTAAATTATTAGATTAATATTTAAATCAAATCTAAATTATCAATCTAAACATGCAAGCACATCATGTTTAGCAAATCTTGCTCTGATACCATTTGAAAGATGTAGTGGAGGGTTTGCAGTGTTATTTTTGAAAAAAAATTCAAAAATAATAAAGATGCAGTGGAAGAAGTAATTAATCTAATTAATTACCTACTGATCATATCAGAATATTAAACTCTACACTAAGGATCTAAATATAATATGCATGCATTCATATAGATCTGAAAATAAAATTATGTAATAAACTATTTACTACATCTATATTTTTAGAATACAATATCATTTTACGGATAGCTGATCACCATAATCTGAATCCATTGGATAATGCTCTAGTATTGCACCATAGTTGCACACATGTCCAGCCTCTACGGTTGGTCCACTCAGAGCTCCTGGCCCTGATCAACCCTACTGGAGTGCTAGCTCCTCGACGAAGCCTCCGACGGTTGATCATGATTAATCTGATTGATCATCCACTTTCTAATTTTTTGGATTCTCTAAAAAATTAAAACTTATTCTTTGGAGGATTATGAGATGGTGTATAAAGTTTGGTATCGATCCGATGTTCATAGCACTCGATCTCTCCATCCGAACCCAAATTCCCAAATCTTGGGTTTCACTTGGTACAAAAATCCTGACGTACTAAAAATCCTCTCACGCCCTCTCTGTGTGGAGTTTTTCCATGAAATAAGTTTTCATGGAAAGATGACTTTCAAATATATAAACCCTATTTAGATCATATCTAAAAATTAGGTATCCTTAGAGACAAAAATTAGAAGAGAATAGAGACATGAAGGAAAAATAAAGTGCTATAGGACCCTGCTCACCTTCACTCTAGGATTTTTTTTGCACAAAACCAATGCCCAATCATTTTAAAATTTTTACCATGAAATTGCAACTCCTTTGGCTTCACACAAAAAAATCCTCATAATTTATTGCATGAAAAATAAGTAGAATTGCCATGTTAAGCTTGATTGAACTAGTTTCAACAAACTTCTAGTATTTGAATTCAAATGCAAGCCTATCCAATTCCAATGCCCATACCACTTATTTCACATGCAGAAGAACTTTCCTTCTGCGTGCATGCCCATTTTTTAGAAAAAATTGGTGACCAAAAAAAGAGAAGGGCTTGGAGATAATGATAAGAGGGAGAGGGAGGTTTCAACCAAACCAACCTCTTTAAATTCAAAATTCAAAAAAAGTTTGAACTAGTCCAACACTTGATCAGATCAAAGAGAGAAAGAAAAGGGGGCAAAAATTTCCTTTTTTCATGAGAGAAACTTATGTAAAAAACAAAGGTGGGCATGGGCAAGGTAGAAAAGTCAAACATGAGGTGGCGCACGGGGAGGTTTGAATTCAACTAGAATTTGAATTAGTCCAAGTTGGTTTCAACCAAACTAAATTAATTCAAAACCAACTAGATCAGATTAAATCTAACCAAATTAGACTTAATCCAACCTATTTAATTTCTAATCAAATTAAAAATTAATTTGATCCAGCACCTGATCAAATCGGGATCAAATCTCACACAGCGATTAGGTCAACTCATGACCTAATCGAGTAAAACCCAATCGAATTCAATTCGATCAAACTTGATCAAATCCTCATTGCTCAATCAAATTAAGCTAATCAATAATTAAATTTTTAATTAATCCTTCAATAAATATAGAGTCTCAATCAGATGGAAGTCTAGGCAATAGAGTTTTATCACTATGAAACTCTCGAAGAGTCCCAATCCAGTGGGACTCTTGAACCCAGTGTCCCAAATGAATGAAACTTATGATCATGGAGTCCTAGACTAGTGAAACTCTTGATCAAAGAGTCCCAGATGAATAAGACTTAGAGTCTCTATCCATCAGGACTCTAGATGATCAGCCATCAGATCAAGTAGTAACTACTATTGTGTGTGACCCCATAGGTTTGAATCCTAAGCCGATAGCATAAAAACTAATTTTCTGTACCAATTAATGTGACCATCTAGCAATGGTACCCAATATCCGGATAGGTCGAATTTATCACAACACAACATCGATGAATCTATGGAATATGGTTACCATATAATTCATCCCTATGACCTTTGTGTAATAGATGACTCAGGGTTAGACTATTAGCCCTAGTAAATACATCCATATTGTATCTCAAAGCAATTAATCTTGTGACTCCTCACTAAGACTACCCTGGCCAAGGCTTTGTTAAATTGACACATAGTTAAACATAGCTTCTAAAATCAGAAGTGGTCAATTTCATCTTGATATACGCACCGACTCCTCAAGTATTTGACTGCGCCCAGGCACTAAATTAAAAATTCATATAGTCTGGCACTAAAACATAGTGAGTTGCTTGAAAGTCACCATGATGATCTTAGGTTAGAGGGACACTTATATCCATATTCCATCGGAGCTATCTTGATAGGAGAAAAGCTTCGAAGTTGGTCACATTTAGTGCAAATGTACCCATACATCTCACTTACATGCTACATCAGTGTCTCAACACTCCTTGATTATGAGGACAACCAACTTATATGGCACACAAAGATCTATACTTGATAAACATTATCATCCAAAATAACAACGTATCTTTTGATCATAAATAATTTAAGGACCAAACGATAAATCCTCCTTTATCGAATCTAGATAGTCCTAAGGACTTCATCACAACATAGAAGTTCATTAGAAGACAACAGAATTTATGATGAAAAAATATCAAAATAATTTTTATTAATTTATAATTCATATACAATTATAAATGTATAGCCCAACCGTTAATTGGTTGATAATTTATTTTGGACATATTTCCAACAGTACTTGCTTGGCACTATAGGAAGACCAATCAAAACTTGAACCGAATTACAACAAAAATTTCTTAAGAAATTTTATCCCATAGGCCGAACCAACACCATGAGGTGAGCTATCGCTGGATTTGCTCAGCTTTCAGGGGAACAAATTCATAAGTCATGGGAGAGACTTAAGAAACTTCTTAGAAAATGCCCACATCATGGTCTATCTAAATGGCAAATAGTTCAAGCTTTCTATGAGGATTTAGGAGACCAATATGGATAAATGATAGATGCATCTCGTGGAGGTGCATTCATGAACAAAAGTGAGGACAAAGCATATGCCTTGTTTGAAACCTTGAGTGAAAACTCAATTAACTATGCTTCGTTATTTTTTTACCAAAAATGGGCAGGGATCCATGAATTTAAACATCCAAAATCTAGTACTAAGATTGATTTAAACCTGATAAATAAAGTAGACCTTCTTGCTTAGAAATTAGATCAACTCCTAATCCTAGGTCAAAAATCTCCTACACAATACACATCACCTTCTAATTATCAAAAGATTTATTCTATCTATGCTAGCCCAACCCATAATGTTAGTGAATGTCCGAATCTTTCATCCAAGAATAAGATCAAACTATGCAAGGCTACTCCAAATTGGTTAATGATTTTTTTTTAAATTCATGTAACCTAAATTGGAGGAACCATCCTAATTTTTTTTGGATATCCTAACAGACTTAGGCTCAAACCTAAATTCCACGTGTGCAAAATTATCAAAATAGGCTCCAATATCAGAACTATACCTATAATACTGGTCAGCCTAGTCAATCTATCCAGCCATTGTATTATAATCAGTCATCATGCTTATCTTCTCAATAGGTAAATCTAGCTGATGATAGATTTAATCAACTACAATAATTGATTTTGACTTAACAATAATCTATCGCTAGGCTAGAAGCATAAATAGGATAATTAGCTGAGTCTAACATAAGGAGAGAACTAGGTCAACTATCGAACAAATCGATTCTTATAAATAATCCATATATTGTCCACCAATCACTTGAATTTAGTCATCAATTCAATATCCCACCTAAGAATCTCCAATTTGAGAATGCTAAAGTAATTTTAGAACTTAAAAGTTATAAGATTCTTATAGACCCATACCAAGACTAGATGATAGAGGCTAGTACTGATGTTAATCAAAATAAAAATATAGAAGAAGAGGTTAGTACTAAGACTAATCACATAGAAGAACCTAAGCCTGAAACTGGTATTGATGCTGGTTCCAATCTAAATGAGATAAATAAAGGGAAGAAGAGAGTGGATGATTTACCCGAGACCTATAAACCTGAAATCTTGTTCCCTTCGACCCTAGAAGCTGGTTCTTCTAACAAAATTCAAGAGGCATGTAATGAAGTGTCAATGAAGTTATTTAAGCAAGATCATATTAATTTACCTTTATAACTAAAGCCATCTTTAGACACCCTTCCGGTACACATTACATCAAACTCAACTCCTAACCCAAAAACTCAATTCATGAGCATTTTAGAAGAATAAATAGGAGAAATTCTTGACAAACAAGGGTATGAGAATGGGGTCACAAACTATGTTCCTAAAATTAAAAATAAATTTATCAATAAAGGGATAATAAACTATCTTCTTGGGATTGGCAATTCAAAACCATTATAATTTATCAATCCAATATTTAATACAGGATAGGTAAGCTGCCTTGTGTCTAGTTGAAGATGATAAACTTAGCGCTTATTGAAAAATAATCTAATATTTAATTTTTTATCTAATTTATCTTTTTAGTTGATTTTCTTTTTAAAATATTTTGAATAAGTTTGAGTGAGAGCCCAAATTTTTAAAAAATCATGCTAGATCGAAAAATATAATGAGTCAGATGTATTCTTTCTTATTTTTTATTATATCCTTTATTTTTCTTTCTTCATTGAGGACAATATCGATTAAGTTGGAGGAAGAGAATAATAAAATTTTTAAATTTTTAAAATCATCGAAGAAGTTAGTATTTAGCATTTAGATACCTAGTTATGCTTAAGAATCGAGTTGAACTAAGCATTTTTAGAAGAAAATTGATGCACAAATTAGAGAATTTATGAGATATTGAGGAATCAAGTATTAAAAAAATTTAATAAAGAGTTAAGTCTAGAACATAAAAAAAATTTCTTTGAAAAATTTTAATTCTTTTTACCAGCATCAAAGAAGAGTTTACTTTTTATGGGCTTTTGTAAGGTAACTATATATTTTTTTATATTAAAAAAAATTAATTATAAAATAAAATAATTTTTAAGTACTTAATATTGAGTAACCGGGCCTCTTTGCCTAAGCAAGCATTGAATTTTTAATCAAAAAATAAGAAGGACAAAGAAGCTTATTGTAAAGCTAGTCTTAACTCGTAGTCTGTTTGATTCAAACTAGTAAGTCCGAGAGATATTTTATATCTAGTGACTTAAAGCCAACTAATTTGAGAGTCATTGGCCCAAGACTCACTACATGGATCAAATACAAAGCTTAAGAGATTAAGGCACTCAATAGTGGTACAACATTAAATATATATATATTAGTTTTCCATCGAGTAACCAAATCTCGTTGCCTAAGTAAGCAATGATATTCACATAAAAAAAGTGGACAATATGAATAAAAAAATCAATAAATGAGGCATAGAAGTGATAATATACTAGTCCATATAAAAGTTTAGATGATTCAGAGATTAAGGTAGGGATAATTTGAAAAAAAAGTTTAGAAAAATTTAATGTTCTTCACTTAATTTTTATATTGATAAGTATTAATACTCCAACGACATACCTCACTCATGCTCTATTGAATATCAATGGTCATTTTAAAAATTACTTAGAAAAATTTGAAACTCTAAAGCTTATAAGGTATCTAAAACTAAATTCTTTCTTTACTCGAGGACGAGCAAAGCTTAAGCTGAAAAGTATCATAAATATCATAAAAACATCAATAAAAATATTAATTTATTAATTAATTTATTTTTATTTTTAAAAATTAAATATTTATATTTATTATTTATAAGAAATATGATCACCAATAAAAGAACTTATTTTTTTGATCATAACAAAATAAGTTTGAGGCCAAACCAAGTTAAAATAAACTCAATATGAATTTTCAAAAGAAAATATAAAATATATATATCGGCTCAATCGACGTGCCTAGCCAAGCCGATGCACTCAGCTAAGCCTTCGCACTTAGCTCAACTAGTGCATTCCAGCCCAATCGATGCACCAACTAGCCGGCCCAGCATGAGAAGCCGGCCTGCAAGCCCACGAGCCCATGCGTAGCACCAGCCTGCCAGCCCACCAACCCATTAGGCCCATCAGTGTACAATGAACCGATCGGCTAGTCCATGAAATCATACATAGACCCCTAGCTCAGCAAAAGGCGATGAATCACAGGCTACCACGTGGTGGACCAAGACCCTTAAGAGGTTCAGTAAAATTCTCACGTGCCTTATGGGACAAAATGGTAATTTCAAATGCACAAAGTGCATGGTGATTGGGCAGAGTCCACAGAACACACGGTCCATGCGGTCCATATGAAGTGTTGCACCATCGGACAGCAATGCTCGTTCCCAGTGAAGATCGAATGACTTCCTGGTTTGATTCGAATCCAAACAACAGCTGTTGCATGATCAAATGGCCGACAGCGATCCATGCGATGATCCGACAGTCGATGAAGCTCCCGATGATGATTCAAGCACCAACCTTCGATCCGACGACCAAAATTTCTTCATCAAACATGATCAAATGGCCATAACTTATTTTGACTTGATTTGCGCTATTATATGTTGATTTTTGATATTTTTTGGATCATTTGATTGCCATTTGACAGCCAAAACTGATGGAACTTCACAAAATTCGATCCAAGACATTGTTTTAAATCAAATTTTACCTAGATTCCTCCATATACATGGTTCTATACACTATTTTGGTCCCATATTAGCTGATAGCAATTATTCCTCCTCTCCAGCATCTATAAATAAGTCACCAAGCAACCAAATTAAGATGTCTTCGATCAAAAAAGTGATGGTATAGGATAGAGCTATGCTTCAAATTCAAGATTGCTTCGAAGCAAATGATGCCGAAAGGAAGAGCTAGATTTCTACACCATCTTAATGCTAACACTGATCCAAGATCAAGATCAACCTGCTTTTAATTTTTATTTTTTTTATTTTTTTTAAATTTTATATATTTAAATTTTAAACTTTAAATTAATATAAACTTTATTTTTTTACTATTTAAATTTTTTTTTTTATTTTTTTATTATAAATTTAATTTTTGCTTTTTATTTTTATGCAAGTAGATGCTAAATCTAGATAGTAGATCTTAGTACCAAAATTTATTTTCATACTATTTTAATTTTTACTATTTATTTTTATAATAATTTTAAATTTTATTTTTTGACTTTAATTTTATTTTTAAAATCTTTTTCTATAAAAATCATAGATTTCAAAACTAAAATATTATCTTCTCTGTATAGTCGATCCGGGTCACTGCTTTCTACGTGTTTTAATTATTTTTAAGAAGTTGAAATTAAAGTGATAAATATGGTGTCCTAATGACAACATCATGATCTATCACTAACTTAGGTTCGAACCTATAGGATCATATATATTAGAGGTTCCTACCTGATTTGATGGCTGATGAAAAGTTTTACTGATTGAAACTCTATGGTCAAGAGTTTCACTGGACTAGAACTCTATGACCAAGAGTTCTACTGTATTAAGACTCTGAGTTCTGCTCATCTAAGACTCTATGATCGAAATTTCTACTACTTTAAGACTCTATGATCATGAGTTTCACTTGTTTGGGATACTGGGATCAAGGATCCCACTGGTTTAGGACTCTTCGATCAAGAGTTTCATATGGATGGGACTTTATTGCTCGAACATTCACTAAATTTGGACTCCATATTTATGAGAGATTTAATTAGTAATTTGATTAAGTGAAGAGTTTTGGATCAAGTTCAATTGAATTGGATTTAGTTGGATTTGACTTGATTAGGTTATGAGATGATCTAATCACCGAGGAGGTTTGTTTCCTGATTTGATCAGAGATTAAGCTTAATTAATTTTTTATTTGATTAGAATTTAATTAAGTTTAATTAAGCCTAAATGAGTTGGATTTAATCTGATCTAATTGGGACTAACCAAATTGGTTTGGATTGGGTTTAATTGGATAAGGTTGTTTTAAGTCTAGTTTGACTAGTCTTACCTAGCGCCACCTAGACTCGTGCCCACTAAATTTTCTACGAGAATTTGTTTCTTGTGAAACCTTCTTCATACATAAAGGGTGCACACCTAGCTTTCTCATGCCCCTGGTGGATAGGATTAGGTGGTTTTGAGTTTGAATTCAAATCATATTTGAATTTGAATTGATAACCAACCTGATCTCATCCCTCCATGTGGTGTCAATGCAAAATGGCATAAATTAAAATAAAATTTTTCCTAGGGTGTGTGCACATCTAGAGGAGTGAGAAAGCCTTGCATAAGCCCCTGGTGTATGAGAAACAAAATCAAAAATTATTGTGAGAAAGAAAGAAAACTAGAGAGAGATGCAAGGTCTAGGTGAGTGCTACCTTAGGATTTTGGCCTAGGATTTGGGTAAAATTTTTATGAGTTTTGAGCATCAAAAACTAGATAAAATTTAGGAGACCCTTCTCTACCTCTCACCTACCTCTATTGGTCATCTGGAGATCGAAGTAGTTCAATCAAGATCAGCCATCAAAGCTTTCAGTATCGAGCTAGCACTCAGGAGGAGCCAATCGGAACCAGAACCTCATGTGGATGATCCATAGAGGCTAGATGACCTATGTGACTATGTCATGATGAGAGGACCTTCCTAGTAGTATTTTAGTTGCGGTGATGGACTACCCTCGTAAGGTATCGTATTCTGAACACAAATAGTGGTAAATGTGGTTTACTACTAGTAGTTTTATTTTCAAATTTTTAATGTATATATGTCACATCATGGTCCTAATTGTAGGATTTTAATCGATATGATCACTAGCTCATAAATTAATTAGATTAATTTTTAAATTATGCTACATAATTTTTTTAAAAAATTTAAAAGTAGAGCTAGAAATCCTGCAAAATTTTTATCAGCCATAGCACTTGCTAAGGAGCCCATGTCTCATTAGAAGTCCAAGCACATCGAGTGACAGTTTCACATCATACACGATTGCTTCGAAAATAAATATGTTGAAGTGTGAAGAGTAGACTTCACGGACAACATCGTAGACCTACTGACAAAGCAGTTAAGCCAACAAAAGACTAAAGTTTACCTTTGGAAGATAAGACTTAAGTTAGTGGCCAATTGATTTTAGTGCAAGTGGGAGATTTTTAGATGTATGCCCCAGAAGTCAATATGGCAGACATATTATAATTTTTTAGGACATAAATTTATACTTAAATGATTGATTTATGAATAAAGTGGGCAATTTCATTTTCATTCTTATGTAATATATTCTTGAATCGTTCAAGAAATTAATAATTTAAAGACACATATTCTCAAGCATTGAGAATTAGAGATGTGTATGATTAATTTCTAAATTACTCTCGATCGATGGATCATCATGGAAATGATGATTGATCCAATTATATTGCTGCATGAATTGCTTCCTTCGAGGTAAACAAGTCTCTAGTCTATAGTGTGAGGATACTGAGCGAAAGTGTAGATGGTTGTTGGAGAACATCAATATCGAGCATGACCATATGAGAGATCACATGAATATCTATTCACTCGCCAATGATCTTCTCAATACCGTAGTAGTGTAAATGATTCTTTGACCTACGGTGCTTTGGTTGCTTATAGTGAGCTTGTTGTAGTTTGACTGCACATAAATATGATCTCTCAACTGTTTGGGTTCTTATAGTATATATTAGTTGTAGTGGGTTTATTGTAGGAGTAGGATATACACCTAAACAAAATCTATCGATCTTAGTAGATAAGGAGTAGTCCTATAGGATTTGAAAAGCTAAGTTCTTAAGTCTGTAATCACAACAAGATAATTGATGGAAATGAGTTTCCATGAGTTTCATAATTTAGACTCAAGTTAATCGAATCTTTCATATGATAGATGTTGGGATTTGATGAGTTTTCATAACCTTTATCTTGGTTGAGACTTACGATAGAGGAATTAAATTATACAGTAACTATACCTAGGAGTTTTATTCATTCAGTTCTACTAGATTGCCACTATATACTGCTAGACATTACTAGTAGATTGTGAGAACTTACTAAGATTATTCTGGATTGACAATCCTTGATGAGTGTGAATTAGAATTATTCCAGTCCATTGAAAGATGTTTCGATGATACGATGATAGAGATCATGGTATATCTCACTATTAGATAAATTTGAACCCATAGGATCACACAACAAAAGGATTTATTCTAGGATTGACCAATTAGGCTTGTGAACTTTCAATTGGATTAGGAGAAATCCTATTGGGTTTAATAGCACCATGCTAGCACATGGTTAAACCAAATCCTCTTAGACTTGGTCCACCTATTAGATAGGATTTTGACCAAGTCAAAGCATGTAAACCGATCTGATCTTCTCACTACCAATGGATAAGAATGAGAAAGATGGGGTGCCAAGGGTTGGTGCCATTTCTTTTGCTTTTGTGTGTGGATGAAAGGAAGACAGAGAGGGGCGCATGCCACCTCTGGATTTGCATGGATGAAAGGAAGAGATAGAGGGGCACATGCCACCTCTAGATAAGATCCAGAGGGGGCGCATGTCCCCTCCTTTTAGATAAGTTCCAGGGGGACATGTCCCCTAATATTTGGCATGGAGAGATGGGGTGCACACCCCATCTAGACAAGATCCAGAAGGGGCGCATGCCTTAGTGGATTAACATCAGAGAGGTGCCAACAATTGGCACCCTCCTTGATCTGAATTTTTGCATGAGAGACGAGGGATGGGCCCTAGAAGGAGGTGTCCTTTTTCTTTAAGCAATTGAAAAGTTAATGACTTAAAGCAAAAGAACTCTAGGATTTATTTAAATCTGAATAAGATGTTATCTCAAAAGAAGATTCAACATAATTTTTCTGTGCTCCATCTGAGACCCCACACCCACTCCTCTCATGCCTCGTTCATCCCATGCCCTCTTCCTCTCTTCCTCCCTCACGCCCAAAGAGTTAGGCATCCCATTGTACCATACGCCCAAGGGGTTGGGCTGATCTGATCAAATCTAATTTAGATGTATGTCTGAGAAGAACAAAAGGAAGATCCAGCTGATCCAGATTAGAACCGAAGGTTGATTGAAGTGCTTGGAAGATCCATCTTGGAGAAGAAGAATCTAAAAAGAGCAGCATCCTATATTATTCTCGAGTGGATATCCATAAAGGTCGAACACGTGTGTGGCTTCATTAGAATCTAAAATATCTTCAAATCTAGATCTTGAAGAAGGAGAATAGCGATTCAAGTAGGTGATTCGATCATTGGTTTTTCTTTATCTTTGAAATAGATCATATATGCTTTTATTTTCATCATATGAATTAGATCTATAGATGTTAGATTAGATATAAGCATGAGTAGATTAAAATATTTAATCTAATCTTCTACTGCTTTTATTTCAAAAATTATTTTTGAAATCTACATGCGTAAAAATATCTAAATCCAACATGTTGATGAGAGAGATGCTTTATGGAGCAGCAGCATACCATATCCATTGGTGGATCGAGGAGGCAGATTAGACCCTCTCAGAGATATGGATATATAGATTTGGTCTCTTTTGTATTATCTATGGTAGAGTCTATTAAGGTGTAGCATCCTGCCAGTTATCACGAGATCATCATTAGCATTTAGTCAGCACAGTGGTCTATTATTATTAGTGAGGAGATTGAGTCTCTTCACAAAATTCATACTTGGGAGCTAGTGAAACTATCATAAGGTTAGTTAATTGTTGGATGCAAATAGATTTTTAAGAAGAAAGAAGAAATCCCAAATGTTGAACAAATAAGGTTCAAAGCACATTTGGTTGCAAAAGGCTATAATTAGAGGAAGGTATAGACTTTAATAAAGCTTTCTCTCCTATTATAAAACATAGCTCTATTTATATATTGCTTGCCATTGTTATGTTGTTTGACTTAGAGCTTGAGCAGCTTGATGTCAAGATAGCATTCTTGCATGGTGAGCTTGAGGAATAGATTTACATGTAATAGATAGAGAGACCATTTTTGCTTATTGAGAAAATTATTATACGGTTTGAAGTAATCTCTGAGGTAGTGGTATAAGTAGTTTGATGCATTTATGCTTGGGCATGGTTATTCTCAGAGTGACTATGATAGTTGTGTTTATCACAAGAGGCTTCTAGATAGTTCTTTATTTATTTGTTACTCTATATTAATGATATGCTCATTGCATTAAAGAATATGTCTAAGATTAAGAAGCTAAAGGCTCAACTTAGTCGTGAATTTGAGATGGACTTGGGTGCAGCAAAAAAGATTTTAAGTATGGAGATTCATAGGGATCGATGCATAAATGATTGTTCTTGTCATAGATAAAATATATTATGAAGGTACTTGAGCATTTTGATTTGCAGGATTGCAAGAATATGAGTACTCCACTTATAGCATACTTTAGACTTTCAGCTACTTTATTTTCATAGTCAAATGAGGATGAGGAATACATATCATGTGTTCCATATATATGCTAGTATATTTTGAGTAATATATATGTAATATTTTGCACATGTCCAGATATCTCATAAGCCATCAGTGTCATTAGCAAGTACATAGGGCATTATTGACCTTGAGATTGATTTTGATGATCCTAAAATATTAAGTATATTATGTATCTAATCATGTGTTTCAAGAATATGTGTAGGATTTTTCAAGTATTCAAAATGAAGAATTTATCTCAAGATTTCATGCCAAAATACTTAAAAGAAAAAATTCACACATATTTGGATGGCTTGGTATGAAGAAAGTATGATTGAAAGAAAAGAAATTAAAATTGAAGAAAGCAATTATGTTTATAAGAGTTTGGGACCAAGAAACTCAAGTTTGGAAGGTCAAATATTGAAGAAAAATGAAATCAAAATTTTTCAAGACATCTCAATTTTTTTTTGAGAGCTCTCGAGTGGTCTGGTATAATGAAATAGTATTCTAGTACAGTCTCGAGAGGTCTCGAATTGAACTCGAGACATCTCATTCTCAAAAGATAGAAATTTTATTTCTGTGCTCTGAGAGCAAGAGGTCTCGCAGATTTTTCGAGAGGTCTCACAGTTCTGACGAGATATCTCATAAAAAACTAAGAGATCTCGAAATCTAATGAGAGGTCTTGTGAAAAATTGAGAGGTCTCGATCTGCACGGACAGCTTTCAATGGATAGTTTTCTAATGGCTATTTTTCGATCCCAACAGCTATTTCAAAGCTTCCAATGGCTAAGAACTCTCTCCAACCTTCTCTAAAGGTATTTAAAGGTGGAGAATCAATTGAAAAAAAAAAAAGAGAAGAAAGAGATTAAGGGATCTAGAGAGAGAATCTTTTAGATTTTATGAGAAACATTAAATATCCAAAGAAAAAAAAAGAGAGGAGTGTTGTGCACAGATTTCAGCGAGCCTTCAAAGTAATCTTCTCCAACATCTTCCACATCCTCTCAAGCATAATTTGAACAAAAGCTAAGCTTCAATCGAGCATATTATCGGCTCATTCTTTAGGATTTAAATGAGCTTATACTCTATTTTTTATATTATGCTGAAATTTTACTTGTATTTTTTGATTTTTTTACAAGTTTCTTTGGAAAAAAGAAACTTAGAGTTTAGGCCCGTCCAAGCCCAGAATTGGATATTATAGATTTTGGTTGGTGATCTCGAAAAATCAACAGGATTGTTAGTGAACCTAAAAAACTAACAGTGTTAGATTTTGGTTGGTGCTCTTGTGAAAACTAACTAGGTTTGTTTATGAGCCTGGGAAAACAAACACACTATAATCAAGGGTAGATTATAGTGAAATTCCCAAGAAAAGCTTAGAAAGTGGATGTAGGAGCGGGTTGCTCCGAACCACTATAAATCTTCGTGTATTTATATTGTGCTTTTTTCTTCAATCTCTTTATATACTTTGCATGCTTATAATTCTTACTTTACTTTCATAGTTTAATTTTGTTATCTTAATTCTCCTACTCATATTATATACATCTCATCCTCACCACTTAGATTAAAATTAAAGTACATAATTGCTTAGAGTTAAATTTGGTCAAAGCTTTTATAAGAATCCAATTCACCCCTCCTCTTGGGTTGCTACCTCTGGACAATAATTGGTATCAGAGCAGATGCTCTGTAATTGATTATTGACCTAACCGTCTTGAGTAAAAGATCATGGCAACCCCATTTGGCTCATTATTTGCTGAAGGTCAATCTACATCAAGACCGCCATTATTTAATGTCACAAATTATACCTTTTGAAAAACTAAAATAAAAATTTTTATACAAACTTTAGACTATGACTTGTGGGGAGTCATAACTAGAGGACCACACACACCCACAATAGAAATTAATGGTGTGTCTATTCCCAAACCAGAAAAGGATTGGGATGAATTTGATAAGAAGATGGCTTAATTAAATACAAAAACCATCAATATTGTTTATTGTTCTCTTGATGTACAAGAATTTAATAGAATATCTACTTGTACATCAGCAAAGAAAATTTGGGAAAGATTAAAAGTGACTTATGAGGGAACAAGCCAAGTAAAAGAGTCCAAAATCAACTTGCTTGTTCATAAATATGAAATGTTTAAAATAGAGAAACATGAGTCAATTTTTGAAATGTTTTCCAAATTTACTGATATTATTAATGCTCTAAATGGTCTTGGCAAAATCTATACTAACTATGACTTGTTTGCAAGGTTTTAAGGTCTTTGCTAAAGGAATGGAAAGCAAAGGTGATAGCCATATAAGAAGCAAAAAACCTCACCAAGCTATCACTAGAAGAATTGATGGGTTCACTCATGACTCATGAGTTGAACATGGCTCAAAAGGAGGAAGAGGAAGAGCCAAGAAAGATAAAGACCATCATCTTCAAATCCATTGCGCAACATGAAAAAAGTGATGAATCAAAAGAAGAAGAAGATGAAGAAGAGAGTGAAGATGATGATGAGGATATGGAGCTACTCACAAGCAAATTTAAGAAGTTCCTCCTAAAGAGAAGTATGAAAAGGAAAGAAGAAAAAGAAAGAAAAAGTGTCACGTGCTATAATTGCAACAAAAGGAGACATTACAAGCCGAATTGCCTCCTACTCAAAAAGTATCCCAAAAAGACTAAGAAAAGAGCTATGTTAGGAATTTGAGATGATAGTGACACTTCAAGCTCGGATGAGAAAAAGAAAGTAAAAAATCTTTGCCTCATGGCCATTGAGGATGAGGTAAACTCTGAAAACTCCTCTGAGTTTATATTTGAGAAATTGTTTGAAGCCTTCAATGATTTAATGGATGAATTCAAAAAATTAAGGCTGAAAAACAAAGAAATCAAAATATAATCTTCTTTTAGCTAATGAAAAGAATAAGTTATTAAATAAAAAAAAGATATCTTGAAAGAAAAGAATACTTTGACTAAAGAAAAAGAAGAATGGATCAAATCTGAAAATTCTTTAGTTAAAGAAAATATGGAGCTTAAAAAGGATAATGATACCTTAAGATCCTTCCTAAAAGAAAAGAAAAATCTTTTAAATGAAAAGAAAGAGCTCTTGGGAGAAAATAAAAAATTGAGAAGAGAGATTGAAATTTCAAAGTCTATTGCCGAAAAGTTTACCATTAGTTTTTAAAATCCTCAATCTATGGTAAAAGTTAATGGGGTTGTTTTCAATAAAATAGAAACTAATCTTAATACTTCAAGAAAATAACAAACTACAAAAGGTATTTTTACAAGAGCTTCCATCAAAGATCATTCTTTTAAGTGCTTTAAATGTAATCAAATTGGCCACAAGATTTTAGAATGCAACTTTAAAAGAATTGGTCAAACCTTGATAAGACAAATTTGGATTCCAAAAGGAACCTTAAATACTAACTCCTATGGACCCAAGATGGCTTGGGTACCAAAAGTTTTGAAGTGATCTTACAGGTTTGCCAAGGATCCAATGCTCTTAAAAGAGAAAAATATCTTTATTTAGATTCCTTGGATGTCAAGATGATGGATGATGATTGTTGGTATAATCTAAACCTTTTTTTCATCATACCATCAATGATTGTTAAAATCTTTTTGATTGAATGAATTCTTTAATTAATATGCTTGCATATAAAATTTCTTGCTTGAAATACTTCTTATATTTAATGGATTGATTTTGATGCTTGCAATGAATTCATATCATGTTATTGAATGTTTTCATTTTAAAAAATAATATGCTCTCCTGTATATATCATGCTATGAATGAAATGGTTTATTTTGAAATTCAGCATAATATTTTAAGTCTCATCATATCAATTTTATAATTAATAAATTTAAATTAAAAGATTCTTATTGGATATGCATGTTTTAAATTACTAAATATTCATAGAGAACTTCAGTTTTAATTATTTGATATCAAACAACTTGCTATTGCCATGTATCTGATTGACTTATCTTTTGGCAAAAAGAGAAGAATGTCTTTATTTCAAATATGATTTTACACAGCTATATGTCTGATATGATATCATTTAAAATAAATTCATAAATACATACCTTTTTTTAACCTAATTGCTTGATATTTCTTATGAAAAGAAAGAAATGATCTTTCTGAAGAATGACTGAAAATTTGTTTATGATTTGCCTTAACTAATTTGCTGATATCAATTCAAATTGATTTATCATTATAAATTCTTAAACTATTTAATTTGAATCAATTCATCTTGATTTAATTTAAAACTAAAATCATTGGTATCAAGCTGAATTTGTAAATTAATCTTTAAATGGTATTAAACCAAGAAAATCATGATTTAATCTAAAATTTAGTTTAATTGGTATCAAAAAAATCTTTCAAAGAAATGACTATGTTTGTTAAAGTAAGGAGGAGAAAATATTAAAGAAGAAGTAATCATTTAATAAAAAAAGTCTTTAAAATTTAAAATATATTTTAAATTTTAAAAATCTAAATTTAATGGTTAAATTTATGTTGAATTTGCTTGATTTGAAATAAAGAAGGGGAGAAAGTTGAAAAGTAAAGTAATCTTGCTATAAGTATGAAAAATAGGGGGAGAGATATTTTCTAGCTTGATTTGATTGAAAATTTTGACTAATTTGAAAACATATTCTTACTCCAAGGAATAAATCTTAAAAAAGGTCATATCTATTCAAAAAGGGGGAGAGCCTTTATTATTTGAATTCACGCTAAATTTTTTAAAAAGGAAAGATGATTTCTTTGATTTAACTTTATAAATTTGATACATCTCTCAATTTAATATCTTGATGTTAATTTTGATGATTTTTCATATTTCTTTCCCACGAGCCTTTTGATGCTATCAAAAAGGGGGAGAGGAATGTTGAGTATATGCTTGAAGAAACTCAATGAATTGTATTGATGCTTGAAATAAAAACTTAATACTCACTGATATGAATTAAAATATTTTTTTATGAGTATATAAAATATGTACAATGAACCAAAAGAATAATTAAGAACATTCATGAAGTTCTCATTCATGTGTTTAATCTATACTTCATGATACTTTTTAGCAAAATGCATAGAAATACATTATTTGCTTTTATTGTGCATATACTCAAGATTTTGTCATCATCAAAAAGGAGGAGATTGTTGACCCTGAGATTGATTTTGATGATTTTAAAATATTGAGTATATTATGTATCTAATCATGTATTTCAAGAATATATGTAGAATTTTTTAAGTATCTAAAATGAAGAATTTATCTCAAGAATAAATTATCTCAAGATGCTATGCCAAAATACTTAAAAGAATAAATTCACACATATTTGGATGGCTTGGTATGAAGAAAGTATGATTGAAAGAGGAGAAATTAAAATTGAAGGAAGCAATTATGTTTAAAAGAGTTTGGGGCCAAGAAACTCAGGTTTGGAAGGTCAAACATTGAAGAAAAATGAAGTCAGAATTTTTCGAGATGTCTCATATTTTTTTCGAGATCTTTCGAGTGGTCTGGTACAATAAAACAGTATTCTGGCACAGTCTCAAGAGGTCTCGAGTTGAACTCGTGACATCTCATTCTCAGAAGATAGAAACTTCATTTCTGTGCTTTGAGAGCAAGAGGTCTCGTAGATTTCTCGAGAGGTCTCATAGTTCTGACGAGACATCTCATGAAAAATTGAGAGATCTCAAAATCTGATGAGAGATCTCGTAAAAAATCGAGAGGTCTCGATCTGCACGAATAGTCTTCAATGGATAGTTTTTCAATAGCTATTTTTCGATCCCACTGGCTATTTTAGAGCTTCCAATGGCTAAGAACTCTCTCCAACCTTCTCTAAAGGTATTTAAAGGTGGAGAATCAATTGGAAAAAAAAGAAGAAAGAGATTAAGGGATTTAGAGAGAGAATCTTTCAGATTTTATGAGAAATATTGAATATCCAAAGAAAAAAAAAAGAGAGGAATGTTGTGCACTGATTTCAGCGAGCCTTCAAAGCAATCTTCTCCAACATCTTCCATATCCTCTCAAGCATAATTTGAAGAAAAGTCGAGCTTCAATTGAGCACATTATCGGCTTGTTCTTTAGGATTTAAAAGAGCTCATACTCTATTTTTTATATTATGCTGAAAATTTACTTATATTTTTTTATTTCTTTACAAGTTTCTTTGGAAAAAAGAAACTTGGGGTTTAGGCCTATCCAAGCCCAAAATTGGATATTGTAGGTTTTGGTTGGTGATCCCAAAAAATCAACTGGATTGTTAATGAACCCGAAAAACTAATGATGTTAGGTTTTGGTTGGTGCTCCTGTAAAAATCAACTAGGTTTATTTATGAGTTTGAAAAAATAAACGCACTGTAATCAAGGATAGATTATAGTAAAATTTCCAAGGGAAGCTTGAAAAATGGACGTAGGAGTGGATTGTTCCGAACCACTATAAATCTTTGTGTGTTTGTGTTGTGCTTTTTTCTTCTATCTCTATATACTTTGCATGCTTATAATTCTTACTTTACTTTCATAGTTTGATTTTGTTATCTTAATTCCATGCTCATATTATATATATTTCATTCTCACCACTTAGATTAAAATCAAAGCATATAATTGCTTAGAGTTAAATTTGACCAAAGATTTTATAAGAACCCAATTCAACCCCCCCCCCCCCCCCCCGCTCTTGGGTTGCTAACTCTGGGCAACAGGCATCTAGGAAAGGTCCATTGGTAGGCAGTGAAATAGATCTTATACTATTTGAGAGGCACTACAAATATTAGTTTGGTATATGATCAGGTTTCAAACACTTGCAATAATGTTGTTGGTTATGTGGATTTTGATTATACAGGTGATTTGGACAAGAGGAGGTCTCTGACAGATTATATCTTTATTATCTCAAATTATGCTATCAATTGGAAAGTGACTTTACAGTCTATTATTGCTTTATCTACTATAAAGGTAGAGTATATTGCAGTGGTAGATGCAGTGAAGGAGGCAATTTGGTTGTGAAGTTTGGCTGAAGATCCTGGCTTACAATAGGATATGAATACTATTATTGTAATAGCCAAAGTACCATACATCTAACTAAAAATCAGATGTATCATGAGAGGATCAAACATATTGATGTCAGATATTACTTTATTTAGGATGTTATATTAGAAGTGGTTATGGTACTAAAGAAGATTTCATAATTCAACAGATATGATGACCAAACCATTTACCACTCTCAAGTTCAAGAATTGCTTGGACTTGATTCATTTTTTGAGGTACTGAACTAGGCTCTTAGGGGCATTATTGTAGGAGATAGAGAGGAGTTAACTATTTTGTGTTGCAACTTGATTTGATTCTAACCAAGATGGAGATTTATGGAGTGTGGCTTAAATTTGGTGTGACCCATGGTACGAATCCAACCCATTTTGGGTTTTAGTTAGTTCGTTTGGATATTTTGGTCTTTTCTCTTTGTTTTGGGCATGCACGATAGGCGCGTGCATGGTAGGGTGCGCACCACAAGTGCATAGGCACACCAAGGGTGCGTAGCCTGGCACCCAAGTGCACGCAGCCTGGCACCAGAGCGCATGCAACTTGAGGCTTGGGCATGCAAAGTTGGCATGCTGGATGATAATTTGAGTAGGCTAATGGTTGCCTTCAGTTACCTTGAACAGTTGTTGTCCAACAGCAGTTGGAGGAAGTTTTTAACTTCTTGGTGCAGCTAGCCTCCTAATAGATGAGAGACAGTTCTAAGATGGTTCCCAGTGGTTGAGGGAAGATGCCCACTACCTATGTAAGCCATACTTGCTGGCTTGTAGCAAGTAAAGTGGGTACGTTTGGAAAATCTTGAGAGACTTTAG
Source organism: Cocos nucifera (assembly GCA_006176705.1). NCBI lineage: Eukaryota > Viridiplantae > Streptophyta > Magnoliopsida > Arecales > Arecaceae > Cocos > Cocos nucifera. The sequence goes on along the minus strand of QRFJ01000052.1, from coordinate 1,342,126 downwards.
ACGGGTCTCTATTACTCATAATTCTATGGGAATTAGAATGAAAGAAATTCATAATGTTTCCTCTACGTGCCTTAAATATCTTGTCTCTTTTCTACATGATGTGTATATTTTATGGAGTGGGAAGTGTTGAGAGGCTGAGCTAGACAGCAATCTAGTGCTGCACAAGGCTTGTATTCACGCAAAAATTTTAGACGAGAATCAGCCCTGTGATAGTTGATATACATATATATATGTGTATGTATATATACATATATACATATATATATATATAGACACACACACACACACACACACACATATATATATATATATGATCTTTTGTTATTAGAGGGCTATCTTTTATTATTCGAGTCATCGCATGCTTTTTGTATTCCATCTTTTTTAATACAGTAAAATTTCTCCCCATCTTCATCCATGAACGTAGGCTATAGGCTGAACCACATAAATTATTATATTCATTTTTTTTGCGTGTGATTGTTTGTTGTTATTTTGGATTTCATACTAGTTAATAGGTAATCTTGCAATAGGTAGGATGCCAGTAATTTGATTGGGTGTAGCCCATGAGTTGAGCATAGAAGTTAATGATGGAGAGATTTCTTTTTTGAAAGTTGATATTCCAACCCGTTGCCAGTACGTATGAATAGAGTATGAACTTTAGAGTTGAAGTATGTTGCTTGCTTGCATGCATATCAAAAGGGTATTGCCAGCAAACTGTATACAAAGGATATCTCCAGTTGTTTCCTTTGATCCACTATCCTTTATAATGTTGTTTGATGCTGCCAATTTGAGAAGAGGACTAAGGATATTAGTAACTAAAAGCATAGGAGAGAGAGGATCACTTTGTTTCAGCCTTCTGTTGGTTTGTCTTCACATTATAGGTTCTCCATTTATCAGCAGTTTCATTTTGCTAGAGAAGAGAAGTTTTTTGATCCAAGATTCCCCATTTGGGGCCAAAATGCGATTTCAAGTATGGAAAATAGGAAGGATCGGTTGATGTTATTGTATGCTTTCTTATAATTGATTTTGAGTACAAGACTTTTCTGTTTTGCTTTGATACAGTAAGAGATAACTTCCATGGTGGTTAAGTAACAATTTGAAATTTGTCTGCCTTTGGTTAAGGCAGGTTGAGAGTCTTCAACTAGACGATCCGAATTTTGACAATCTAATTATTAGGGTCTGGGAAAAATTTTAAGAACTCCATGCAATTGGCTTATAGGCCTATAGTCACTAACATGTTTACATTCTTTCTTTCTTTTTGGGGGGGGATTAATGTAATGTAACAGTAGTTAATTTTGAAAAAAAAAATCTATTTTGTTTGAATACATATTTGAGAATAGTCTGCTTTGGTCTTTTTTTATTGTGTCCCACAGATGTTGGTAATGTAGGAGTTAGTATGGTACTCCCAAATCTTAGAAGACCACAGGAGACAAGATATTGGCTCCAGAAGATTAGGATAGGTATGGTCCTAAGGCTAGGACAGGAGTGGTCATAGGATAGAAGCAGTATGTAGCTCTCCACAGGCTTGAGGTTCAAATGTTGAGGATCTTTAGAGACTTGATTAGTGCTCCAAAGACTTGGAGACACAAGATGGAGCAAGAAATCAACCAAAAAAAGAAGACTGTAGAGAAGGAACAGTTTCAGTAGGTTAATTAGCTCAGATTAAGACTGGATCGACTAAGTTACAAGATGAGTCAACCCAGTCTCATGGTGGATCGACCATGTCTCTGGGTAAAGCCAGACAAAAAGTAGGTTTCCAAGCATGCCAAACTAGTATGTAGGTGAGCTGACTTAGTCTAAGACTGAGTCAACTCAGTGTCAGGGCAGAGCTAACAGATTTTCTATTTAGGGCTAGACTTTGATTTAATCCTAGGGATCTTAAGGCCTGGTTTGAGAGGTCTTAAGGAGGCTAACTAAGGATTTGGACTTGAAGTATGTCTAAGGGATAAGAGCATATAAGATATGGATGTACATGGGCTTGGTGAGTGCTTTCATATATTGGGTTTGCCAAGAGAGTTTTAGGTTAGGCCTATTGGCTATATATTGATACATAGGTTGTATTAGGATTTTGAATAGTGGAATCAAAAATTGATCTTTTCTTCCTATCTCTCTCTCTCTCTCTCTTTTCTCTCTAGTTCTAATGCCTAACTCTAGCTTACCACCCCCTTTCTTTGTTATTCTTAGATTTTCTAGATTAACATTCAGGTTCCACACAAGAGATCGGTCCATGGGTATGGTTCCGAACAACCATTGGCATAATAATTGGTATCAGAGCTCGATTGAGTATGGAGGAAGAAGAAGATCTGGTTTCAGTAGAGAATCAGCTGCAAGGCTCAGATCTAAGATTTTTTCTAGAATTTATGAGGAAGAAAGAGATCAAGAGGTTGCTATCCATCCTTCCTAGTCAAGATAATTTTTAGATCTATCTATTATATTATTTTTTATTTTGGATTGATCATGGAAAGTAGCGGGTTGAAGGTGGGTTTTGAGAAATTTGATAGTAAATAAAGTTTCATGATGTAGAAGGTTAGGATGGAGGATCTAGTAGTTCAGATGGGGTTGAATGCATGCTTGGATGACAGGCTAGAGGAGATGATAGATAAGATGTGGATGTCCTTGGAGAAAAAGGCATGCACCATAATTAGGGCTTATTTGGCAGATGAGGTTTTATATGGCATATTAAAGGATATAATATCCAAGAGTTTATGATCGAGGTTGCACCAGTTGTACATAAGAAAGAACATATACTATAAGTTAATACTAAAAAAGTAACTGTATAGCCTTCAGATGCAAGAGGGTGAGAATATAGCGATCCATATTTTGTGGTTCGATCAGATGAACATGAACTTGTTCAACATAGGGGTGGAGCTCGAAGAGGACAAAAGTCTGTTGCTTCTATGTTTACTATTCGAAAGCTTCAATCCATTGATGACGATGCTTCTATATGGTAAAGAGATACTAATATATGAGGAGATCGTATTAGTGCTCAGGTCCAACGAGCAGGAAGAATAGATGATGAAGAGGAGGATCTTTTAGGAGGGTCTTGCAGTTTTAGGGAAGCCCAAGAAAGGAAAAAAGAACGAGTAGTGGGATAACAAGGAGTCTAGGAGATGCTTTAAGTGTAGTGAAGTAGGACACTTTAAGCATGAATATCTGCTTTGGAAGAAGTGCAAGAGAGGAAAAAAGATGGATTCTATTAGTTCAATCACTAAAGGTGAAGAGTTGGATGAGCTCTTATTGGTTTTAGAGGAGCCTGCGGGATCCAATATATCCAAAACGGCTTTGAAGGGGTTTGTGAAGTGCGGAGAGTTTGAAGGGACAGCGACGGTGTTCCAGGTATAGCGGTAGCTTAGCAAAGCAGCATTGGATGGTTGACCTTGATTGACTCGATGATAGAGTCAAGTTCTTCTGCAACATCAAGAGGACTTCGGTTCCAAGTAGACCACCAGGTAGAAGTGGCTTCATAGGTGGAGGGAACTTTGGTATGAGTTCAGAGTGAAGAAGTATAGAGAGAGGAGCGATATCTCAGTACCAATACTGGAGATGCACAATTTTAGGTAGAGCAGAGTGTGCAGGTGGACGACAGTTCTGAAGAGACCGTGTCAGATGGAGTAGTGAGTGTCAGTACATGAATACTACGGATTCTCCAAGAAAGTCTAGGATAAATGGTGTGACTGCCAAGCAGAAGGATGTCTATAATTTTTAGGATGGTATTAAGAAACAAGCCAAAATCTTTAGTTATGGGGGCAGTCATCCCAAAAGTCTCTAAGGATGCATAGCAGCTAAAGAGGATTGGCGAAAGCAATTTTTGCATATGGGGCTATCAGGGCATGGAGCAATAATAGAATCATGCAGGAGGACATTATTAGGTATGCTAAGGCTTGGGCACATCAAGATGGAGATTATAGAAGTTGGTGTGGTGCTCCCAAGCCTTGAGAGGCCATGTGAGAAGTCAAGGTGTTGGCTCTAGGAGTTAGGATAAGTGTGGTCCTAGGGCTAGGATAGAAGTAATCCTAGGGTAGAGGCGGCATATAGCTCTCCACAGGCTTGAGGTCCAGATGTTGAGGACCTTGCTGGGTTTGATTGGTACTCTGGAGACTTGGAGACATAAGTTGGAGCAAGAAATCAGCCATGGAAAGAAGACTGTAGAGAAGAATCAGTTTCAGTAGGTTAGTTGGTTTAGACTGAGACTAGGTCGACTAAATTTCAAGATGAGTCAATCTAGTCTCAGGATGGATCGATTATGTCTCAGAAAAAAGCTAGACAAAAAATAGATTTTTGGATGTGTTGGACTGGTAGGCAAGTGAGCCAACTCAGTCTAAGACTGGGTCAACTTAGTGTTAAGGAAGATCTAACGGATTTTCTGTTTGGGATTAGGATCTTGTTTGATCCCAGGGCTCTTAGGAGATTTTAAGGGGGCTAACCAAGGATTTGGACTAGGTGTAAATCCAAGAGATGAGAGCATATGAGATATGGGTGTATATAGGCTCGGTGAGTGCTTTCATGTATTGGATTAGTTGGAAAAATTTTTGGTCGAGTCTATTGGCTATGTATTTATACATAAGTTGTATTAGGATTTTGAATAGTGGAATCAAAAATTGATCTTTTCTCACTAACTCTCTCTCTCTCTCTCTCTTTTCTCTCTGATTCAAATGCCTAACCCTTGCTTGCCACCCCTTTTCTTTGTTCTTCTTAGGTTTTCTGTGTTGCCCAAGAATGGCTACCCAAGAGGGGGGGTCAATTGGATATTTAAAAAACTTTTTGACTAATGTGCAGATTTGAATGATTTAAACTAAGTGATGTGCACACAATAGGTAATGAAATAAGCTTTGTAATGTACAGAAAAATAAAAGCAATAAAGTAAAGATACACAATCACAAACACATAAATTATATAGTGGTTCGGTGCCAAACTCGGCACCTTTGTCCGCTCTCCAAGTATACCCCTTGGGAATTCAACTATAATTCTCAATAAGAATTACAGTCCGATTATTTTTCGAGCTCACAATCAAATTCAGTTGGTTTTTTGTAGCTCACCAACCAAAATCATATATGATTGTTTTTCGAGCTCACAATCAATCCAATTGGTTTTCTTTAGATCACCAACCAAAATCTCATAAGTGATTATTTTTCTTTAAACTAACAATCAACCCCGATTGATTTTATCCTTAGCTCACCAATCAAATCAATACAACATCCAACTCGAGGCTTGGACTAACCCAAGTTTCTCACCCCAAGAAACTTGAAATAAAATATAAAAAAATATCATTTAAAACAAACTCTATAAAACTCAAGAGAAGAAAATCTGGATTGCTTTGCTTGTAGGGTTGATTTCTTCTCTTTAAATGCTTGAGGAAGTAGAAAATGATCTTCAATAATGATGGCCTAACTTCTCTTAGATTTGAGGATGTTGGAAGGACAAAGAATGTCTGAAAATCACTCCTTTCTTACTCTTTTCAGCTCCCTCTTCTTGCTTTCTTAATGGATACTCAATAAACTCTCCAAAAGCTACCTCTTAATGCTTCAAGTATTTTTTTAAGTATCCTAGAGGTTTCCTACCATTATAAGTCATCATCATAGACTTCTGAAAGTGATCTAGTCGTTGGAAGATCCAAAATAGCTATTAAAAGATGTGTGAAGTAAAAAAGCTACAGAATTAGAAACTAGCTATTATAGGCACTGGGCTAGCTCAGTTTTAAATTGGGTCGACTCAGTCCAAACTGGGTCAGCTCAGTTTTCAATTAGATCAGCTTAGTCTCAGAAATTCTGAAACACTATTTTTATCTTCTTCTATTGTCTGAGACTAGGATGGCTCACTTTCTGATTGGGTTGGCCTAGTTCCACTGGGTCGGCTTAGTCCTCTGGATCATAAAAATTTAGCTTTCTATTCTTTTTATCTTCTGCTTCCACTGAGACTACGATAGCTTAGTCTCAGACTGTGTCGGCCTAGTTGCATGCCAAGCATGCCAAAGACTGTTTCTGATCCTTTCTTCTATAAATTACTTTATAGGCTAAACTTGTCCTTTATGTCTTGATATAATCTTCATTTTGACCTCTTGAAAGCTGTATCCATTCTAGTATTCCTTCTCTAAAATCTTAAGTGATGAATCTTCTTTTGGATGAATTGGAATACTTGATGCTTGTGAGCACTTGAAATTTTCAACTACACATCCTCACAACATAGTTAGACTTTATAACTTATACTCAAAACTCTTTGTCATCATCAAAATCAATCATTGGATCAACAATCTCCTTCTTTTTTATGATGATAAAATTTTTGAGTATATGCAAATAATATATAGTGAGTTTCTAAAAAATTATATATTTGTAAAGCATGAAATTATTAAACAATAAGAACATACTTCATTCTAGTTAAGCTCAAGCATATACTCAACAATATCTCTTTCTCTTTTTGATAACATCAAAAAGAACAACTCAAAAGGAGGTAATCAATAAAATCAACAAAGTAAATTTTTCTTTAACAATCCAAAATCAATAAGCTCCCCCTTAATATTATAATCAATTAAGTTTAAATTTTATTCAAAATTTGCTTTCCCTTCCTATATACCAAATTTCTTAATTTCATTTCTTGCCCTTAATGAATTTTATTTTTTGTAACCAAATTTATATCACATTATGAAAAATATCATAAGATTTTGAGTAATTTAATATGTTAAATTCACTTTCTCTATTTATCAATTTTTCTCCCTCTTTTTGTCATTATAAGTATTTGCTATAATTCAAAGTACCAATTAAGTTTGAAAGTATTTCTTTAAGAAGTTCAACTTATCAAACAAATATGTTAATATTTTAAATTATTCTTAAATTTTAATCATGAAAGTTCATAAATTAATTTTATTCAATATGTCTTCAATCATAATCAATTATAATAACATCATCAAATTCAATAAGATAAAACATTGAGTTATTTGACATTCAATTAATGGTATGATCATCAATCAAAGTGTAAGATTATTGCAAGCATTGAGATCATCAAAAATTATTAATTTATAAATTTAGTATTTAAATAGTTTCATATACAATCAAGCTCAATAAAATAATCAATATGATATACCATCAATACATCAAACTTTCAATTCATAGAGTGTGATCATTTTAAGCAATGATAAATCATCAAAATCAATTAAACATGCTCTATAATTTTGCAAATTAATAATCAAAATATATTTAGCAAAAAATGATAGTATGATGTGAGAAAAATTTAGATTTTATCAAATATCATCATCCATCCAATTTAATTCTCAAGGCATCCATCCATAATATTTTTCTTTTTTTATTTCATTGGATCCTTGGTATACCTGGAAAATTAATTCATAATTTTTGATACCCAAGCTTTCTTGGGTCCATTGGAGTTAGTGTTCAAGATTTTTTTTAGAATCTAAATTTGTTTGATTAATATTTAGCCAATTCTTTTAAAGTTACATTCTAAAATGTTATGGCCAATTTGATTACATTTAAAGCATTTAATGGTATGATCTTTAGTTGAAGCTCTTATAAAAATATTTTTAGCATTTTGCTGCTTTCTAAAAATATTAAAATCAATTTCTATTTTATTGAAAATAGTTTCATTAACTTTTATCATAAATTAGAGATTTTGAAAACTAATGGTAAACTTTTCAGCAATAGGTTTCAAAACTTCAATCTCTCTTCTTAATTTTTTATTTTCTTCCAAGAGCTCTTTCTTTTCATTTGAAAGATTTTTATTTTCTTTTAGAAAAGATCTTAAAGTATCATTATCCTTTTTAAGCTTCATATTTTCTTTAACTAAATAATTTTCAAATTTAATTCATTCTTCTTTTTCTTTAGCCAAAGTATTCTTTTCTTTCAAGATATCTTTTTTTTCAGTTAATAGTTTATTCTTTTTATCAGCTAGAAGAAAATTTAATTTTTTTAACTTTTTATTTTTCAATCCTATCTTTTTGTATTCATTCATTAAGTCATGAAAGGCTTCTTGAAGCTCATCAAATGTAAAATTAGAAGAGTCATTAATGTTTACCTCATTGTGATTGATCATGAGGCAAGAATTTATAACACTTTCTTTTTCTTTCTCATTTAGCTTTTCTTTAACTTGCTCCCCGTTAATTATTGCTTTCTTTCTTTTTTGTTTCTTCTTATTTTTCTTCTTTTCATCGTCATGAGCCATGAGGCATAGGTTGGGGTGAGCTTTCTTTTCTTCTTAGGAGCTTGATTCCTCCTTTTGATCTGCTTCTTTATAAGTTCTTTCCAATTTCTCCCATATATATTTTGCTGAAATATATGAACAAATTGCATTAAATACATTTAACTCTAAGGAGCAATAAAGTATATTCATGGCCTTAGTATTAAGTTCGGCCATTTTCTTATCATGCTCTTTCAATGCTTTGGGGGTATGTGAGTTGATGCTTATCGTGGCACTCTAAAATTAACCCTACTCACTACTATGTAGATAGGGTGAGTCGGGATCGTATCCACAGGGATCTTAATTAATTATTTTGAAAATGCAAAAGAAAGAAAATGGATTGCAAGAAACTAAGAAAGAAATAAAAAAATTATAATAAAAATATTTTTTATTGATCAAAATAAAATACATAAAAAAAATAAAAAAATGATACAAGATAACTAAACCAAGTTGATCTTCTAGCTGCGCCCAATGGTAGATGTGTCTCCTTGAATCCTTTCATCTTCCTCCATGCAAACAGCGGCAGGATGGTTGGAAGGCTTGGTCTAAGAACTCCAAGAAAGAAAGATAAATGGGAGTATAGGAATATAAAAAGAAAGATAGCAACACTAGGATTAGGACCTCTCCTAGATTTGATGGAAGGTGTGCTAGGGTTAGTACCTCTCTTGGACTTTTGGAGAAGAGAGAAAGAGAGGGACACAATAGCTTGGAAAGAACTTGGGTGTTGGCTTGATTCATTTTTGGGTGAAAATATTGAGGTTTATTTATAAGTGTTGGAAGGGAGAAGGCCTTCATATTTTCTAAATGTGGGATTAAAGGAAGAGAAGAGATAAATGGCTCTTTGGATGTTGACCCTTGGATCTTTGATGAGTTACTTCTGAACCATTAATCTTTAAGTCGTGTTCATACTTGGATCCATGTGAAAGGCTATCTTCTAATCTGGACCCTTGAATCTTGAGAGCTTGCATCTAATCCCTTCATGAGTAAGTTATGTTCATACTTGGATTTGATTAACCTTTGAGCTGGTTGTCTGGTTCACTTGAATCTGAGCCAATTTAAATCCAATTTGAGTTGCATAAGCCCAAACTCCTAATTACCTATAAAAAAGACTAGAGAACATCAAATTTTAATAAAATAATATCAATTATTATAATATTCAGTGTCTCTAGTGACTTAATTTAAATGTTTATCACATCCCCCAACTTGAACTTTGCTCGTCCTCGAGTAAAGTAGATAAATTAGCAATATGTACCAACTCGATTTTGAATTAAAAGTTAGTTTAGATATTTCTAAAGACAGTTGATATCCGACCAGATAGTTAAAGAGATACATCATCAGATTATTAATTCGACCCATTTAGTGGTTGAGTATTAGCCATAAAAACTTTTTAGAGATCTTCTTTTCACCAAGTCTCCACTTTACTCTTTAAATCCTATAACTTAATGTGAGATGGATTTATTAACTTCTTACAATTTAGTCCTCTTATTATCCACCTCTTTTTTTTTAATTGATTTCTTACATCCTCACCTTTTGATGCAAACCATAATGCTTACTCAGGCGAAGGGGCCCGATTACTCAGTGAGACAATGCTAAATTCTTTTTTTTTAATTCACATTGCCTACTTTTTGACACAAATATCATTGCTTGCTTAGGCATCAAGATCTGGTTACTTGGTGGAAAATCAATATATATTTTTTTAGTAGATTCTAACAAAAATTTTTGCATATTTTGATCTTTTCATCCAACTTTCATAAAGTAAATTCTCTATTGATATTGGTAAGAAGAAAGTTCTAGAATCACTCTTAAAATTTGGTCTGATCTAATCTCTACCATTCATTGAGTTTTCTTAATAATTTACTCCTCACTATCTCTAAAATTATTTAAATCATTAATCATTCATCAATTAGGATGCCTAATTAACTCTTAATCAAAACAAAGATTGGACACATAAAGCTAATTATTTCAAATCATACTTGAAGACTCACTCAAATTTAAAATTAGTTATTCTCCCCCCAATCTTAGTTTTCATTATCCCCAATGAAAGAAGAGAATTATAATATAATCAAAATAAAATATAATAAGAAAGGATACCACCTGAGTTTGATGTATGCATTCATTGCTGAGAGATCCTTCATTGTTGGGCGTGGTGTGTTCTAGACTCCAGCTGGCATAATTATCATCATCCATCTACTCTACTGTAGAGATCCAACTTGGCTAATTATCTTTCTCAGAGATTCCTACAAAATAAAAAGAAAAAAAAAATTGCATATGCTGGGTTGCCTCTCTACAAGTGCTAAGTTTAATATCTTCAGCCAAACTATATTCGGTTTCATATGTAGACTGGGTCCTGTAAGTCAATTGAATCAATTTGCTTACCATCTTTAATGCCATCCACATAATGTTTCAATCATTGGCCATTCACTTTGAAGGTACTTTTTTGTTTAGGATCTTTGATTTCCACTGCTCCATGAGGGAACACTTGAATCATAATGTATGGTCCATCCCAGCATAAGCCAAGTTTTTCGAGAAATAATTGCAACCTCGAATTATAAAACCATACTTTTTTATTAGGTTTGAACATTTTTTGTGAAATGTATTTATCATGATAAACCTTAGTTCGAGCCTTATAGATTCCTGAATTCTCATATGCTTCATTGCATAGCTCTACTAATTCCTTCAATTGTAATCTCCTATTACTATCCGCATCTTTAATATTAAAATTAAATTGCTTTATAGCCCAAAATGCATGGTGTTCTAGCTTTACTGGCAAGTGACAAGCTTTTCGAAACATGAGCCAGTAAGGAGACATTCCTATCGGTGTCTTGTATACGGTGCGGTAGGCCCATAATGCATTGTCTAATCGTCCAGACCAATTTTTTCGATCCAACCTAACCATCTTCTCAAGAATTCGTTTGATCTCTCTATTATAGACTTCTACTTGGCCGCTAGTTTGGGGGTGGTATGGCATGGCAACTTTGTGAGTGATTCCGTATTTCTTCATTAAACTTTGAAAGTGCCTATTCATGAAGTGTGCACCTCCATCACTAATAATGGCTCTTAGGCAACCAAATTGACTTAGGATGTTCTGCTAAATAAACTTGATCACAACCTTATGATCATTGGTTTGGATTGCTATGGCCTCTACCCATTTAGATACATAGTCAACCGTAACTAGTATATACTCGTGTCCAAAAGAGGAAGGAAAGGGTCCCATGAAGTCAATTCCCCAAACATCGAAAACTTCCATGACTAAAATGGGGGATAGGGGCATCATATTTTTTTTAGAAATATTTTCTATTTATTGACAGCATAAGCACTCATGACAGAATTTGTGTACATCCTTAAATAATGTTAGCCTGTAAAATCCACTTTATAGCACTTTTGCGGCTATTTTCTTCCCACTGAAGTGTCCCCCACATGCATGAGAGTGACAAAAGGTAAGTATACTTTGATACTCACTCTCAAGGGAACAGCATTGAATAACTTGATTAGGATAATGTTTGAATAATTCTGGTTCCTCCCAAAAATAATGTTTGACCTATGAAAGGAATTGATCATTTTCCTATTTTGTCTAATAGAGAGGAACTTGCTCTGTTGCCAAGTAGTTAATATGTGGGCAAACCATGGAATTTGGTCAGACATCAGGGAATTTATCCTTGACCTCATCTATACCCATCGTGTGATCAACTAAAATTCTAGAAATATGGTCAGCTACCATATTTTCAGAGCCCTTCTTATCTCGAATTTCTAGATCAAATTCTTAGAGCAGAAGGATCCATTTGATCAATCATGGTTTAGTATCTTTCTTTGAGAGCAGATGTTTCAGAGCTGCATGATCAGAATACACTAGAATCTTAGACCCTAACAGATATGAACGAAATTTTTCAAGGGCGAATACTACCACTAGTAGCTCTTTTTTTGTTGTGGTGTAGTTCAATTGTGCATCAAAAAGAGTCTTGCTAACATAGTAGATCACATGTGGCTCTTTGTTTATTCTTTGACCTAAGATGGCTCCTATTACAAAAACGAAAGCGTCACACATGATTTTGAATGGGAAGGACCAATCAGGTGGTTTTATTATATGTGTTATTGTCAGGGTTGTTCGCAATGTGTGGAAGGCTTGCAGACATTCTTCATCAAAGATAAATGGTGTGTCCTTGGCCAACAAATTTCACAAGGGTCTCGATATCTTGTTAAAGTCTTTAATGAAGTGTTTATAAAATCCGACATGACCTAAGAAAGATCGTATTTATTGAACCAAAGTGGGGGGTGGTAGTTTTGAGATGACTTTGATTTTAGCTTTATCTACCTCAATCCCTCTTTCGAAAATAATATGTCCTAATACGATTCCTTCTCGAATCATAAAATGGCTCTTTTCCCAACTTAAGACTAGATTTCTTTCCATGCAGCGCTTAAGGACTTTAGAGAAGTTATGGAGATAATTCTCAAAGGTGGTTTCAAATAAAGAGAAATCATCCATGAAAACTTTGAGATATTTATCCACCATATCCGAGAAAATGGCCAAGATGCACCGCTAAAATGTAGCGGATGCATTGCAGAGTCCGAATGGCATACGTCGAAAAGCGAAGGTGCCATAAGGATAAGTGAAGGTAGTTTTTTTTTGATCATCCAAAAATATAGGTACTTGATTGTATTCCGAATAACCATCTAGAAAATAAAAAAAATGTTGACCTGCTAGTTGTTCTAGGATTTGGTCGATAAAGGGTAATGAAAAATGATCCTTCCTAGTAACAGCATTTAGTTTTCTATAGTCAATGCATACTCATCAACCAGATGATGTGCGAGTGGAAAGCAGTTCATCTTTTTTATTTTCTACCATAGTAATATCAGATTTTTTAGGTACTACTTGGGTGGGGCTGACCCATTTACTATTGAATATGGGGTAGATGATTCCAACATCTAACCACTTTACCATCTCTTTCTTCACCACTTCCCGCATGTTTGGGTTCAATCTCCTCTGCATGTCTCGATGGGATTTGGCATCTACCTCGCAATGAATGTGGTGCATATAGATGGAGGGGTCAATTCCTTTTAAATCGATAATGGACCAACCAATAACCTCTTTATGTTCTTTCAGAACACCAACCAATTGTGCTTCCTGATTCAAGGTTAAGTTTGATGCAATGATCACCGAGAGGATATCATTGGGTCCTAGGAACACATACTTGAGTGTAGTCGAAAGTGGCTTCAATTCTGGTATAGGTGGTGATTCTAATGATGGGGCTGTGGGTGTATTGGCTAATGCGGGCAATGGCTCATACTTGATTATCCAAGGAGGAGTGGTTTTAATATCCGGTGTGTCAACTAGAGCGTTCACTTCTTCGCTACTTCCCTTCATATTACAGTCATCCATTGTAAAATGGGTGTCCAGGAAATTGTGTGAAAAAATCATTGATATTGCTTCCTCTATGATGTCCTCGAATGCATCTATTTCAAAGCAACTATCCATTGATGATCCCTAAGATGCACCAAATACATTTAGTCTCAGCTTCTTATTTTCAAATGATACATCCATGACTCCTATCCTATAATTGATGCATGCATTTGCCGTAGCTAGGAAGGGTCTACCCAAAATAATGGAAATTTGCCTTAGGTTGCCACTTAGTTCCATATCGAGGACTAAAAACTCAACCAAAAAATAAAACTTATCTACCTTGATCAAAACATCCTCGAGCATCCCACGTAGTGTCTAATTGATTTATCAGCTAACTACAACATGACTATCGTGGGTTTCAGTTCTCCAAACCTAAAGAGTTTATATACCGAACTAGGTAAAAGGTTCACACTTACTCCTAGGTCCAGGAGAGCTTGTTCAATGTAAAAGTTTTCTATAATGCAGAAAATAATAGGGGCACCTGGATCTTTAAGCTTTTGAGGAGTAGCATGCTGAAAGACAGAGCTAGCCTGATCGATGAGGCAAACTTTTTTCGGAAGTTGTGATCGAGCTTTACGTTTCTGGGTGCATAATTCCTTCAAAAATTTTGCATATGCTGGGACCTGTTTGATTGCATCCAGAAGGAAAAGATTAATTTGGACTTGTTTAAATAATTCCAACATCTCATCTAGTTTTCCTTCCTTCTTATCCATAGGAATTGGGGCTTTTAGGGCACTTGGAAATAGGGCTTTAGGAAGGCAAGGTGGTGTTTGCATTATTGATTCATCCCCTACTTTTAGGTCCTCATCCTTTCTTTTCTTTCTTGATTCAAAGTTGGTCAAGGGTTTTTATGATGGTTGTTCTAAGGTCTTCCCATTTCTCAAGGTCATAATGGCTTTTGCATGTTTAGAAAAGATTTCTGGAGCATTGGAGCTCTCAACGATGTATTGCCCTCTTTTGTTTCCAACAAGTTGACTAGGCAATTTACCCTCTTCCCTCCTACTAAATGCAGTTGCTAGTTGATCTATTTGGGTCTCTAGCTTAGCAATGGATTGTATATGGGAGTTAAGGATCTAAGTATTGACTTCTAATTATTCTAGTGCTTTCAGAACTTTCTCCTCAAAAGCTGAGCTATGACCAATGGTAGACGATTGAGGAGCATTTTGAAATTGGTGGTGTGGTCCATGCCTATATTGCATCCTGATATTGAGGTCGAGGTGTAGCAGGGCCAACCACTGGTTGTGGTCTCCAGAAAAAATTTGGATGGTTTCTCCAACTAGGGTTATAAGTGTTTGAATATAGATCATTTCCTAGTCTACGAGCTTGTTGGGCTTGGGCTTGCTGAACTTGCTCGTGCACAAACTCAAAAAATTGAGGTGTGGCTAGGCATTTACTAACAAAATGGTTTGGGCTTATACACAATGCATAAACTTCTTGGACTGGATTAGCTAGAATAGGGGATTGTCCAGTATTCAGAAGATGGTCTAACTTTTGGGATAGTTCATCTACCATACTGTGGATATCCATGGCATTCCCAATCTGATAAATTCTACTTTTTTTTTGTTGAAGCATGGGTTGTTCTCTAGAGGTGGCAGACATATGATGTAGGGAGTTCTCACTAAGTATTTTAAAGAGCTGCCAAGCTTCGTTCTCACTCTTAAGCATGAACATCCCACCACATGATGCATCAATTATTTGTTGGTATTTCTTCGATAGACCATCATAGAAACACTAAACAAGTTGCCATTTGGGGACAGCGTGATGTGGACATTTATGAATGAGGTCTCTTAAT
Organism: Cocos nucifera; assembly: GCA_006176705.1. Taxonomy (NCBI): domain Eukaryota; kingdom Viridiplantae; phylum Streptophyta; class Magnoliopsida; order Arecales; family Arecaceae; genus Cocos; species Cocos nucifera. Next base: position 1,326,764 of record QRFJ01000052.1, on the reverse strand, counting down.
CTTTTTCATGTCTCATGAAAAAGTTCACCATCCAATTGAAAAAAACTAGTGATGGATTTTTTAATTTGATTTATTTTTTTAATTAAAAAATATTTCTTAAGAAATTCTCTTTGAAGATGGTTCCAAGTTAAAATGGTTATAGAATCTAAGGAGTTTAGCCAATACTTGGCTTTGTCCTTGAGTGAGAAAGGGAACAATTTCAACCTAAGGGCATCATCAGAGAAGTTTTGAATTTTTATCATGGAACAAATCTCAAAAAATTCATCCAAGCATTTATACGGGTCCTCATTACTAAGTCTATAAAATGATGGCAACATTTAAATAATACTAGACTTAATCTCATACTGGATAGCTTCTACTAGAGGTGCTTGAATGCATGGAGAATAGGTATATGAGGATGGAGTGAAATATTCTCTCAATGGACGTGGAGGGTTAGCCTCACCAGGTGCAGCCATATTCCTAGCCCGGATAGTCCTAAGAGTCTTTTCTAGTTCTTCATCTAGTGGTGCAAGTCAGATTTTAGTGATCGTCGACCTAACATGCAACTAAAAGGTCTATGCAGGATTATTCTAGTCTATTAATGATTTTTTTTTTTAAGAGAAGAAGAGAAGAGGAAAAGAAAGAGAGATAAGAGTTCTAAAGAAGAAAACCTAAGTCCTAAAGCTAAGAAGAGAGAAGAATTAGTTGAGGTTAGATTTTAATTCCAATCAAGTTAACATACAGTGGACTCTCTATCCTAAGGTTATCCCAGTTCTAGATAGCTCCTAGTTATTCCAAGTTAGCCTTCAAGCCCTTCAAGTCAAAGCTTGACCAACCAATTGGCTAGATAAGTGAAAGATCGATGGGAGTCCCCCCATTGCTTTACTTAGACACCAATTAAATTAGTCAGATCAGCGAATGGAGCCAATTATAAACTACCTTCCTTGGAGTTCAGTCATTCCACAAATAACTTGCCTAGATATCAGCTAGTTGACCAAGTCTAATCCGGTCCAACTCTCAGGATCACTTATCCTATTAAGCTCGAAATCCCTAGGGGTCAACATCTAATTGCTTTTAAATTAAAGATTTAGGTCAATGCAATATGAAGGATAGTGATTTTTGGGCTAAGAAGGGATGATCAAATCCTCACCTTATCTTATTTAATTAGGTTAAGTGCCCTTAATATATTTTATGGAAGATGCAATGCAATTAGAAAAGATGTCCAATATAAGTAAAAATCTTTTAAGATTTAATTAATTTTTTTTATTTTAGTTAAGTGTTATGTAGTGCTTTATTTTCTTTTTATGTTATGTTATCTTTAAGCAAGAAGAAATAAGAGGAAGGTTTTAATTAAGTTAATTAGATTTGAGAAGATTTAGAGAATCTAACTAAATGGAAAGTAAATTATGCTAAGATTAAAAGGCAACTAGATAATCTATAAATAAAGAAAGAAATCAAATCTACTTTTAAGATAATTATTCTAAACTATGAAAAGTAGAAAATTACTAATTATATAAAGCAGTAAATTATTCTATGAATTAGAAAGTAGAAAAATTTTTTATACATGCAAATAAGGTAATCTAATTAAAAAGTAGTAAATTTACTATATATGAAGAGTAATATAAGGTAGAAATTTTAAAAGAGTAAATAGAAAGTAATTAAGCAATTAAAGTAAAGCAGTCAAATTTTTTTAATTTTTTTAAAGAATCTATTTAAAAAGAAGTAAATTATTTTAGAAATAAAATATAAGTCTAAAATAGGTAGGAAGTCAAAGGCAAAAAATTAATTTACTAGAAAGGTAGTAAAGCAATGTAAAGCAAAAAATAAAAATCTAGAAAGCAATATAATAATTTTTTATATATTTTTTAAAATATATTTTATAAATTTTAAAAAAAAAAAATCGCACCAAGATCTTTGGCAACTGCGCCAAACTTTGATGCTTATCGTGGCACACCAAAATTAACTCTACTCACTACTATGTAGATAGGATGAGTTGGGATTGTATCCACAGGGATCTTAGTTGATTATTTTAAAAATGTAAAAAAAAAATGGATTGCAAGAAACTAAGAAAGAAACAAAAAAATTGTAATAAAAATATTTTTCTTTGATCAAAATAAAATACATAAAAAAATAAAAATGCGATACAAGATAACTAAATCAAGTTGATCTTCTAGCTGCGTCCGATGGTAGATGTGTCTCCTTGAATCCTTTCGTCTTCTTCCATGCAAACAGTGGCAGAATAGTTGGAAGGCTTGGTCTAGAAACTCCAAGGAAGAAAGATAAATGAGAGTATGAAAACATGGAAAAGAAGGATAGCGACATTAGGATTAGAACCACTCCTAGTTTAATGGAAGGCGTGCTAGGGTTAGTACCTCCCCTAGACTTTTGGAGAAGAGAGAAAGAGAGGGACACAATAGCTTGGAAAGAACTTGGGTGTTGGCTTGATTCATTTTTGGATGAAGGTGTTGAGATTTATTTATAAGTGTTGGAAGGGAGAAGGCCTTCATATTTTCTAGATGTGGGATTAAAGGAAGAGAAGAGATAAATAGCATTTTGGATGTTGACCCTTGGATCTTTGATGAGTTGCTTCTGAACCATTAATCTTTAAGTCATATTCACACTTGGATCCATGTGAAAGGCTATCTTCTAATCTGAACTCTTTGAATCTTGAGAGCTTGCGTCTAATCCCTTCATGAGTAAGTCGCATTCACACTCGGATTTGATTAGCTTTTGAGCTGGTTATCTAGTTCACTTGAATCTGAGCCAATTTAAATTCAATTTGAGTTGCATGAGTCCAAACTCCTAATTACCTATAAAATAGACTAGAGAACATCAAATTTTAATAAAATAATATCAATTATTATAATATTTAGTGTCTCTAGTAATTTAATTTAAGTATTTATCATGAGCCATTGATTATAATTTTTTATAGGTTATAATCATGTGCTTGTATGAAGATGCGCATGCGTGCTTTCCAATAACTATAATGTGAGCCATTAAAAAGTAGATGTCTATCTATAGAATATCTTTCATTAAATAAAGGCTCCATTTGGGTTGCCATAGATCTTTCATCCTAGACGAAAAGGTCAATAATCAATAACAGAGCACCTGCTCTTAATCTACTTATTGCCTAAGGATGGCTACCCAAGAGGAGGGATAAATTGGGTATTTAAAAAAAATTTTAACTAATATGTAGATTTGAATGATTTAAACTAAGTGATGTACACACAATAGATAATGAAATAAGCTTTATAATGTACAGTGAATGAAAGATATAAAGTAAAGAATATATAATCACAAACATAAATTTTATAGTGGTTCCTTACCAAACTCAGCACCTACGTTCACTCCCCAAGTGTACCCCTTGGGAATTCAACTATAATTCTCAACAAAAATTACAGTCTGATTATTTTTTCAGCTTACAATCAAACCCAGTTAGTTTTCTCTAGCTCACCAATCAAAATCATACATGATTGTTTTTCAGGCTCACAATCAACCTAGTTGATTTTTCTCGGATCATCAACCAAAACCTCATAAGTGATTATTTTTCTCTAGGCTAACAATCAACCCCGATTGATTTTACCCTTGGCTCACTAATCAAATCAATACAATGTTCAACTCGAGACTTGGATCAATCCAAGTTTTTTATCCCAAGAAACTTAAAATAAAATATAAAAAAATATAATTTAAAACAAACTCTATAAAATTCAAGAGAAGAAAATTTGGATTACTTTGCTTGTAGAGTTGATTTCTTCTCTTTGAATGCTTGAGGAAGTAGAAGATGATCTTCAATAATGATGGCCTAACTTCTCTCAGATTTGAGGATGTTGGAAGGACAAAGAATGTCTGAAAATCACTCATTCCTTACTCTTTTCAGCTCACTCTTCTTGCTTTCTTGATGGATACTCAATAAACTCTCCAAAAGCTACCTCTTAATGCTTCAAGTATTTTCTTAATTATCCTTAAGGTTTTCTACCATTACAAGTCATCATCATAGGCTTCTGAAAGTGATTTAGCCATTGGAAGATCCAAAATAGCTGTTGAAAGATATGTGGAGTGAAAAAGCTACAGAACTAGAAACTAGCCGTTATAGGTACTGGGTCGACTCAGTTTTAAACTGGGTTGACTCAATTTTCAGCTGGATCGACTTAGTCTCAAAAATTCTGAAATACTGTTTCTATCTTCTTCTATTATCTGAGACTAGGACGGCTCACTTTTTGATTGGGTCAGCCTAGTTTCACTAGGTCGGCTCAATTTTCAGCTAGGTCGGCTCAATTTACTAGATCACAAAAATTCAGTGATAGGGACACGATGTTGTCGTTAAGACACCGTGTTTATCAGTTTAATCCGACTTCTTAAAATCATTAAAAATGTATAGATAGTAGTGGGTCAGGTCGAATCCACAGGGAAGGTAGTATTTTAGATTTGAAATCTTTGATTTTTGAAAAGAAAAGAAGAAAAAGATTTGAGTTTTCAGAATCAAAAGTGAAGTCGAAAAATAAAAAAAAATAAAAATTAAAAGGTGCAAGAATTTAAATTTGGTACTAAGATCTATTAGTTAGATCTTAGCATCTACTTGCAATAAAATAAAAAGTAATAATTAAAATATAGAAATTAAATTATAATAAAAATTAAAAGTAAGAAATTAAAATGCAAAAATAAAACTTTTATTAATTAAAATTTCAAAATTTAAATACATAGAATATAAAAAAAATAAAATAGTCTGATCTCTGATCTTGGATCGGCATTGGCAGAAAGATGGTGTAGAAGCTCGGCTCTTCTTCTCGGCACCCGTTGCTTTAAAGCAGCCTTTAACCCATAGCCTGGCTTTGCCCTATACCAAAGCTTCACCTTGATCGGAGATATTAATTTTTGATGGCTTGGGGTCCTTTTTATAGAGCTAGAAGGGCTGGATATTTTTTCTAAAGGCAATATGGAACTAATAGCCTTTGTAATCATAAAAATATAAAGAAATTTGGATAAAATTTGAATCAAAATAGCTCTAATATGACTCTGGTAAATTTGATAAAATCCAGCCGTTCAACAGGAATCCAACGGTCCAAAAATCATCAAAATCGGATGCAGATAAGCTCAGATCGGGTCGGATTAATTTCTGGCCGTTGGATTGCGCTTGATCAAGGAAATCTGGCCGCAAATCGCGCTTCGAGAGTCTTGATCACCGTCGGCAGCATTCTGGACCGTTGGATCATCGCCTGGATCGAGCGCTGTCGTCCGATGGTGATCCGCGTGATGTTTGTATCTGAATAAAATTCGGAAGCAACCACAGCCGTCCGATCCTGACCGCAAACAACCACATCCGTCCGATCGCGCAATAACTGTTCCCATGGACTGCGTGGATCGGCCGCACCGCACACCGCAACCAATCAGCGCCGCTGTTGTCGGATGAAAAGACTAAATTACCCTTGTGAACCATGATAAATTTCTGTAGATCCTTAAGGGTCTAGGTCCACCACGTGGCAATCTCTGATTCGCCAGAATTTGCTGAGCTGACGATCCATGCCTAGATCATGGATCGGCTGATAGCTTCAATGGCTGAGTCGGCTTGGTGGCTTGGCTTGGCTTGGTGGCTCGACTTACGGAGCCGGCTGAGCCATTTTCTTTTTTTTATTTAATTTTTATTTATTTTATATCTTTCAAAATTCATATCTTTTCCATTTTAGCTTCATTTTTCTTAAAATTTATTTCGTTGTGATCAAAAAAATGAGCTCTTTCTATTGATAATAAAATTTTATTTTTTAATTTTTATTATTTTTTTATTATTTTTTAATTAATTTTTTAATTAATAAAAATATGAATTTTTCAAAAATTATATATAAATTGATTATTAATTTTTAAAAATTAATATCAATTAATTGATAAATTAATACTTTTATTGATGAATTTATTATACTTATCACACCCCCCAACTTAAGCTTTGCTCGTCCTCGAGTAAAGAAAGAATTTAGTTTTAAATATCTTTTAACTTTAGAGTTTCGAATTTTACTTAAGCAATTTTCAAAATGGCCATTGATATTCAGTAGAGCTTAAATGAGATATATCATTGAGGTATTAATACTTATCAATAGAAAAATTAAGTAAAAAATATTAAATTTTTCAGAACTTTTTCTAAATTATT
>QRFJ01000052.1:1258639-1319649 GCA_006176705.1 Cocos nucifera | reverse complement strand
CCAAGTTTCTCACCCCAAGAAATTTAAAATAAAATATAAAAAAAAATAATTTAAAATAAACTCCATAAAATCTAAGAGAAGAAAATCTAGATTGCTTTGCTTATAGGGTTGATTTCTTCTCTTTGAATGCTTGAGGAAGTAGGAGATGATCTTTAATAATGATGGCCTAACATTCTCTCAGAATTTGAGGATATTAGGAAGGACAAAGAATATCTAAAAATCACTCCTTCCTTACTCTTTTCAGCTCACTCTTCTTACTTTCTTAATGGATACTCAATAAACACTCCAAAAGCTTATTTTTAATGGTCCAAGTATTTTCTTATAATATTTCAGAGGTTTTCCACTATTACAAGTCACCAACATAGGCTTCTGAAAGTGATCTAGCCATTGAAGAAGAGAAAATAGTCGTTAGAAAGCTCTTGGGATGAAAAATTTTTTAAGTTAATTAAAAACTATGAATTTTTTAAAAATTATATATAAATTGGCATTATTAATTTTTAAAAATTAATATGGCTAATTAATTGACTAGGTTAATTCAGTTTGTAGCTTGGGTCGAATTTAGTCCCCTAGGTACTTGATCAATTCAGCATTTCTGTTCCTTTCTGTCTTCTGCTTTCACTGAGATTAGGATGGCTCAGTCTCAGATCGAATCAGTCCAGTTTACGTGCCAAGCATGTCAAAGACTGTTTCTAATCTTTTCTTCTCTAAATTACTTTGTAGACTAGACTTATCCTTTATGTCCTGATTTACTCTTTATTTTGACCTCTTGAAAGCTGTATCCATTTTAGTATTTCTTCTCTAAAATCTTGAGTGATGAATCTTTGTTTGGATGAATTAGAATACTTGATGTTTGTGAGCACTTAAAATTTACAACTACATATCCTCACAACATAGTTAGACTTTATAACTTATACTCAAAACTTTTTGTCATCATCAAAATCAATCTTTGGATCAACATTCTGGATTAACACCCAAGTTCCACATAAGAGATCAGTCTACGGTTGTGGTTCTAAACAGTCATTGACATTAATAAAACAAGATAGAGAAGCCATTGAGTCTTGGTGATTTATCCTTAGCCAAGCTGAAGAGAGCATGCTCTATTTCTTTTTCTAAAAAGGGTGCTTTATATTCATCTAGGTTCTTAAAAGAGTTTAGATAAACAGCATCCCACTTTATTTGGATTTGTGAGTTTTCCTCGATACCTAAGAGTTTCCAATAGAATCTAGCAAAGGCAACTTTAATCTGGTCCAATTTTTCCAAGCAATTGCCTTATTCTTCTTCCCAAGCAATTGTACTTTTTCTTGTTCTTGAACTCGCTGTTATATGGAAGAACTTAGGACGTGTTTGGTTGGAGAGAGTTGGGGTTTGGAATCAGAATGGGAATGAATAACTCCTATTCCAACTGTTTGGTTGGGAAAAGTCTCGTTCTGATTCTAATTATGAGGTGGAATGAGAATAACCCAATATACCTAAAACTCAATTCCTACTCTTTCCTAAGGATTTAAATTTTTATTCCGATTCTGATTCTAATCCTGACCCAAATGCTTCAAGGAATTTGGCTATTTCAATTTTGATTCCAATCTATTCCTATTCCAATTCCGATTGGACTCCAGTCGTGAACCAAACACCCTCTTAGTGTTCTTATCCTCGTGCCTTAGCCAATTTGCTCTTGATCTTTTATTCCAAAGAATCTCCTTTTGAAGGACTTGCTAAATTCTTTCTTGAGCTGCGCCCTGAGTTTTTTTTTTTTTTCTTTTATTTCAATTAAGGATCTACTTTCTTCTTGCAAATTCAGCCATAGTATTTGCTTCTTGATATCTACTTTTTTTTTTTTTTTAATGGTGTTTCCATTGGTAGCTTGGTTCCATTTCTTTAATTTATCTCCGAGATATCTTAGCTTGGAATGTTGGATGCTGCATGCTGGGCTGAGGGAGCAGAGAGCCACCAATGTTTGACCAGATCATCAAAGCCCGGAGTTGTCTACCAAAAATCCTCAAAATTGAACCTCCTCCTTGTCTGTTGATTTTGTTTGAAATCCACTTTGATGGGAAAGTGGTCAGAGGTCATTTTACCAAGTGGTTTAGAGGATGGAGCTGAGGAATTTTGAAAGCCACTCCACAGATACTAGGCAGTGGTCAAGCTCTACAAGAATGGGAGCGTCCCTATGGTTAGACCATGTGTAATGGAGGTCATTCAAACTGATTTCTACCAACACCGGTGAATCAATAAAACTATTAATTCTAAGGAATTAATGAGGTGAGAAGTTGGTGCTTCCCTTTCTTTCTAAAGAATATCTGCTGAGGTTGAAATCTCTGATTATGATCCAGGAACCAATCCAGAGTTTTCTGATTTGATAAAGCTTGGGACATGGGTGAGGGTGGTGGCATAAATAGAAGTTTGGTAGCGGTGACTGGTGGTGATGGAGCATGGAACGGCCAGCAACAGGATCGGCCGATGGGAAAATCATGAGAAAAATCCCAAAAACAATACATCCAAGGCTTTTTTATTTTTCTTTGACGGCCATTCTCCGGCAGTCACAATCTCATCATGGAAGGTTGTGAAGAGGCTGAGGTACTCAACCTAGGTCTGGCTCCTAGGTGCAAGGGATGGCGATGCTGGTAGCTGGAAAAAGAGGAAAAAGGAGACCGAAAAATAGGAGAAGTGGGAGGAGGTTTTCTTTGGTCGATTTTCGATCAAAATCGACAGCTAGTGGTGCTTAAGGTCATGGCAAGAAAAGAAGAGAGTGTGGAAGAGGGGCTATGCTTACGTCGAGCTTCGGTGAGTTCTCCGACAAAAACTTTAACCGGACATGGTGATAGTATCCATGGTGGCTTCAACGGAAGAAAAGAGGAAGAAAGAAGAGGGAGGAAGGCCGATGTTTGTCGTAGTTAGCTTTGAAGGAGGAGGAAAATATTTATATAGGATCTCCTAGAATTTTGAAAGCCCTAGAAGTCTTGTTTTGGTCGGACATAGGGGATCTTTTTTCTTTTTTTTTTTGTTTCATTTCATGTGGGCTAAGCGTGGGCTGTTTTATGGTGGGCTGGCCCAATTGGACCGGTTATGACAGTTTTCTCCTTGATTTCTTCGATGGGCGTAGCCATTTCTTGGGTGGTTGTCAGGGTTGCTGCATTAACGAGAGAGAATTGAATTGGAAGCCTATCCTACAGGCATTAGGATGCTAGTGGAGGGGTCACCGACGGACGGTTGTCAACGGTCCATAAAGGCCTATCAACCTATCCGGAAAACAATGCTGCTAAGATTTGAAGACCGTTGGAGTTTAAATTTGAAAAAAGGTTTTCCGGACTATTGGTCATGAACCAGTTTACTTCGGCCGAGTTTAGATTGCCATCACCCCTTATAGATGTTGAGGGCCAGAGTTTGGGTCCATTGTGAAGGACAATGGTCTGATCGGTTTGAACATTTAGCGCACTCGAGTCAGCAGGTGTTCGGCGCTGCCTTCACCTCCCTCTGCTCAGATTACAGCGATCAGTGGATGGGCCATCCCCAGCTTGTGAGAGATGATGCTTCCAGGAATCACACCAGTTAGAAATTGCTCAGCTATTGGGAAGTCAGTGTGCCACGGAGCTCAGTGTATCACCAACAGTTTCGTTTGGACTGCGGGCAGTGGGAATAACACTGATGTGCTGCAGCAGCCTTGCATTTGCCCTCTGCCTTTATGTCGGTTGCCCGACCCATGAATATGAATATGTGTAGTGAGAAATTCAAAGTTTCAGACTCGATCACTTGGGATGAGATGAAGCTGACCAAGTTGTTTCCTCGGAGTTTATCTGCCATATTAAAAGTATTTATAGAGCCAAACATAAGTGAAATGATGAATTATGTTGGGGAAGGAATGGATCAAAAGAATAAATCTAATAGAAATTTACATTCATATTGTTCAGCAATATTAGGTGAATGGCAAGCCAATGGATTACAATTTTTGGATTTGGGCTACACTAGTGTCTCCCAGAGTTAATTTTTCTGGTGGACAGCCCTTTGGAGAAGAATACCATGTACATGTATACTTGTTCAAAGAGGCTTATGAAACCAAATGCAAAGTCTCTGTGATATTTTGTAACGAGGAAACTGACGATGTGGAGCATCTCCTTGTGTCCGTTGGCACCGAGTACCGGGATTGAAGTGGTTAATCTCTATAACTCTGATATCCATTTAGGTTCTTTTGATGGACTCGTGCAGTTTGTAAGTAGGAGTGATTTTCAACTTGAGATCAAGGCACCGATTCTGTATACTGGCTGGATGCTTTGGAACGTTATGAATGACTATTTTTCAAGGAAAAATATCTCTGCTAATATGGTAACAAAGCTCTTCAGCTAGAGGAAGAGTTTCTTGCTACTCAGAATAAGGAGATATTGGCAACAGCGAGGCAGCAAGGCACTGGATTAAACAAGGGTGTGACCTCTTTGACTCTTTGATGGGTCAGTCAAGAGAACCAAAGCAGGGGCGGGATACATTGTAAGAGACCATGCGGGCAGAGTTATACATGATGCCGCTATACCATAAGATATGGTGTCAGTGCCTAATGCTGAGTTTAGGGCAGTGTTGGAAGGCTTATGTGCTCAGTCCCATCTTCTAAGGTTAATCATGTTTGGCTTGAAGGGGACTCTGCTTGAGTAATGGAGCGGATTAATAATCCTAAAAATGCTAGTACACAGCAGGTACTTGGCAGATAAGGAAGGCTCTTTTGGCATTTAAAGCTACACATATTCTTCGAGAAGGTAACCAATCTGTGGATTGGTTAGCACAAGCAGGATCGGATACTAATATTGAATTTCTTGAGAGCACTCCTCTGCATCCTCACTTGGCTTACAATGTAGTGGCGGAGAATTGAGGTTTGCCTCCCTCTATGTACCGGGGAATATAAAAAAAAATTATTAAAAAAAAAAAAAGAGGGGGCGGGGGGGGGGGGAGAGAATAGAAGATCTTTTCCTTCTCAAGGAAACGTTATCTTTAAAGAACAATTTCTTCCTCCAGACTCCTTGAGGCACAACAAACTAGTGACCATATTCCTTTGATTCTCCTTCATTTTGTTGGAGAATGTGAGGTTTGGATTTGCATGCTTATTAGACCACGAACAATGAAGCCCTAAATCTTAAAATTTTGCCCAGGAAAATGGATACCAATGAGTCCTAGGTTCCTGGTAAGCTCGTCAAACAACTTACAGAAGAGATACTGCTTGTTTTTCCTCCCAATGAAAATCTAGTAGCATTGTTATCTTCTTGAATGATCCAGGACTTATTTCATATTAACATGTATACTTTTAAATAATTCCAGAAAGAGGAGTGAGGTCTAATCTCATCTGGATCATGATCATTTGTGAGAACCCAGCTCAAATCATCACAAACAAAAGAGATGACAGTATGTTCGAAGCTAGCCAACTCCTCGAGTTCCAACATGTATTAATCGTCTCACCAGCTAAGGCTATCAAATTAAGATGAAACAGAGAATCTAATGAAATCTAAGTCTCCTTCGTAGTTTTGTCGAGGAAAGTGTTCCTCTCCTTCCAGCAGCATGAGCAAACAGCTGCCCCCATCTGATCAAATGCAATTCTAAAAGCCTTGGGGACATCTTTAGCTCAACAAGAGTTCAAAGGAGTGCAAGGCAGCGACTGTATTCCACTAGAGTCAAAAATAGCAGATCAGATGGCAGAAAACGGGCATTTAACATCATTCGGTGGATAAGTATTTAGCCTTCTGTTTTTGTATTCCAACCAGGGAAAATTTTGGCCTTTAAAGGGAGAGCTATCTTCCTTAGAGTTTCAGCAAATCGACAACTCAAACCATGCATGCAGATTCAAGAATCCACAAATCAAAGCAGTAGTAGTGAGAGTACCAAAACCATTCATATACAAACACCTATCAAGACCCAAACAATCAGAGCGACTACTCAGTGAACCTTCCAAACGATTACAGGTAAACAAACTACAAAAGTCGCATGCACAGCTGTCCTAAAAGTTTGATATATATTGATTCTTTGTTCCAAGTACCGTTATCAGCCAACAAAACAGAGTCATGTGTACATCTCCTCTTACAAAACAAAGTTTGGTATATATCTCCTCTAATGCATGAAAATGAAAATTAAGGATGGAGGAAAAAAAAAGTGGTGCTGGTTCTGCGACCCGATCGACATGCTTCAACAGAAACGGATGATCTCCTTAATCTCACGTCCGAAGACTGAGATCTTCACGACGATCACGATGCCGTCTCTGTACACGTCAAAGATATGCTCCATGGTGTCCCTTCTTGGGTCGTAGTAGCTCTCGGTCTCCAACACCGTCACCTTCACTGTGGGGTGGAGGTCGACTTCAGCTACACTCCCATTGGCGGTCACGGTGAAAAGCATCCCCTCGAACTGAGCACAGTCGTACCAGTCTTCTCCATCGGTGTAGCGCGCCATTGTTCCACTTTTCGAGCAGAAAGAAAGCGAACAGTGAGAAGAGATGAAAACGAAAAGCAAAGACGATGATCAGATGAGATTTTCTGGCCCTACTATGCAGTATATATAATAGAGAGTGAAGCTAATCCGAGTCAAATTAGGATCAGGTGTTTCCTTCTTCTCATAGGAAAGGTTAGAATCTGGAAACAAGGTTTTATCTGATCGGTTCCTTTTGTTCTCCATAATGATTTTAACGGTCTTACCTTTCTAAAAAGAGAGATTAAGCTCCGATCTGTTTCCTTCGTCTCTTAGGAAAGGACAGAATCAGGAAAACTGAGAGATTATATATAATTCGAGTCAATTTTGGATTAGCGCTTCCCTATCTATTTTCTAGTTTGAATGGTACGTGTTTCCTAGCTCGTTTAGGAAAACCAGCATTACTTGTACGCTGTCAATGATATTAAGAAGTACAGGTCGTCTGGTACTCTGATCTTTTAAATATTGCAATTTATCGCAACAGTCTTATCAGATGGCTTCCAATCCTCCCGTATCTTCAGGGTGCACTTTCTTGAACCGTTACTGTTTGGACTCGTAATTTCCTTTTGGTCCGTAATATTGCTCACAATTGAATCTCCAGGTGTATTCTTTTATAAGATAGCAGTCATGATGAACAATAAACAAACGAATACTGTTGGTTCGTCCTTGGCCGGAGGCTCTGGTCCAAGATCTTGGAAGGGTGTCGTCATCGGAGGTTGATGGCCGACGATCTCGGCAGCGAGATTGCAAAATGAGCTGTAGGATACCATATACACTTAGGAATTTGATTTCCTATCCAACTCCTCCTTTGACGTGGGATGGTTTCTCCGAAACATCAGTCTTCTCGAGCAAAGAACGAGAAGCGCTGCGATGGGAGTCTGGTTGAATCGACGCCAAGGATTAAAAACAGAGAAGGTCGAGTCGAACTCTTGGAGACTGTCTTATTGTTATTGTTATAGACAGGAGAAACGACTCAAATCCGATCCTAATCAGATTGGGTTTTAAATTTTTTTCCTGTTTTGAAGAGATTGCGATCCAATTTGTTTCGTACTTCCCTTAGGAAAGGACGGACTCTGGAAACAGGGTTTTAAGCGACCCCTGTAACGGCTCCATCTTGAGAGAGATATGATAAGAGTCTTATCTTGAGATCATAATTATTTCAGGTGTTTGTTTGGATTGTCATTCTTATTTTTGGCAATAGAAATTCCAGAGATTGCTTCTAAAATTCTGTTTTGTTCACGTGGAGAATGGCCGGAGAAAAACATCATCTGGATGAGTCATTGAGCCGCTCAGGCACCTTGATGTCATTGTTGTTTGGGAGATCATACTGAAACAGATGTTCATGTCTTGATGTCATTGTTGTTTGGAACTTGTTCCATCACCTCCTATTATTTGAAGCTGATGGTGGTCAAATCGCCTCCCATCTCGTTAAGATAATAAGATGAGAACAAGAGAAGCTGGAAGTCCAACAGATTCAGGAGAAAAATAGAAAAGGGAAATCGGAATGGGAAAAAACGAAATATTATATATAAAGCATAAAAAAGATCCAATTCAGCCAACTGTGGTCAAATAATAGCAATGGAGTCAAAAATACCAGATCAGATGGCGGAAGAAAACAGGCATTTAACATTCTGAAGTGGATTAACTATTTAACTCTTTGTGAAGGACCGCCCTGATACGGAGCTTGTTGTTGTATCCCAACCATGGCAAATTTTGGTCTTCAAGGAGACAAACTTACCAACCGCAAACAAATCGCTTCTCCTTCATTGGTGGTTCAAACTCTTCAATGGCGAGGCTAGGCCTTGGAAGGATTTAATCTTTAAAGTATATTACGCCAATAATCTGCACTGTGAAATGCCTAAAAGACAAGCAACGAGAGCCTCCCCGTTCTGGAGAGTCATTACTCATCTTTTTGACCTCTTCCAAATTTTTTCTGTTCCGTATGTTCATGATGGTAATCTAACCTCATTTTGGTTTGACAAATGGTATCAAGACCAGCAACAATCTCTCACCTTCCCAAATCTCTTTCTAGTGACTCTCAAACAAATAGGCTCTGGGTCTGAATATCTATCAAAAGGTTTGGACTCGTCCACCCTCAGACAACCTCTAAATTCAACTACAAAGAAAGAACTTTTCAGAACCTCCTCAAAGTCCTGAGGAACTTCAACACTCTTTCCAAGGAATGATAAAAGAGGTTGGAAATGACACTCTTCAAGAACATTCACAGTTAAAAGATGCTGTACGGTTCTCAGGCATGGTGGGGTTACACCATAGATAAGCCTGGTTGTTCGGAAGCTTTGCATCCCTGAGAGGGTCAAAGTTTCTAATTGATTATCATATTTTAACAAGCTTCTGCAGAAATCCTAAACAAGAAAGGTATTACGTACAGGACCAATTGGTTGCCCGCTCTGCACAACTCTAGCAGAAATCCGGGATCATCTCTTACCTCAGTGATTTTACCGGGAGGATATGGCAACCTTTCCTACAATCCCTCAGGCTGGACGTCCTGAAAGTGTTGGTTTGTTTTGGGATGGCTGGAGATTACACATCAAGAACTCAAGCATCTGCACGATCTTTGACATGGTGCTCTCCGTGATCGCTTGGTATGTCTGGAGAGAAAAAAATAGATGCTTATTTGAATTTGTCGCTCACATCGTGCAGTCTATTGTAAAACAAATCTTGAAGCTCCACAACACCTAGAACTGTAGTGTGAAAAAGAAAGTGTTCAGAAAATATCTTCAAAGCATTTTCACCGCTCCCTTGCATTCTCGGACTGAAAAAGAACTTCTTCCAGACTTCTCCAGCAGCCGAACTTCTTCCACACCCCTTCAGCGATCGAACTCCTTCCGCACCCCTCCAGCAGTCGAACTCCTTCTGAACTCCTCCAATGGCTGAACTCCTTCCAGACTCCTCCAACAGCCGAACTCCCCGCAGTCATCCAGGAAGGTCTCCACACGAGTCCGGTCTTATACACAGCACCAACCAATGCCCATCCTCTGAACTTTGACTATCAAATCTCAAACAGACTGGCACCTCACGACAACAACCATTATTTTCCATAACAAACTCTACGTGGTCCCGAGCGGTGCACTACCCGACAGTTACGACTGTCACTATCAGTTTGTTACAGGCTCCGTCTATAAAAGGAACCCTCCAGATACATTTTCTCTAGGCTCTCTTCTCTCTCCCGAAAACTCTACAACTTTCTTGACTGAGCACTTCAATTCTGTTGGCCAAAAAAGCTAACTTGATCGTCAGAGGATCTTGCCGAAACCACCACCCCGGGTTCTAGACGAGATTTGTTTTACAGGTCATCGACGGCGACCTCATCTTCTCCGACTCCAGCACTTCTTCGACTCCAGCACTTCTTCGACGGCAATCAGATTTCACACCAACAGAATTGGTGCTAGAAGGAGGACTTCTGTTCCTGAGGATCCCTTGTTCTTAAAGGAGTGCTCAGCAGTGATCTCTCTTCTTTCCCTCTAGAGTTCTTTCCAAAAAAAATACCTCTTAGAAAAGCTTCGATCCAACGGTCAATGGTCTCTACAGCCAGATCCCGTCCAGATCTATCCGCTCTCACTTCAGCTCCGGCAACTCAAGCTCCACCTACAGTCATGGTAAATGCAGAGCAATTCAACCTACTGGTCCAGCAAGTTCGCGGTCTCATGGAGGCAATGCAAGCCATGCATCGACAGGCTTCGGCACCAAATCGATCGGAGCAGGCTTCTCCGGAGCCCCATGATCCGGTCTAAAAATGGTCAACTTGGGCTAGCCAGTCGGTGACCTCTGAAAAGGAGAAGCAGAGAGTGGAGAGCCATTGCTCTGACTATGACTCGATCCCGGGGAGAGTTTTGCTCTCATTCCATCAGAAAACCTTGAAGATCAACGATCGTGAAGATATTCTGGATCAAAGACTTCAAAAAATAAGCCGATGAATCGAAGAACTCCGTCATGCTCCCTCCTCCCATGGTAATAATATTTGCAATGATCCTTCTTTTTCTCAGAATTATGCAGGAACCAATCCCGTCGAACTTCAAGCTCCTGCAGTTTGAGAGTTACGACGGGACCATCGATCCGATCGATCATCTGAAGATCTTTCGAATAATGATGCTGCTCCACGATGTGCCAGATGTCATTTTGTGTCAAACTTTTCCGTCCACCCTCAAGGAAGCCGTCAAGAACTGGTACTTGGCACTTAAACTGGGTATCATTTTTTTCTTCGATTAAATGAGCTATAAGTTTGTGGATCACTTCATTAGTAGCCGACGTCACCACCGAGGTTTGGATTTTTTGATGAATATCAAGCAGAAGGCGAGAGAATCTATCTAGGCTTATGTCATCCGGTTTAATGCTGCTACATTGGAGGTCCAGAACCTGGATCAGTCTGTTGCAATGGCCACACTCAAAAGCGACCTTCAGAAAAATGATTTGCTGTTCTTCCTAGAGAAGAAGTACCCCAAAAATTTTATCGATATGCTGGCCTGGGCTGAAGGTTATGCTCGAGCTAAAGAGTTCTTTAAGGCTAGGGATAATGAAGCTGCCCAGGAGTGGCAGGCGGGTGAACCAAATGTGCCTACGATTGAAGAGAAATTGAGCAGAGCTCGACCACGCTCTCGGACTCCTCTGGAGCATAAGCGGGCTCAAACCCCTACCCGAGCCCAGAGGCAAAGAAGCTCGGATAGAAGGACGCGATGGAGCTCTTCCTTCAAAAAATTCTACAACTATGCTCCTCTCAATGCTCCAAAAATCCAAGTACTGATGGAGATCAAAAAGTAACTATCGAGATCAGAAAGGATGTGTACTCACCCTGACAAATATAATCCTAGCAAGTTATGCCTCTACCATCGCGATCACGATCATGATACGGAAGAATGCATCTAGCTCTAAGACGAGATCGAGGAGCTCATCAAATATGGTAGGCTTGGTCGGTTCCTGCGACATCAATCGGAAGGATGAGGGATCGGTTGAGAGCACCCCCACCGTTAGAACCACCAAGGGGTGAGGAGCAGTGAGAAGATCGACCCCCGATCAACATCATTAACATCATCTCTAGGGGACTTCGACGAGGAAAGGTTAGCAGATCAGTCGAATCTAAGAAGAGGTAAAGAACTGAAGAGCCCATCACTTTCATCGATAAGGATGCTCAAGGAGTCCAGTTCCTGCATAACAATGCAATTGTAATCTCTTTGAACATTGTTGATTATGATGTACACCACATTTTGGTAGATAAAAAAAATTTCATTGATGTTCTGTACTATGATGCTTTCTTTAAAATGTCCATATCCGATATTCGCCTGAGACCCATGAGCTCCTCATTGGTCGGCTTTACCGGCGACGCTATGCTAGTAGAGGGAATGATAACTCTAGCCGTGACTGTAGGATAGTATCCAAAGTAGGCCAAGGTGTGGATCGACTTTTTGATGGTAAAAGCTCCCTCTGCTTATAATGCAATCCTCGGCTGATCTGGTCTAAATGCTCTACGAGCTGTAGTGTCGACCTATTATCTGAAAATAAAATTCCCAACAAGCAATGGAACAGAAAAATCAGAGGCGATCAAGCATTAACCCAACACTGCTACTCCATCATCTTACAAAATGGCACTCGACTTGACTCCCGCCCAATTGACGGGCTTGATGTCCATGATGACCTTGCTGAAGAACGGGGCGAACCCAGAGAAGATCTTGTTACTGTCCCCCTAAATGATGAAATCGTGGAGCATACGGTGCAGATTGGCTCCAATCTGGAAGATGAAGTTTGGGAGCAGCTCATCATCTTTTTATGGAGGAATGCTGACATCTTCACCTGGGTTTCGATGGATATGCCTGAGATTGACGTTGAGATTATGGAACATCAACTAGCCGTTGATCCCAAGCATCGACCAGTGAAAGACGAAGTTCGAGGCCATGCACCAGAAAGGCAGAAGACAATAGTAGAAGAAGCCGACAAGCTTCTCAATATTAGATTTATTTGAGAAATCAATTATCCGACTTGAGTCTCTAATGTGGTCCTGATCAAGAAGGCCAACGGTAAGTAGAGGATGTGTGTAGGCTTTAAAAAGCTAAACAAAATCTATCCAAAAGATAGCTACCCTCTATCCAGGATTGATCAACTGATAGACGCGACCTCGGGCCACGAGCTCCTCACCTTCATGGACGTCTTTTTTTGACTATAACCAAATATGGATGGCATTGAAGGATGAGGAGAAAACTGCTTTTGTTACTGACCGTGATCTTTACTATTACAGGGTTATGCCTTTTGGACTCAAGAATGCAAGGGCAATGTACCAATGCCTGGTCAACAAGATCTCAAGGAATAGATCGATCGCAACATGAAGGTGTATGTGGATGATATGCTCATCAAAAGTCAAGCTTCAATAAACCACATCACAAACCTCGAAGAGACCTTCAGTGCACTCAAGAAGTACAAGATGAAGCTGAATCCGATCAAGTGTGCCTTTGGTGTGACATTGAAAAAGTTTCTAGGGTTTATGGTGCCAAGGTATGGGATCGAAGCAAATCTAGAGAACCTGTAGTCTGTTCTTCTTTTCTTTATATTATACTACCTCAGGGTCGTGGTCTCTTGAAAAGAGAGAGAAGAGGTGATCCTTTACCTCTAGCCATTTTTCTAGCATTCTGACTTCGAATTCCTCAAAGTCGAGATGAGGTCGGTACGCCCACTCCCCAAGGTCTGCGGTTTCTTTCAGGTTGCGATGAATATCATGGACATATTCCGAGCTATTCAGAAGATGACTGCTCCAAAAATAATCAAAGAAGTTCAGTGCCTGACTAAAAATGTGGCATCCCTAAATCATTTCATCTCGAGATTGACCGAGCAATCCATGTCCTTCTTCCAAGTTCTCAAGCAACCAAAGAACTTCCGCTGGACGATGGAGTGCCAACGAGCATTTGAGGAGCTCAAAAATTACCTTAGCTCATCCCCACTGCTAGCTAAGCCTAAATTCGAAGAAGAATTATTCTTGTACCTACCAACCTCTCTGACGGCCTTGGCAGCAGTCCTGATCAAGGAGGAAGCAAAAATACAGCGATCAGTCTACTACCTAAGCCAGGTCCTAAGGGATGTAGAGATCAGGTACTCTAAGTTAGAAAAATTGACTTACTCTCTTCTAATCACTGTCAGAAGACTCCGACCTTACTTTCAGGGACACACCATAACGGTTCTCACGGATCAACCAATAAAAATAGTCCTTCATCGAACAAATATTTTCGAAAGAATTGTAAAATGGACAATCGAGCTCACGAAGTTTGACATCAACTATCAACCTCGGCCATCGATCAAAGCTTAGATATTGATAGATTTTATAGTAGAATGTACCATTCTAGATGAAGCCAAGCTTGAACAGGATGAGACCGGCATCCCGTGGTTGCAATTGAGCCTCTTTGAAGAGAGTGCCGACCTTTTTGAAGGTTTTTGGGCCCTGTACGTGGATGGTTCGTCCAACTCCATTGGAACAAATGCGGGATTGGTGTTAGTCAACCTTGAGGGAGTCATCGCCGAATACGCGATATACTTTAAATTTCTTGCAACTAATAATGGGGCTGAATATGAAACACTGATCATTGGGTTAAAAATAGCATGAGAGTTAAAAGTAGATTGACTTCAAATCTACAGTGATTCCCAATTAGTGGTCGGCTAAGTTAGTGGCAATTATGAAGCACGAGAGAAAAGTATGATGAAATACCTTGAGAAGATAAAAGATTTGACTCCAGCCTTCGATAGTTTTGGCATTCAACAGATTCTATGAGCAGAAAATATAAGAGCCGATCTTCTCTCTAAATTGGCCACTTTAGTCCTAGCCGAACTATCCAAAGAAGTATTTTTTGAAACTCTAAAATGCCCAAGTTTAGAGGAATTATAGCTTGTTATGCAGATGGAGCTCAAGCCGAGCTGGATTAACCCTTTAGTTGTCTATCTCAAATAGGGAGTTCTTCCTCATGATCCGAAAGAAGCTCGAAAACTCAAAAATTAAGCCTCTCGGTATGTTTTGTATGAGGGCAAGTTGTATAAAAGGTCGTATTCGCTACCGCTATTGAGATATCTCCGACCTTCAGAGGCCGACTTCGCATTATAAAAAGTGTACGAGGAAATTTATGAAAGTCATATAGGAGCCAAATTTTTATCACAAAGACTACTTCGGCAAGGGTACTATTGGCCGACCTTGTACCATGATTCTATGGAGTATGTCAAAAAATATGACCATTGTTAGAGAAATATAAATATACAAAGACAATCAGCCTTCGAGCTTACCCCACTAAGCACACCTTGGTCATTTGCAAGTGGAGAATGGATATACATGGCCCTTTCCCAATGGCATCCAGACAACGGAAGTTCCTCCTAGTTGCGATCGACTATTTCATCAAATGGGTCGAAGCCGAATCACTAGCAAAAATTACTGAGGTCAAGGTACAGAATTTTATCTAGAAGTCAATCGTCTGCTGGTTTGATTTGTCTTGAACTCTCATAATAGATAATGGGCAACAGTTCGCTAGGATGAGGTTTGCTGAGTTCTGTGAAGATCTAAATATCTTTCATTGCTTCACATCGGTAGCTCACCCACAGGCAAATGGGGAAGCTGAAGTGACCAATTGGATCCTATTATAAGGTATCAAAATAAGACTCGAAAGAGCAAGAGGGGCCTGGGCGGACGAACTCTATCATATTCTGTGGACATATCGCACTAACCAAAGGCTGCCGACTGAAGAAACACCATTCGCCTTAGCTTTTGGAATAGAGGCAATCATTCCAATCGAACTTAAATTTCCATTGACATGGATAGTAGCTTTCAATGAGCAGCATAACCCATAGGACCTCAGAGCCAACCTCAACCTATTAGAAGAAAAAAGAGAGGAACCCAAGTTCAGATGAAAGCTTACTGACGAAGGATGGCTTGATACTATAACTCCAGAGTTAGAGATAAAATATTCAGAGTGGAAAACTTAGTGCTTTGACGAGCCGCCATCTCTTAGCCTCAGAGCCAAGGGAAGCTTGCCCCAAATTGGGAAGGACCCTACGAGGTCATGAAGGTTGTCCGACCCGAGACGTACTACTTGAAGAAACTCGGGGGGCAGACCTACCTCGATCATGAAATTCAAAAAATCTGTGAATGTATTACCGATGATTTGATTATAATGAAATCTTCCTACTTTAACATCCTAATCTTTATTATATATCGGTGATAAAGGAGGACTACCTCTGAACTTGATCTCACGATTAATATAATCTATTAGGAACAAGAGGAGAACCTCATTCTAACGTGAGCAAAGTCGAAGGTTTCGTTTATTTTAGACAAGATGAGGGGAGAGGCCCTGACAATGATCCTAATGTGCCCCTATAGTCTGTTAGAAATAGGAGGAGAATCTTATCCTAATGTGAGTAAAGTCGAAGACCTCATTCATTTTAGATGAGATGAGAGGAGAGGCTCTGACAACAGTCCTAATATGGCCCTACAGTCCATTAGAAACAGGAGGAGAACCTCATCCTAACATGAGCAATATTTTCACGATTAAAATGGCCCTTAGTCCTACATTGCCCAAAAGAAAATCCTTCAGTCCTCCAATATCTATTTAAGGACCCCCAGGCCTCCAGAAATTAACATCTTCGATCAAGATGAAGCCTTGGTATAGGATGAAGCCAGGCTCTGGGTTAATGATTGCTTCAAGGTAACTGGTGCTGAGAGAAAAAGCTGGGCTTCTACACCATCTTTCCATCCATACCGATCCAAGATCAGAGATCAGACTATTTTATTTTATTTTATTTTTTTTAAATTTTATGTATTTAAATTCTAAAATTTTAATTAATAAAAATTTCATTATTACACTTTAATTCTAGCTTTTTATTTTTATTATAATTTAATTTTTATATTTTAATTATTACTTTTTATTTTTCTGCAAGTAGATGCTAAGATCTAACTAGTAGATCTTAGTACCAAATTTATTTTTCTACATAATTTAATTTTCACTTCGTAATTCTAAATGTTTGACTTTAAATTTTATTTTCAAATCTTTTTCTTTTTTTAAGAAAATCAAAGATTTTAAATCTAAAAATACTACCTTTTTTATGGATTCGATCCGACTCACTACTATCTACGTATTTTTAATTATTTTAAAAAAGTTAGATTAAACTGATAAATATGATGTCTTAATGACTACATCACATTCCTATCAGCTGCCGTGGATCCAGGCGACCACTATCTTTCATAACAAACTCCATGCAGTCTCGAGCGGCTCATTATTCGATAGTTACGACTGTCACTATCAGTTTGTTACAGGCTCCATCTATAAAAGGAACCCTCTAGATACATTTTCTCTAGGCTCTCTTCTCCCTCCCGAAAACTTTACAACTTTCTTGACTGAGCACTCTAATTCTGTTGGCCGAAAAAGCTAACTTGACCGTTAGAGGGTCTTACCGAAGCCACCATCCTGGGCTCTGGATGAGACTAATTTTGCAGGTCACCGACGGCGACCTCGTCTTCTCCGACTCTAGCACTTCTCCGATGGCAATCAGATTTTACACCAACAAAATTGATGCTAGAAGGAGGACTTCTGTTCCTGAGGATCCCTTATTTTTAAAGGAGTGCTCAATAGCGATCTCTCTTCTTCCCCTCTAGAGTTCTTTTCGAAAACAATGTCATCCAGGAAAGCTTTGATCCGATGGTCAACGATCTCTATAGCTAGATTTCATCCAGATCTATCCACTCCTGCTTCAGTTCCGACAACTCAAGCTCCACCTGCAGCCACGGTGGATGCAGAGCAATTCAACCTGCTGGTCCAGCAAGTTCACGGTCTCATAGAGGTGGTGCAAGCCATGCATCGACAGGCTCCAACGTCAATTCGATCGGAGCAGGCTTCTTCGGAGCCCCATGATCTAGTTCGAAAATGGCCGACTTGGGCTAGCCAGTCGATGACCTTCGAAAAGGAGAAGCAGAGGGTGGAGAGCCATTGCTCTGACCATGACTCGATCTCGAAGGGAGTTTTGCTCTCGTTTCATCAGAAAATCCTGAAGATCAATGATCGTGAAGATCTCTTGGATCAAAGGCTCCAAAAAATGAGTCGATGAATCGAAGAACTCCGTCATGCTCCCTCCTCCTATGGTAACAATATTTGCACTGATCCTTCTTTTTCTCAGAATTATGTAGGAACCAATCCCGTCGAACTTCAAGCTCCAGCAGTTTGAGAGTTACGATGGAACCACCGATTTGATTGACCATCTGAAGGCCTTTCGGATAATGATGCTGCTTCACGGTACGCCAGATGTCATTTTATGTCGAGCTTTCCCATCCACCCTCAAGGAAGCCATTAGGAACTGGTTTTTGGCACTTAAGCTGGGTATCATCTTTTTCTTCGATCAAATGAGCCATCAGTTTGCGGTTCACTTCATTAGTAGCCGACGTCTCCATCGAGGTTTAGATTTTTTGATGAATATTAAGCAGAAGGAGAGAGAATCTATCCGAACTTATGTCATCTGGTTTAATGCTGCTGCATTGGAGGTTCGAAACCTAGACCAGTCTATTACAATGGCCGCACTCAAGGGCAGCTTTCAGAAAAATGATTTGCTGTTCTTCTTAGAGAAGAAGTACCTTAGAAATTTTGTCGATATGTTGGCTCGAACTGAAGGTTATGCTCGAGTCGAAGAGTTCTTTAAGGCCAGGGATAATGAAACCACCCAAGAGCGACAGGCGGGTGAACCAAATATGCCCGTGGTTGAAGAAAAATTGAGCAGAGGTTGACCATGCTCTCAGACTCCTCTAGAGCATAAGCAGGCCCGAACCCCTACCCGGGCCTAGAGGCGAAGAAGCCTGGATAGAAGGATACGACGAAGCTCTTCCTTCAGAAAATTTCATAACTATGCCCCTCTCAATGCTCCAAAAATCTAAGTACTGATGGAGATCAGGAAGCAACTATCGAGATCAGAAATGAAGTACACTCATCCTGGCAAATACAATCCTAGCAAGTTCTGTCTCTACCATCACGATCACAATCATAATATGGAAGAGTGCATCCAGCTCTAAGACGAGATCGAGGAGCTCATCAGACGGGGTAGGCTTGGTCGGTTCTTACGACATCGATTGGAAGGATGAGAGGATTGGCCAAGAGCACCCCCACCATCAAAACCACCAAGGGGTGAGGAGCAGCGAGAAGATCGACCCCTGATCAGCATCATTAACACCATCTTTGGGGGACTTCGACGAGGAAAGGTTAGTAGGTTAGCCAAGCCTAAGAAGAGGCGAAGAACTGAAGAGCCCATCACTTTCATCGGATGCTCAAGGAGTCCAATTCCCGCATAACAATGCAATTATAATCCCTTTGAACATTGCTGATTATGATGTACACCATATTTTGGTAGATAAAAAAAATTCCAATGATGTTCTGTACTATGATGCTTTCTTTAAAATGTCCATATCCAATAATCACCTAAGACCCATGAGCTCCTCGTTGGTCGGCTTCACTGGCGACGCTGTCCCAATGGAGGAAATGATAACTCTAGCCATGACTACAGAACAGTATCCAAAGTAGGCCAAGGTGTGGGTCGACTTTTTGATGGTAAAAGCCCCTCCGCTTATAATTGAATCCTTGGCCAACCTGGTCTAAATGCTCTACGAGCTATAGTGTCGATCTATTATCTAAAAATAAAATTTCTAACAAGCAACAGAATAGGTGAAATTAGAGGTGATCAAGCATTAGCCCGGCATTGCTACTCCATCATCTTACAAAATGGCACTTGATTTGACTCCTAGCCAATTGACGGGCTTGATGTCTGTGATGATCTTGCTGAAGAATGGGGTGAGCCCATAGAAGATCTTGTTACCATCCCCCTGAATGATGAAAACATGGAGCATATGGTGCAGATTGGCTCCAATCTAGAAGATGAAGTTCGAGAGCAGCTCATCGTCTTTTTATGGAGGAATGCCAACATCTTCACCTAGGTTCCGATGGATATGCCTGGGATTGACGCCGAGGTTATGAAACATCGGCTGGCCATTGATCCCAAGCATCGACCAATGAAAGAAGGAGTTCGAGGCCATGCACCAAAAAGATAGAAGGCAATAGTAGAAGAAGCCGACAAGCTTCTCAATGCCAGATTTATTCGAGAAATCAGTTATCCGACTTAGGTCTCTAACGTGGTCCTGATCAAGAAGGCCAACGGCAAGTAGAGGATGTGTGTAGACTTCAAAAAGCTGAACAAAATATATCCAAAAGACAGCTACGCTCTACCTAGGATTGATCAACTGGTAGACGCAATCTCGGACCATGAGCTCCTCACCTTCATGGACGTCTTTTTTGGCTATAACCAAATATGGATGGCACCGGAGAATGAGGAGAAAACTGCTTTTGTTATTGATCGTGGTCTTTATCGTTATAGGATTATGTCTTTTGGACTCAAGAATGCAGGGGCAACGTACCAATGCCTGGTCAACAAGATCTTCAAGGAATAGATCGATCGCAACATGAAGGTGTATGTGGATGACATGCTCGTCAAAAGTCAAGCTTCAATAAACCACATCACCGACCTCAAAGAGACCTTCAGTGCACTCAAGAAGTATAAGATGAAGCTAAATCCAACCAAGTGCGCCTTTGGTGTGACCTTGGAAAAGTTTTTGGGGTTTATGGTGTCAAGGCGTGGGATCGAAGCAAATCTAAAGAAAATTTGAGCTACTCAAAAGATAACTGCTCCAAAAATAATCAAAGAAGTTTAGCATCAACTAAAAAGAATGGCATCCTAAATCACTTCATTCTCAAGATTGATCGAGCGATTGCAATGTCCTTCTTCCAATTCTGCAAGCAACTAAAAACTTCCACTGGATGATGGAGTGCAATGGGCATTGAGGAGCTTTAAAAATTTACCTTGCCTCATCTCCACTAGCATAGGCTTAAGCTTGAATCTGAAGAAGAATTATTCTTATACCTAGCAGCCCTCTGACTCCTTGGCCAGCAGTCCCTGGTCAAGGGGAAGCAAAGGAGTGCAGCGACAGTCTACTACATAGCCAAAGTTTCGAGGGATGCAGAGATCAGTACTCTAAGTTTAAAAAAATTGGACTTACTCTCTCTCTAATCACTGTCCAGAAGGACTCCAATCTTACTTTTAGGGGATACATACCATAACGGTTCTTACGATCAACAATTAAAATATCCTTCACGTCGAACGGATGCTTCGAAAGGGGAACGCAAATGATAATCGAGCTCCACGAATTTGACATACACTATTGACCTTGGCCATCGAATCAAAGCTTAGATATTGATAGATTTGTAGTAGAATATTACCCATTCTAGATGAAGCCAAGCTGAATAGAAGAGGACGGCATCCCATTGGTTTGCCAATTGAGCTTCTTCGAAGAGAGGCCAATCTTTTTCGAAGTTTTACGCCACAAACTGGATGGTACCTCCGTCACTCCACTGGAGCAGATACGGGTATTGGTCTTAGTCAACCCTGAGGGAGTCATCGCCGAATTACACGATATGCTTTGAATTTTCTTGCCAACTAATAATGAGGACCGAATATGAAGCACTGATCATCGAATTAAAAATAGCATGAGAGTTAAAAGTAGATAGACTTCAAATCTACAGTGATTTCTAATTATTGGTCGGCCAAGTTAGTGGCAACTATGAAGTAGAGAGGAAAGTATGATGAAATACCTGAGAAGGTTAAAAGATTTGACTCCAGCCTTCGACAGTTTTGACATTCAACAGATTTTGAGGATAGAACATACAAGAGCCGACCTCCTCTTTAAATTGGCCAATTTAGCTCCAGCTGAACTATCAAAGAAGTATTTTTTGAAACTCAAAAAAAAAAAAAAAAATTGCCCAAGTTCAAGAATCATAGCTATTATGCAGATGGAGCTCAGACGAGGCGGATTAGTCTTTTAGTTGTCATCTCAATAGGATTCTTTCTCATGATCCGAAAGAAAGCTAAAAATTTAGGAATTAAGAATTTTGGTATATTTGTTATGAGGGCAATGTAAAAAGGTCGTTATTCCTGCCGCTGTGAGATTGAAGGAAAATCCTGTTTTCGAACCAGGTTCGTTCAGATCTGATTGGATCAAGAGATATATTTTAATTTTTTTTCTTTGATCCAAATCAAATTTGAGATATTTCAAATTTGATTTTTATTATTTTAATAATAAAATAAAATTTAGATAAATTAAATTAAATTTAATTTATCTTGATGTAGGGTAATCCTATTATCCGTTGATGATCTTGTAAGCAGCGGAAGGTTCTAGATCTAGCCACGCAAGTGCCTGGCCTCTATCAATATCCACTCAGGCTAGATCTGAAGATCTTCTTCTTCTTTATCATGTTTTCAAAAATTAGATCTGGATCTGATATGAAGGATCTTCAAAACACCTTTCGAAGATTAGCAGTTGTCCTTCACAGCAGCGTAGCCTTCTAGCTTTCTGTCGCCTTTCTCTCGTTTGGATTGCACCAACTAAGATCCCAAACTCCTTTGGGCATGGAGAGGAGAGGGAGAAGATGGACTTGGCATGAAGGAGGAGAGGAAAAACAACCTTGGGGCATGGGATTTTTTTATTCACTTTGAGTTGGGAGCAGGGTCTTATTTATAGACTATGCATGATCCAACTCCTCTTCTTCCCAACCAATCGCAACCCTTTGTGAAATTAGATCTAAATCTGATTAGTGAGAATAGAGTCTCTTGGATTCCTCCTTAGATGGCGCCTAAGACCAGTCAAACTTGGTTCTTAGGAGGAGTCTATTTGGAATCCAAAAAGGAGATGGAGTCCTTATCCAACAGAGACTCCTGGGCGCCTCTAGCTTGGGCGCATGCCAAGGATGGCGTGCACCCTCCTCCTTGCTAGGTTCTGGTAAGGGGACAAACCCCCACCAGCTCTCCAATAGGTGCGTGACATATGGACAAAAGTCAAAGTGTCAATGGTCAACATTTGACTAGTCAAAGGTCAACTTTTGACAAAGTCAAAGGATGAGAAATGACGGGTGACCAAAAATGGAAGGTAATATCTTACAAAATAAAAAACATTTCTGCACTAGATGGGCTCCAATCAGATCAAGTGAAGGCCTCTAATATGACAACTATGTTATGATAGTAAAGAAGAACGTTAGGTTAATCGACGTGCTTAGCTAACGATTTCTTAACCTAATTGAATCTTCATTAGATCAATTGAATGAGATCAGTTCATTGATATCCACCTAATTCAAACCCTTGTTTGTGTGAACTCCAGTTAGGGTCAACCTCTAGTATGTAATTAGGATATGTCATGATTCTCTATTCATGACATCACAAACTCTCCTTTGATGGAGGTTCATGAACTCTTCTGTGTTCAACGAGCTAGAATTGATCGATCATCTAAATCATTTCTAATTGCTCCTAAAATGCCACTCGTGACACTAAGCAAGTTATATGGAATGGCAACCCATTAGATGCTGAATGTGAACTCACTTGTGTAGCTACCATTGTGATTAAGTTCTTGTCTATCTTGAGGCTTGATCATGATGTAGGATTTGAGGTGAACTCTCAAATTCCTAAGTATTCTCGATATGATGTAATCATTCGATTCAGTCCGATGTGAAAAGCTAAATAATAGAAACCTTTTCTATTATTTCCACTCTATGGCATGGCCATGGACTTTTTGGGACTTGATTCTCAATGATCATCATAGGGCTGCTCCTCTACCACCGAGGTAATAATTCCATCTTGATGCAATCCAGTTCTACAATGAACATGCTATAGCGAACATAACACCTCAGATTCGTATGGCTAGGAGACGCATATGTGTAGTCAACTATAACACACCATCAAGGTGAACTCGCGATGCATCGTCAGGTAAAGGAACAGACAGACTTACTAGCAGCATCGAGCCTAGTCATTGTCGAGAAGTAGACTTCCTAATGACTACGCGAGTGGTCACGCTCAGGCCCTAGTTCTCTAATGAGTACCTGTACTCTACTTTCGTGTCTCCACACCCATAGACTTAAGACTCCATCTAGCTAAAGAGAAGTGATTGTACACCAATCATTTTGGATCAATCATCATCTCGTGATGATCCTATGTCGGGAAGCATTTTTATGAGTTAAAAATGATTATGTCATTGTCTTAAATTTTCAACTCTTGAAAAATATAATTTCATTACGCATTAACTCAAAGAATGTACCAGACTTAATACACATATGTTGATAGAAAATAACTCCATTTTGTTTGATAATATCAAAAATTATAATTTTGCCCCTAGAAGTGTATTACAAGTGTCAGCCTATTCTGGCTTCTATACATATATCTTAACAATCTCTCACTTTTCTAAAGCCAATTGGCTACCAAAGTCTAAGTCCCCATCTTCTCAAATGGCGCTCGATCCTTTTATTGTCCAACGACTTTGTAGTGTCTGCCACATTGTCTCGAGTTGACTCTCTTGACCTCGACGCTAACCCTTCTCGATACTGATGATGCATCGCCGTCAGTTGCTTAAATTTCTGATGAGACCTCAGCTCCTTGTAAGGGCTAGATGCCATGTTGGTCGCAGTAAGAGGAATGGCATCTGATGGCATTACTCTAAATTTCTGCAGCAAACCTTTCTTGTACCAGAATGCTTCTTTCGAGCTCTATGCAGCGATATATTCTCTTCCATTGTGAATCACTATCATGTTTGCTGAACTCTTCCAACTGACAGCACCGAATCATTGCACACAAACAGACTTTCAGATATCGACTTCGATTCACTATGTCAGACTAAAATCTGGTTATGTATCCCTGACTTGGATTCTCTATTACTAAAGACCAACATCAATCCTTATTCTTTCTTAATACTTAAAGAATATATTTCATAGAAGTTCAGTGTTCTTCACCTGGATTTGACATATCTGCTGTGACACTCAAGCATGGCTATATATCAGTCGTGTACATAGCATGGCATACATGAGGCTCCCTATTGTAGAAGCATAAGGATTGCTTCAGCGTTCTATTCTTTCAGGTGTGCTAAGCCACATCTTCTTAGAAAGATGAACCAGTCAAGATATAATCCCCTCTTAGAGTTTCCATACTAAACCTCTTTATCTTTCTCTATGTACATCTTCTGCTGAAAGCTAGCATACCTATTCAGTCTTCCTATGACCTTAATTCCTAAAAAATAAATGATGCTTTCACCTAGGTCTTTCATGGAGAATTCTTGGACAAACCATATTTGACTATTATCAAACATGAATATCATTCCTAATTAAGAAGGATGTCATCCAACGAAATATGAGGAAGGACAATAGCGCTCCCACTAATCTTTTGAACACAGTGGTTTTTCTTCATTTTTGATGAAACCAAATATTTTGATCACATCATTGAAACGAGTTTCCGCTCCGAGATGCTGCCTTAAGTCCATATGAGACCTTTGCAGCTGCAAAACTTTGTGATAAGTATCACTGGATGTGGAAACTACGGTTGTCCATATAATTCTTTCTCAAATGTCCATTTAAGAACATCATTTTCACGTTCCATTTACCATATTTCATAATCGAAATAGAAGCAATGGCAAGCAATGTGCAGATAATTTTAGCATAGCCACTGCGAAAAGGTATCCTGAATCAATGCCTTCGCGTTGATTATAGCTTTTTTCACTTAAATTTTTTTTTTTTTTTCCTAGCTGAATGTCTCCACATTTCCCATCTGCACCAATCCTTCTCTTAAAATCTATTTATACCCAATAATACTATACCTTCTGGTGATCTAACCAAGGTCCAAACTTGGTTCGAGTGCATCGAATCAATTTCTGACGGCTTGTCTCTAGCCATTTTTCTCAGAGTCGATATCCTGAATCGCCTCGGTAGGTTTGGGATCAATCACCATAAGCACCATTACCTATGAGGAATATTTTCTCTACTTCTTCTGAAATAATACCTAAGTATTCTTTCAGCGAGGATGAAAACTCTTTTCGATCTACGAGGTGAGGAGATAGTATTCTTATGGCTCAACCTGGTTTGGTTCTAATTGGTCCTAGCTCGTTTGTGCTTTGTGAGACTTCTCATCCAAGCTTAATCTACTTTCCAATAACCACTACTTGAAATAAACTATTTTTCAAGAAAGATGGCATGTCGACTCACAATCACATTGTGGTCTTCTGGAATGTAGAAATAGTATCCTAATGACTCTTTAGGATATCCTATGAATCGAGCTCTGAAGGACCTAAACTCTAACTTGTCCGCTTGTTGTCTTTTGACATGAGCCGGACAACCCCAAATTCTGAGATGACTCAGACTTGGTTTCTTACCGTGCCATATCTCATACGGTGTGGTAGGAACGGTTTTAGAGGGAACCCTATTCAGTAGATAAATTGAAGTTAACAATGAGTGTCCCAAAGAAAATCAGGGAGGTCTGTGAAGCTCATCATGGATCGAACCATATCCAATAGAGTCCGATTTCTCCATTCTGAAACTTCCGTTGAGTTGAGGTGTTCCTGGTGGAGTCCATTGAGAGACTATGCCATTTTCCTTGAGATAGTCTAGGAATTTCGGCTAAGGTATTCACCTCCTCGATCTGATCGAAGAACCTTAATGGGATTTTTCAGTTTATTTTTCTACTTCATGTCTGAATTCTTTGAACTTTTCAAAAGCTTCAGACTTATGTCTCATAAGATACACATACCCATACCTAGATAAGATCATCGATAAAGGTAATGAAGTAGACAAAATTGCCTCTAGCCAGCACATCAAATGGGCCGCACACATCAGTATGTACTAGGGCAAGGAGATCTGTGGCCCTTTCCCCATGTCCTACAAAAGGGAGTTTGGTCATTTTGCCTTGAAGACAAGATTCACAAGTTGGATATGACTCGAAAGTCAATGGACTCAATAGCCCATTTTTCTCCAATTTGTTGATCCTATCTTCTGCTATATGACCTAATCTCAGGTGCCATAGATATCTATCATTTGGACTATCCCTAGATCATTTGGCATTCACATTTTGCTCGATAGTTAGAATAGGTACATCAATATGTAGCTGATAAAGATCGTTAATAAGGAAACCATTTACAATTTTATTTCTTTCATAAAGAATATTACAATGGTCCTTAAAGAAGGTAATCACATAGCCTTCTAGTGCTAAGCATGAAATAGAAATCAAATTCCTGCTAGCTGCAGGCACATAATAACAGTCTTTCAAAACTAAGTCTAAACCAGATGATAATCCAAGAGGGTATGTTCCCACAGCCACTACAGCAACTCTTGCTCCATTATCGATGCATAGGATCATGTCTCCATCCCTCAGCCTCCTGCTATCCTCAAGATCCTGCATGGAAAGTGCATAGATGAGCACTAGAACCAAGAGTCAAGCATCCAACTGGATGCAGAAGAAATCGTAAGGTTAGACTCAATAACGAGCATACCTCCAGAAGGACCTTCCTTCTTGTTCTTCAGGGTGGCCAGGTAAGTAGGGCAGTTCCGCTTCCAATGGCCGTCGCTGTTGCAATGGAAACACTTTTCTTTGACACCGGCCTTCTTCTTCGGCTCTGCCTTCTTCTTCTTTGCTCCTTCCACCTTCTGCTTTTTCACAGACTTCTTTTTCTTTTCATAAGACTTTCTTTTGGAAGAAGTCCGTTCCATAGCAAGAACTGAGCCTTTAGAACCTTTCATAGAAAGCTCAGCGGTGACCAGCATATTCATTAATTCGGCCAAGGAATTTTGAAGTTTATGCATGTGGTAATTCATGATGAATTGCCCATATGCATCAGTCAAGGATTGCAGAATAACATCATTCTGCAGATCCAAGTCTAACTTCACACCGAGCTTCTCAAGCTCTTCCAAGTCCTTGATCATTCATCAGACAGTGATCTTGGACTGACTGCCCATCACGCATCTTAGCCTTAAAAAGTCATTTCGTGACTTGATATTTGGCTGCGCGACTCTGTTCACCAAACATCTCCTACAGGTGAGCCAACATTTGGCGAGCAGTCCCGATATCTTCATGTTGGCGCTGGAGCTCATCAGACATCGAGCCCAACATGTAATATCTGGCCTTATTATCTTCGTCTATCCATTTTTTCAGAGACGCTCTCTGTTCAGTGGATGGACGGGCTGGTAAGGTGGGAGGGTCCTGGTCCAAAACATGGGTTAACTTCTCGGAACCCAAAATAATTTTATAGTTCCTGAGCCAATCTTTATAATTGGGTCCGGTCAGTCTATGTGTGTCCAGGATACGTGCCAATGGGTTGGACGCAGACATTTTTCCTGTAGAGAGTCAAAGATTCTAGTTAGATACTGTAATTATGACTTGACCAATTTATTTAGGGAATTTTATTTTTAAACAAATTAGCTCCCACTATTTTCTCGGATCCCTACACTCCCTCTGTAGAGATGCAAAAATCTCCATGATTAATGATTTCTAGTGGGTGGTGCGGTCTCACCAACTGACTCATCACCTCACCTAACAGTTATTGGTGATGGGTTAGCCAATGAGTGAACAACTCTTGTTCAATGATTCTCTAATCATGGTGCACCCAAACTTGGTCTCTAATTCATGAATCTCACCGTATCCGGAATATTGATCCACTCCTTAGTTAAGTCAGACCCACCATTTGCATAGACTGGATTCCTAATTGAGTCTCTCACCGTATCCAAAATATTGAGCCCAACTCATCCTCCAGCCCATAGCATCCAATGCCTAATAGACATGGTTGCATCTTCCCGGTGCAACTGAGCCACTGTATCCAGTCGAGAACAATCAACCCCGGGAAGGGCCCGCACATCTACAATGGTGGAAGACCTCAGACTTAATCTTTTCTTAGGGAGAATTGATTCAGGTCTCATTAAACTAGACTTGGCTTAGTCATAACAATTATGACTAACCTAGTGGCATGGGTTAGCTCGGATTATTGACCACCTCAGATCAGAACTGTGTCAACAGATATGGCCAGGTAAGTGAGATCGGTGGAAGGAATATGCCATTAACTCGTACAAGAATGCATTCAGGTCGAGTAGCTTCCAATTAAAAACCAGTCGGTCGTATGTGCCAAACTTACCTTAGACACCAAATTGTTGAGTCAGAACCAATTGGGTTAGCCTACAATCCAGACTCTAACCTCTGAGCCTAATTAGGTCTTGCTTGATCGTGACTCGATCTTGACCCAGACTTAATCCTATTAGGCTGGTCAATTTAAGCATTGTTGATCCCATCTAACCAACTCTTGATTCGGTTTGATCAACCGCTTAGACCTAATTGAGCTACCCAAGCCCGAACCCAGTATTATGAATATGTCTTAGATCTAAAATTCTCAATTTTAGACCTAATTAATATTCCATAAACTTAATTCTTAATTAAGTAGGGTTCATAAACAAAATATGCACAATAAATCCTAGGGTTTCAGGATCTAGGGTTTTGCAGAAAGTAAGTTTTGGGATTTCTGATTAAGGACGAACACGCAGCACCCCTACACATCATAAGAACACCCCATCGAATGGGAAGAGAGGGCCTTTAAACCCTTCTTCATTCTTATGACCGGACGGCCAAGAGGAACGCCTTAATCAGGAACATTGCAATACTACAAAATAGTTTTAGATCTATATCATATATCTCATATACAAATTAGATCTAATCATGGCATATTTTGCATACATCTCATGTATCGAATCATGCATATTTTTAGATCTAAATTATCTCATAATAATCTAAAAAATTAGATTTAAATTGATCTAATCAAAATAAATTCTAATCTAGACAACTATGTAGAACTATTCTACAACTAGTCTAGACATGCATCAATCATATCTCATATGATGTTTAAAATTAAATAATTTTTATTTGCTATTTTTTAGATGTTATTATAATAATTATAATATCAAAAAATAGTAAATAAATAGATCTAAAATATGATTTAATCAGATTAAATTGAAAACATGCAAGACTATTCTATAGAACTATTCTATTTTAGAACTAGTCATGCATATTTTCTAATCTTAGATCCAAATCATTTAATTTTAATTTTTTTTGATTTTAGATCTGATCACATCTCATGTGACATCTAAAATCACTTATTTTTCTAATTAAAATAAATTTAAAATTAGATCTAAACACTTTTAGAACCATGGCTCTGATACCAGTTGAAGGAAAATCCTGATTTTCGGACCAGGTTCGTTCAGATCTGATCAGATCAAGAGATATATTTCAAAAATTTTTTTCTTTGATCCAAATCAGATCTAGAGATATTTTAAATCTAATTCTTATTATTTTAATAATAAAATAAAATTTAAGATAAATTAAATCAAATTTAATTTACCTTGATGTAGGGTAATCCTATTACCCGTTGATGATCCTATAAGCAGCGGAAGGTTCTGGATCTAGCCACGCAAGTGCCTGGCCTCTACCGGTATCCACTCAGGCTGGATCTGGAGATCCTCTTCTTCTCTATCACATCTCCAAAAATTCAGATCTGGATCTGATCTGGAGGATCTTCAAAACTACCTTTTCGAAGATCAGCAGTTGTCCTTTGCAGCAGCGCAGCCTTCTTAGCTTTCTGATCGCCTTTCTCTCTCATCTGGATTGCACCAACCTAAGATCCAAAACTCCTTTTGGGCATGGAGAGGAGAGGGAGAAGATGGACTTGGCATGGAGAGGAGAGGAGGAGAGGCAGCCTTGGGGCATGGGGAATTTTCTTATTGATTACCTTTGAGTTGGGCGCAGGGTCTTATTTATAGACTATGCTGTGATCCAACTCCTCTTCTTCCCAACCAATCACAACCCTTTGTGAAATCAGATCTAAATCTGATTGGTGGGAATAGAGTCCCCTTGGATTCCTCCTTAGAGGGTGCCTAAGACCAGTCAAAGTTGGTTCTTAGGAGAACTCTAATTGGAATCCAAAAAGGAGATGGAGTCCTTGTCCAACAAGGGACTCCTGGGCGCCTCCAACTTGGGCGCACGCCAGGGTGGCGTGCGCCCTCCTCCTTTGCCAGGTTCTAGGGGGGTGGCGTGCGCCCTCCTCCTCCTTGCCAGGTTCTGGCAGGGGGACAGGCCCCCACCAGCTCTCCAATAGGTGCATGACATGTGGTCAAAAGTCAAAGTGTCAATGGTCAACATTTGACCAGTCAAAGGTAGACTTTTGACCAAAGTCAAAGAACAAGAAATGGCAGGTGACCAAAAATGGCAGGTAAT
Source organism: Cocos nucifera (assembly GCA_006176705.1). NCBI lineage: Eukaryota > Viridiplantae > Streptophyta > Magnoliopsida > Arecales > Arecaceae > Cocos > Cocos nucifera. The sequence goes on along the minus strand of QRFJ01000052.1, from coordinate 1,289,115 downwards.
GTCTTACAAAATAAGACAACCTTTTCTGACTTGGACAACCTCCAGTCAGACCATATGAAGGCCTCTGATTGAGCACAAACTCCTTTGGCTCAGTCAGGACAACTTATTTATGATAGTAAAAGAAGAACGTTAGGTTCAATCGAGTGCTAGCACGATTTTTCTTGAACCTAATTGAATCTCATTCAGATCAATTGAACTAGATCAGTTCAATTGATGATCACCAGATTCAAACCCTTGTTTGTGTGACCCAGTTAGGTTCAGTTCTGTATGGTAATGGGATATGTCATGATCTCTATCATCGACATCATCGAAACTCCTTTCGATGGATCAGAACTCTTCTGATTCGAACAGCTAGAATGATCGATCATCTAAATCATTCTAATTGCTCCCAAAATCCACCAGTGACACCTAGCAGTATATGGTGGCAACCCATCAGAGCTGAATGCGAACCTCTTGGTGCAGCTACCTGTGTGATTAAGTTCTTCTATCTTGAGCCCCGATCAGATTAGGGTTAAGGTGAACTCGTCAAACCCTAGTCTCTGTCATATGATGTAATCATTCGATTCGAGTCCAATGTGAAAATCTAAATAGAAACTCTTTCTATTATTTCACTCTGCCATGGCCATGGACTTTCTGGACTTGATTCTCATGATCATCATAGGGCTGCTCCTCTACCACCGAGGTAGATAGATTCCATCTTGATGCAATCCAGTTCCTACAATGAACATGCTATAGCCAACATACACCTCAGGGTTCCATATGGCTAGGAGACCGAGTAATGGTGTAGTCAAACTATAACACCCTCAAGGTGAACTGCCGATGCATCTCAGGTCAAAGAACCAGACACACTACTGCAGCATCGAGTCAGTCATTGACGAGAAGGTAGACTTCCTAATGACTACTCGAGGTGGTCACGCTCAGTGCCCTCGTTCTCTAACGAGTACCTGTACTCTCGCTCCGGTGTCTCCACACCATAGACTTAAGACTCATCTACTAAAGAGAAGTGATTGTACACCAACATTTTGGATCAATCATCATTCTCGTGATGATCCTATGGTCGGAAGCATTTTATGAGTTAATAATGATTATTCATGTCTTAAATTTTCAACTCTTGAAAATATGAATTATCATTACCATTAACTTAAAGAATGTATCACAGATGCTAAATACACATATGTGATAGAAAATAATCCATTTTATTGATAATAGTCAAAATTATAATTTTGCCCCTAGAAGTGTATTACAAGTGTCAGCCAATTCTGGCTTCTAGGGCACATATATCTAACAGAGATATCTCCGACCTTCAGAAGTCAATTTCGCATTATGAAAAGTGTACGAGAGAATTTATGGAAGTCATGTAGGAGTCAGATTTCTATCACAAAGACTACTTCGGTAAAAGTACTATTGGCCGACCTTATACCATGATTCTATGGAGTATGTCAAAAAATATGATCGCTGTCAGAGAAATATAAATATACAAAGGCAACCAACCTTCGAGCTTACCCCACTAAGCACACCTTGGTCATTTGCAAGTGGGGAATGGATATACTTGGCCCTTTTCCAATGGTATCCGGACAACAAAAGTTTCTCCTAGTTGCGATCGACTATTTCATCAAATGGGTCGAAGCCGAATCACTAGCAAAAATTACTGAGGCCAAAGTACAGGATTTCATCTGAAAGTCAATCGTCTATCGATTTGGTTTATCCCAAACTCTCATAATAGATAACGGGCAACGGTTCGCTAGGATGAGGTTCGCTGAGTTCTGTGAAGATCTAAATATCTTCCATCGCTTCACATCGGTAGCTCACCCACTGGCAAATGGGAAAGCTGAAGTGACCAATTGGATCCTATTGCAAGGTATCAAAATAAGACTCGAAAGAGCAAGAGGGGCCTGGGCGGATGAACTCTATCATATTCTGTGGACATATCGTACTACCAAAAGGCTGTCGATCGGAGAAACACCGTTCGTCTTAACTTTTAGAATAGAGGCAGTCATCTCGATCGAACTTAAACTTCCATCGATGCAGATAGTGGCTTTCAACGAACAGCATAACCCGCAGGATCTCAGAGCCAATCTCGACCTACTAGAAGAAAGAAGAGAGGAAGCCCGAGTTCGGATGGAAGCTTACTGACGAAGGGTGGCTTGATACTATAACTCCAGAGTCAGAGATAAAATATTCAAAGTGGGGAACTTAGTACTTCAACAAGCCGCCATCTCTCAGCCTCAGAGCTAGGAGAAGCTTACCCCAAATTAGGAAGGACCCTACGAGGTCATGAAGGTCGTCCGACCCAAGATGTACTACTTGAAGGAACTCGGGGGGCAGACCTACCTCGATCATGAAATTCAAAAAATCTGTAAATGTATTACCGATGATTTGATTATAATGAAATCTCCCTACTTTAACATCCTAATCTTTATTGTATATCGGTGATAAAGGAGGACACCTCTGAACTTGATCTCACGATAAATACAATCCATTAGGAATAAGAGGAGAATCTCATCCTAACGTGAGCAAAGTTGAATGCTTCATTCATTTTAGACAAGATGAGGGAAGAGACCCTGACAACAGTCCTAATGTGCCCCTACAGCCTGTTAGAAATAGGAGGAGAATCTTATCCTAACGTGAGCAAAGTCGAAGACCTCATTCATTTTAGATGAGATGAGGGGAGAGACCCTGACAACAATCCTAATGTGCCCCTACAGCTCATTAGGAATAGGAGGAGAACCTCGTCCTAACGTGAGCAAAATCAAAGGCCTCGTTCATTTTAGATGAGATGAGGAAAAAGATCCTGACAACGGCCCTAATATGCTCCTACAGCCCATTAGGAATAGGAGGAGAACCTCATCCTAATATGAGCAAAGTCAAAGGCCTCGTTCATTTTAGATGAGATGAGGAGAAAGGCCCTGACAACGGCCCTAATGTTCCCCTACAGCCCATTAGGAATAGGAGAAGAACCTCATCCAAAAGTGAGCAAAGTCGAAGGCTTTGTTCATTTTAAATGAGATGAGGGGAGAGACCCTGATGATAACGGCCCTAATGTGCCCCTATAATCCATTAGGAATAGGAGGAGAGCCTCATCCTAACGTGAGCAAAGTTGAAGATCTCATCCATTTAAAATGGGATGGGGGGAGAGGCCCTATCAATGGCCCAAATGCGCCCCCACGAGCCATGTTAGGAGTAGGAGAAGAACCTTATCCTAACGTGAGCAAAGTCGACAACCTCATTGATATAAGACAGGATGGAGGAAGAGACCCTACCGATGATCCTAATGCACCCCCGTAAGCCATGTTAAGAATAGAAGGAAAGCCTCGTCCTAACATGAGCAAAAGTCCAAACCTCGTAGATTAAAGATGTGGAGAAGGAAGCAGCTTGGTGAAGAATCCTTGCACGTATTTTTTCACGTTGACCTAACTAGCTATGTTAAATGCAAAAGGTAGAACCTTGTCCTGATTTGCAAGAGTGGTCCTAGTTTGACGTCCCAAATAAGTCCAACATCCACAATGAGCTCGACATTCGCAACTAGCATTTCATAAGAAAATGATAGAAAAAAAATGAGATAAAGAAGGTAAGGCCGCGAATAGGCATCAGGTTCATGCAAAATGAAAATAGCAAAAAATATATTATTTTATTACAAAAATGAGTTCATTACAAGCAAAGCATAGGCCGACAAGATCGATTACACTAAAAGAAATAAAAAAAAGAGGAGGCAGAGGCCAAAGCTTTAAGGTGAATCGGATTCTTCGAACTTTGGACTATCGGCTCCGGCCATCACCAAGGCCTACTTTAGCCTAGGGATCTCCTCCTCAAGCTCCTCCTTCTGGAAGAGACCATCTACATACATTCTATTGGCGAGCTAAAACTTACCCTCGAGCTCTCGTCGCTGTCTCCTTAAAACTTCAGACTCGGCCTCCGCATCCTCGACAGTCCGATGTTCATAGGTGAGTTGAAGCTTCAGCCATTGAACCTCGGCCTGCTCCACCCCAACCGTCTCTAAAAGCTCACCAACGGTCCTCTTCAAGGAGGCCATCTCCTTCGACTCACCACTCATGCTGACTTCCTGATTATTGTGTAGTCGCTTTTGAAGATGAGCTGCCTCATCTCTGGCAACCTTGAGCTCGCCTTCAAGCCTGGACATCTTCTCCGCCTAGGTCACTCGGTAGCTATTATGCCAGTCCTCAGTATCTTGCAGCTGCTTCTAAAGCTGAAAAAACTTTATTGACCAGTCCCAATCGTACCGGGCCTTATCGGTAGACCATGGTGAGCTCCCTTTTAGAAGATGGATTTTTTTTCCGGTATCCTTCAGGTTAGCTTCAAGAGAGCTGATCTTCACTATCAGTGCTCGGGACTTATCGCTGGCATTTTTTTGAGTTTGGCAACCTCTTTCTCGAAGCTGCCCTTCTTGATACTGAAGCTCACCGCTTCCTTCATATGCAAGCCTCGAAGGTGAGTGACCTCTTTGATCGCCTCAGAAGTATTTTTTCGTGAGGCTTTAAGATCGTCCTCTATCTTCTTCAACTTCTTCCTCAGAAGATGAACTTTCTTTCTCAGGTTCTTTATCTTTCTCAAGTTCTTTATCAAGAGCTTTATCAAGAGCTTTACTTTATTTAATCAAAACTTTTGAGTACAAGACACAAAAAAGAAAAGTACAACTTCTCAAGAATCTCAACCTCGGAGGGTGGAGCCAGATCGCTCTCAGCCTCCTCAGGTTTTCGAACTGGTTTGGGCATCTCTACAGTACGTTGAGACTGGCCAGAAGCGAGCTCGTTGAAGAAAAGGTCGACTATAGCATTAGACGATCCCACCTCAACGCCGTCTTCCTCCTCCTCCAGAAAGTTGAGGTCAAGCTTGAGGAACCTTCGGGCTATCCTACCTTCGTAGAGCTCGAAACCCTTAATAAATACTTCCTGACCAAACTCGACGTTCAGGTTCTGCATCTCGGGAGAGGTCTTGAGCTCTTCCACGGCCCGGATAATTGCCTTCGAGATCGACTTCATTATTTGGGTCTCCAGTTTGGCAACCCTATTTTTGACTTCCTTCCTCCTCTCCTCCTCCAGGGTCAGTGCAGCCTTTAGTCCGATCGAGGCGAACTCCTCTTCATGGAGCACGTCCTGAAGACTTCTGATGTTTGCTGCCTTCTCCTCAGCAAGATACTCAACCTCGTCGACCCTTTCTTGAAGATGGTGGACCTCAGCTCGAAGGTCCTCTTAGGCCTGCTGTGCCTCCACCTCCTAACGATGCACCCTCTTGATGTGAGCGAGCATCTGATGATTCGACTGTAACAAACTATTGGTGTTAAAAAAAAAGAGAAGAAGAAGGAAAGAAGAAGAAAAGTGTAGAAGAGAAAAGAAAGAGTCGAGCAATGGAGTAATCACCTTAAGGATGGTTCCAAGAGAACTTTAGATGAGCTACTGATAAGTACCATAAATTTACCTATAAAAATAATAATTTATCAATTAATTTATGCTTATTTTTAAGAATTAATAATTAATTGATACATATTTTTGAGAAATTCATATTTTTATTAATTAAAAAATTAATTAAAAAATAATAAAAATAAAAAATAAAATTTTAATATTAATAGAAAGAGCTTATTTTTTTGATCACAACAAAATAAGTTTTGAGCAAAATGGAGCTAAAATAGAAAAGATATAAATTTCTAAAAAACTAAAATAAAAAAATTAAATGAAAAATAACATACAGCTCAGTCGGCTCAAGCCGCCACACCGCAGCAGTCGGCGCGTCCAAACACGCCAAGCCAAGCCGACCAAGCCGGCGTGCCAAGTTAGCCAAGCTAGCCAACTCAAGCGCAGAAGCCACTCGCTGGTCTACAGCACAGTGTGAACTGCCAGCTCAACAAAAATGGGCGAATCAAAGCTTGCCACGTGGAGGACCTAGACCCTTAAAGGATTTATAGAAAATCCATCATAGCTCACAGGGCAATCTGGTCTTTTCACTCGGTGACAGGAGCATTGATTGGCTATGGTGTGCGGTGCGGCCGATCCACGTGGTCCATGAGAATAGTAAATGTGCGATCGTGTAGTGGTGGTTGCTTGCAGTCAAGATCGGACAGTCAAGATTTATTCCAACTTTGATTTGGTTTCTGATTTCACTCGGATCGCCATCGGATGGCAGTACTTGATTCCAGCTTCGATTCGACGGTCCAAAAAGCTCCCGACAGTGATCAGACTCTCAAATGCATGATCAACAACCTAATTTCCTTCATCAAGCACAATCTAATGGTCAGAATTTAATCCGACTTAATCTAGGCCATTACACGTCCATTTTTGATATTTTTGGAAGCATCGGATCACCATCTGACAGCCAGAATTAAAAGAACTCAACAGAATTTGTTCAGGGGCTATTTTAATCTGAATTTCACTCAGATTTCTTGCTATGTTCATGATTAAAATGGCCCTTAGTCCCACATTGCCTAGAAGAAAATCCTCCAGCCCTCCAACATCTATTTAAAGACCCTCAGGCCTCCAAAAATCAACATCTTCGATCAAGGTGAAGCCTTGATATAGGATGAAGCCAGGCTCTGGGTTAGTGGCTACTTCAAGACAACTGGTGTCGAGAGAAAAAGTTGGGCTTCTACACCATCTTTCCACCCATGCTGATCCAAGATTAGAGATCAGGCTATTTTATTTTATTTTATTTTATTTTTAAATTTTATGTATTTAAATTCTAAAATTTTAATTAATAAAAATTTTATTATTGTACTTTAATTCTAGCTTTTTATTTTTATTATAATTTAATTTTTATATTTTAATTATTACTTTTTATTTTTCTACAAGTAGATGCTAAGATCTAACTAGTAGATTTTCATACCAAATTTATTTTTCTACATAATTTAATTTCTACTTCGTAATTCTAAATTTTTGACTTCAAATTTTATTTTTAAATCTTTTTCTTTTTCTTTTAAGAAAATCAAAGACTTCAAATCTAAAAATACTACCTTCCTTATGGATTCAATCTGACTCACTATTATCTATATATTTTTAATTATTTTAAGAAGTCGGATTAAACTGATAAACACGGTGTCTTAACGACTACATCGCATTCCTATCAAATTTTTGGCATCATTATCGGAGAAGGCACAGACATTAAATTTTTGATCTCTTTGATTTTTTTGTAAATAAATTATAAATAAAATTTTTATTTTCTTATAAATATTGTTTGCTAATTTTTTTATTATTTTATAGAAAAAGAGATTAAAGAATAAAAAGAATCAGGAGTTTTGCTTGGTGAGATCAATCCTAATCCTAGTCCTCTTTTCTTTTTATTTATTTATTTATTTACTTTATTTTTAAATTAATTTAAAAAAATATCTATTTAAACCTAATTAAAAGACTCATGATAAGATTAGAAATTCTAACTATTTAGAGTATACATCATATTAGTTTTATTTTTATTTTTTGGTGATTCCTGGAGGCATGGTAAGCCTTTCAGAATTCAATTAGTTGCATGCATCTAGTTTAAGTTGCATAGAACCCTTTGATTGAAAATTTTGTGTGCATATTCATCTTTAAATCAAATTAAGAGCACAATCCAATTAATCAAGATAAGATGGGAATTTGATCATGCTTTCTTGGCTCACAAACAACTAACCAGCATCCTGCATTGACCTAAGCCTTTAATTTTAAAATTAATTAGACATTAGCCCTAGGAGCTCGAGCTTAATAGAACAAGGAACCCTAAGAGTTGAACCAGGTTAGGGTTAGTCAATTTGACTGGTATCTAGGAAAGTGGTTCAGGACCGAGTGGGATCGAAGGAAGGTGGTTACTTAATTGGTTCCGATCGCTTATCTGACCAAGCACAATTGGTGTCTAAGATAAGCAACGGGGGGTATCCCACCGACCTTACACTTATCTGGCCAGTTGATTGGCTGATCCTACACTTGGAGTGCTTGAAGGCTGACTTGAAACAGTTAGAAGCTGTCTAGGTCTAGGCTGATCTTAGGTTAAGACTAATTTGTTTGAAACTTGCTTAAAAATAAAAATTTTTACTTTAGGTATTTTCAATCTCTATTGCCCTGACATAAGGTTGCCCCGACGTAACGGAAAGTTATGTTGCATGGTTGTCCTAGGGTATGAAAAGGGTGAATTAACTTAGAACTCAAAAAAAAGAGTTTAAAAAATATAAAATAAAAAAAAAAGATTGAGGATATTGAGAATATAGTGAATTCTCTAACACCTGTGTGGAGAAGAATTTTAGGTTGACTAGTCAAAATGGATTTAATTCCTATTTCAGATCCTACTACTTCAACATTCATAATGGATTTAGCAAATCAGCCTCAGCCGCAAATCCTTAAGGACTTATGTTATCCAATTGGTTCCATTCAACCCTCTTGTATCAGGTTGTCCCAACCTATAGCAAATAACTTTGAAATTAAACCTCAAATCATTAACATGCTTTCAAAATTCACGAAAATAGAGGATGCATATATATTCATTAGAAAATTTGAAGAGGTTTGTGCAACCATGAAACTACAACTATTGTCAGAGGACGAAATCAAACTAAGATTAATCAATTTTGCCCTTAAGGATAATGCCAAAAAATGGCTTTATAGTTTTCCAAATCAATCTATCACGACTTAGGAGAGCTTTGTGAGAATATTCTTAAAAAAAATATTTTCCTCATCATAAAATAGCTAGAATTAGAAATGAAATAAATCAATTCTATTAACTAGCTAGTGAATCATTTTGGAAATACTTCGACCAATTCAAGAATCTCTTGACCTAATGCCCACACCATGGAATAGAAACTTAAAGGCTATGCCAGATAATTTATGAAGGGTTAGATTCAAATTTCTGAATAACGCTACAATCCATGTGCCAGGAATAATTTATGTACAAAGAACCAAATGAAGCCTGGCAATTTTTAGAATACCTAGCCAAAAAAAGTTTACAATGAGAAACAACTAGGGAACTAGAAAAATCCACACCTTCAAGAGGTGAAATATACCAAATTCAAACCTTCCTAGCTGTAGAAGCCAAAATTGCAACTTTGACACATAGGTTAGAGGCCTTAGAACTTCAGAGATCAGCTAGTGTGAACCAAGTGTCTGCACCCATGTGCAATGGGTGCAATGCACCAGACCATATCCTTGAGGAATGTCCCTTCCTAATGAACCAATTAGATAATGGATGTGCACAAGTGAATGCCATATATCAAAGATCGTTGAACAATCCCTATGCACCCACTTATAATCCAGATTAGAGGAATCATCCAAATTTTTCATGGTTATAAAACTCAAATGTAGGCGGCCCAGGTTTCAATCAACAGAACCCAAGGCCTAATCCTGTGATAAACACCCTGCCACCACCAGACTTTAATATTAATGAAAAGAAATTTAGCTCTTTAGAGAAAAGTCTGAAAGCCCTAGCCAAATCTAATGCTGACATCAATGCCACCTTAAGCAATTTCATGCAAACCATGCGCCAAATTCTGAATTCAAATTCTCAGACCATAGCCCACTTGGAAATGGAAGTGAGTTAGCTAGCATCTACCATAAGTGAACATGAACGTGGTAGGCCATATAGCTAATCTGAGCCCAACCCAAGGAATCAAAATGGTAAACCATCCCAAAAAAATAAGGTTAATCAAGTTAATGCTATTCATTCCTTGAGATCAGAAAAATAAGTAGATAATAAGTTAAATACACCTGACACTAGAGAAGACTTGAGTGCTGAGTCTGTTGAACCTCCCACTGAACCATTCATAGAAATGACTAAACCATCACCTGAGTCATCAAAAGAAGAGGCACCCAAAGTAGAGTTGAAATCCCTCCCTGAGTATTTAGGTTCATAGAAAACCTTGCCTATAATTGTTGCATCAGACCTGAATCCTAATCAAAAGATATGTAATAAAATATCAATGGAGTTATTTAAACAAGATCATATTAATTTACCTCTAAAATTAAAACCACCTTTAATCACCATTCCAGCACCTATTGAATCAAACTTAACTCCTAAAACTCCATTCATGAGCATTTTAGAAGAACAAATAGAAGAAATTCTTAATAAACATGGGTCTGAGAATGGGATTATAAATTATGTTTCCCTAATTAACAATGAATATATCAATAATGGGATTATAAATCAACTTTCTGAGATTAGCAATTCAAAACCATTAGAATTTGTCAATCTAATATTTAACATAGGATAGTAAGCTGCATTGTGTCTGGCTGAAGATGATAAACTTAGCGCTTGTTGGGAAGCAACCCAATATTTAGTTTTCTTTAGTTTAATTTATCTTGATTATTTTTAGGATAATTTGAATAAGTTAAAGAAAGAGCTTAAATTTTCAAAGGCATGTGCTGGACCAAAAATATATTGAGTCAGGTGTATTCTTTCATATTCTTTATTACACCCTTTATTTTTTCTTCTCCATTGAGAACAATGTTGATTAAGTTGGGGGAAAGAAAAATAAAAATTTTTAAAAATTTTAAATTCTCAAAAAAGTTAGTATTTAGTATTTAGACATCTGATTATGCTTAAGAATCGAATCAAACTAAGCATTTTTTTTTAAAAAAATTGATACACAGATCAGAGAATCTATGAGATATTGAGGAATCAAGTATTAAGAAAATTAAATAAAGAATTAAGTCTAGACTATAAAAAGTTTTTTCTTAGCATTTTCTTGATGCTAGTCGAGGATTCCTTAGTATTAAGAAAATAAGCATTTCCTTAGCATTCCTTTGATGCTAGTATTCAATAGCCTAATTTCCTCCATCAAGCATAATCCAATGGTCAGAATTTAATCCAACTTAATCTGGGCCATTATACATCCATTTTTGATATTTTTGGAAGTATCGGATCACCATGGCCAGAATTAAAAGAACTCAATAGAATTTGTTCAGGGGCTATTTTAATCCAAATTTCACTTGGATTTCTTTCTATTTTCATGATTAAAATGGTCCTCAGTCCTACATTGCTCAGAAGAAAATCCTCCAGCCCTTCAACATCTATTTAAGGACCCCCAGACCTTCAAAAATTAACATCTTCGATCAAGATGAAGCCTTGGTATAGGGTGAAGCCAGGCTCTAGGTTAATGGCTGCTTCATGGCAACTGATGTCGAGAGAAAAAGCTGGGCTTCTACACCATCTTTCCACCCATGTCGAACCAAGATCAGAGATCAGGCTATTTTATTTTATTTTATTTTTTTTAAATTTTATGTATTTACATTCTAAATTTTAATTAATAAAAATTTTATTATTGTACTTTAATTCCAACTTTTTATTTTTATTGTAATTTAATTTTTATATTTTAATTATTATTTTTATTTTTATGTATGTAGATGCTAAGATCTAACTAGTAGATCTTAGTACCAAATTTATTTTTTTGCATAATTTAATTTTTACTTCATAATTCTAAATTTTCAATTTTAAATTCTATTTTCAAATCTTTCTCTTTTTCTTGTAAGAAAATCAAAGACTTCAAATCTAAAAACACTACATTTTCTGTGGATTCGACCAAACTCACTGCTATCTACGTATTTTTATTTATTTTAAAAAGTTAGATTAAACTGATAAACACGGTGTCTTAATAACTACATCGCATTCCTATCAGCTACCGTGGATCCAGGTTGGCCATCTGGTCCACCACCTCAGGCATGGCAAACCTGTCGGCAAGATCTCAAATGATCTTCAGGTTGTCGAAGGGATCCTCCCCTTGTTCATTGTCGTTGCCATCCAATCCGCCTAAGCGAGCCTTGTAGGACGTCTTCGCAACGACTTTCTTTTTTCTCCCCTCTCCTGTACCTTTCTTGATATGGAGCTCCAAAATTTGATCCCCGCTGGAGGGACCTGAGGGCATGAAAGGCACTGGGCCCATGCTAGTGGTGTCAAACCTGGCAGTTGGGGCAATCTCAGCACCGACGATGATCTCAAATGTAGTGGCAGTGGAGGTAGGGACTCCGGAGCTGAAAACACCAACCTTCATCCTCTTTGAGCCATCTTCTTATGCCCTCCCTTTCTCTTTCCTAGTGAAGAGCCCTTTGGTAAGCATCTTGGCAGCTTGTGCGTCCATTTCTATAGCAAAAAAAGAAGAGCGGTCAATGGCAATACACGTGCACAAAATCATGTGGATTCAAAAGTCAAAAGATATACCAGCAGGATCGCAGGGACTCAGACCCAGGTTGAATAAGGTCTGTTCCTTTAGAAGATCGAAAAGAGGAGGAACTCAGTACACCTTGAGTTTATCGGAGGAATCAAGATCGGCTCTGTCTAAGCTAAGTGCTCGACGAACTGACTCTCTAATATAACCCCATGAAGAAAGACCTAATGGTAAAGTCGGATAATGTACAAAAAAGAACTTTTTCTTCCAATTATGAATGAAAGAATGGGCACCTTTCAATAATCCCTTCTTGCCAACTTAAGAGAAAAAGTACCATCAATCCTTCACGGAAGGATGGTGCTTGAAGGTATAGAAATTCCTAAAAAGCAAAATGGTCGGCTGGACTTCGGTCAATCGACAGAGGGAGAGAAAATCTATGATGAACCAAAAAAAGTTTGGTACCACAGATGCGAAGGAGATGTTTAAAAATCAAAAGAGGGCGACTACGAATGGAGGCAGCGAGAGTCTAAGCTCGGCGCGCAAAACTTCTAAGTATAAACAAAATCAGCCAATCGAAGGAGAACTGACTCGATCGTTGGAGCTGGGGAGTTCAAGGTCATTTTCTAGAGGGATTCCATATTGGATTCAAATCAGAGAAAGATCATCTAGGGTAAGGACGGATGGGATGGTGTCTTGAGCAAAAGATGAACGAGACATGTTCCTGGGTTCTACCTTGGCCAGGGGTGCAGAATTAAAGAAGATTGGTCCAGATGAGCCCCACGAATCGATAGAGTGGGAGGTTTCAGAAGACCTTCGGATCGAGATGAACTCCAAGAACCCCCCCCAAAAAAAAAATTAGAAAAATAAGAAGCCAGAAGTGATAAGCACAAATAACCTAAGAAAAGGGTTTAGAAATTGACCTAAACTATCTAAGAAGGATGAAAGGATGATGGATGCAATGAGGATCAATTGAAAGGATGTCTGGAGCTTAGGAAGGCGAGAGAAGGATGAGACCTACAGGAAGAAGGCGAACGGGGGTCGAAGGAAGAAGAAGACTTAGGCAGAGATGACTTCCGAATAATAGGAGAAGGTCTTAAATAGTCAAAGATAATCCGAAGCTGTTATGATTGTAAATCAACTTCGATCGATCAGCATGCGTCGCGTGTCCCACTCATCATGATAGAGGAGCGATGATGGATGGAATCTTTATGGCGCCATATCTGTGGTAGAGTTTCAATGAAAGATTCGAAGGGCCATCTTTTCGAACTCATTTTAGACTTAGAAAGTTTTGGTGCCAGCATGGTAAACACTGAAACATCTCATCCTGATAAGCGTGGAAACCTATGATCGGACTTTGATCGTCGCCTTTTTTCTCTCTTCAAATTTCAAACTCGGGAGTAGGGAGACTATTGTTGGGGATAAATCCCGCTTCCATCAAAGTTCAGTCTGATGCTTAGCCTAATATAACTGGTAATCATAGAAGAACTCCTTCTAGACTCCTCCAGCAGTCGAACTTCTTTCGGACTTCTCCAGTGGCCGAACTCCTTTCGGACCCCTCCAGCAGCCAAACTCCCAGCAATCATCCAGGAAGGTCTCAGCATGAGTTCGATCTCGTACATGGCACCAACAGACATCTATCCCTCTAAACTTTGACTATCAAATCTCAAACAGACTGGTACCTCATGACAACAACCACTATCTTCCATAACAAACTCCATGTGGCTCCGAGCGGCCTACTACCCAATAGTTATGGCTGTCACTATTAGTTTGTTATAGGCTCCATCTATAAAAGGGATCCTTCAGATACATTTTCTTTAGGCTCTCTTCTTCCTCTAGAAAATTCTACAACTTTCTTGACTGAGCACTTCAATTCTTTTGGCTAAAAAAGCTAACTTGACCGTCGGAGGATTTTGCCGGAGCCACCATCCCGGGCTTTGGATGAGACTTATTTTGTAGGTCATCGACAGCGACCTGATCTTCTCCGACTCTAGCACTTATCCAACGGCAACCAAATTTCACACCAACAAGATCATTTCTTAAATGCAAGAAGGAAAAAGATAAATTAATATAAATATTAAATGGGTGAGCGGTAATGAGTAAAAGGCAGTGAGGTGCCAGGTTTTTACTTTCTTTGTTAGAAAACACATGGCTCTTGATAGTTCTTATATTAGAGGCCTCTGGGCTTCTGATAGTTACCCTCTGGTTAACACTATTTTCCCGCTTTTTGATCTCATCAAATATCCTATGGGTCTCACAAGAATTCCGATGTATGATCTATACATATTGTAAAAAATAAAGCTTAATGCAATAAAGTATGAGAGGCTTTGCCACCCCTCTTCAATGTCAAAGAAAAACGAAGGCATAGCTATCTTCGATATTAGATTTTCAAAAGATAGACAATTCAAATTGTGCTTGTAGATTCAATAATCTATGAAGCAAAGCAGTAGTAATGGAAGGACCAAAACCATTAATATACAAACCAAAACCAAATTGACATCCATCAATACCGGAACAATTCAAGTGACTAGTTACCCAAAAACAACTAGAGCAACCACAACATTTGGCTTGTATTGACAAAACAATTGATGTAATAAAGTACTGTGATTAATGCTTGTATTGACAAATCACATTGGGTGTGTATGGAGGGATCTTATCAAGGGAGAAGTATTGTGTGGATCCTTCGGTTAGGTAGTTTGACGAATTAATTTAGAGAATTACATGCTTTGACCTACCAAATATGGGTATTGGCTGGAAAGTTTTATCAATCAATGATAAAGAGCAAGTGATGAATAGAATTGAACTGGGGATTAGGTTTGTCTACTTTGCAGAAATTGCCTAGAATCAATAGTGCACCTATTTCTCCATTGGATTATGAGCAAAGATATCTTTAGGGTTCATGGGAGATTAATCAAATTTTTAGGTAGTGTTTTAAAAACCATACTATTCAACAAACTTGAAAATGGACTAGGTCATGGGTCAGCAGTTCAAATATTTGGTCAATGAAAATCAAACATCATGATATATATATATATATAATAAATATTTATTATTAAGTATAAAAAGATTAATGACATGAGTATATAAATAAATTTATAAGAACTATATGCATAGCGGATGACTTTCATGCAACTTGTAATGACATTAGGCAAATAAAAATCAAAGAATAATATAACAGATAAAAGTAATCAGCATTAAAGTATCTTGATTGATTGGTTAAGCAACACGAAATAAATTATAAATCATAAAAGTGTCTAGATTATAATTTCAAGCCTGACTTCTCACTCAAAGAACTTGTCATTAACAAAACCAGCATTACAATATAATTGAACCTTTGTATGTCATATCCAATGCTATATCCATATGAGCTAGATTTATCATAACATACCTATTAGTTTGACCAAATCCATAAGGCCTAGTTTGGAATTGAATTGGCCTAACTCCCTTTAGTTTCATATTGTTTGAGTTTGAGAAGGAGATTGACTTTCTCTACTTTCTGATTTTTCTGAAAACCCTAGCCTCTGCCCACATTTGATCTATCTCCCTCCTTCTTTCTCCATTATTACTAATCGCCTTTCTCTCTTTTTACTCTTGAAGTTAATCCTAAGCATACAGTAGTTTCATTATCACTGAACCCAAGGAACAATCTCCTCTATCTCTCCAATTCTTTCTCTCACTACGTGTCCCTCTATGGGATTGGTGCCACTAGATTGAGCAATGTTAGGAACTAGCCTGGTCCACAGTGAAGTTAGTCCCCTATTCTTGAGTCACCCTATATCTTCTCCTATTTCACAACCATAGATCTCCCCCTCTCTTTACCCTCTCCAACTGAGCCTCTATTTGATTCTTCATGAGTCAATGATGGATCCTCAATCTTTGATGAGATAGGTGAGGCTAGAACTAAAGCCCAACCCCTTGTTTCAATCGAGCCCTCTCTATTCTTCTTTCTTTTTCTGCTCTTCTATCTGATCACTCATCATCACTGTCACTACCTCCACTAGTCCTTAGATTGTTACCCACTTTGCCATCAATGGTCCTAAGATTTCAGTAGTCTACTCTCCTGCTTTCTCTTTCTTTATCTCTCCCTCTATTTGCCCAACAGATGGGCTTCCCCTCTCTCTTTCTCTCTTTTTCCTCATCTCTCTCTTTCACTCTTTATCTCTCAATGTGCCTTGATAGAAACTAATAGAGGATCTCTTCTGCTCTCTCTCTCTCTCTATGTGCTTATTAATATGGTGATGAATTGTTCTAGTGATTGGCCATTGTACTGGTCCCGTCATATCCTTTACCAAGCATCACTAGATAGTATCAATTATAGCCCTTATTATGCTATATTTTTCTTGATCATAATTTCATTTTTCAATCTGATTGGTCATTATATAGATTACACTAATCTAAGCTATTGGATGCCACCATCCAGCTAGCTAGCCTAGTCCTTCTTCCTTCTCTTATTCAGATTTTTTTCATCATTACCCTTATTCTCTTTGCAATCTTTTCTAGTTGTTGGTTTTGACTTTTTGTAGGTATGCAATCATTCAGGCAAGAAGAAGCCTAGAAAGGAGCTTGAGTCCTTAAAATCAAGGTAAAATCACAACTCTTTTATTTACTTGTTTTGGTTAATTTGTATAGATCATGTTAGAATTGGGGAAAAGCTAGGGTTAGATGTAGTTTGAACATCAAAACTTAGGAATTAGAAAATTAGTAAATAATAATGGCAATAAGCCAAATGCATACAAAATGAATATAGTAACATATAAAATTCTTTATGGTCATGTTTTCAATTATCTAATATCATTTTACTAAAATGTACTACAATTTCTCAATGCACTTATTGAATAATACAGCTTGTTGAGCTATCCATCTCATGGTAGACCCACTCTCATGTTAGCACTATGAGTGGAGTAAACTTACTCGAATGGACAATAGCTATTCTTCCATCTTTTAGTAAATACTACTACTATGAATATCATGATCAATACTAGCATTCCCTAAGTAGGACAATCAATTTACTATCTCAGCTCCTACAGAATATAATGCCTAATTCCTAGAAACCAATATTCTACCTATAAATTAAGTATGTTGCACTATCTCGACTTGGGGTTATTATCTCTTGGTGCATTTTGTGTGAGTATGTACTCATAGTTGATAGCTCCTTTCAATTCACACACCATAATTGTACTTAAAAACAGTGTTGTCTTCTACATGGGCATATGGCTCTCTCCCACCTTGTGCTATCACCTCTTATAGTGGACAATTGATGGCCACGATAGCTAAATGTATAAGCCTTCATATATGCTTAATATTAAAATTTAACTAAGAAATAAGTGTGATTCATTGATTTGACCAGTAGATTACCAAAGTGAACATAATGTTCTAATAGCACATCATATGTGCTTTCATGAATGATATGCTTCATGCCATGCATGGCATCTAGATAGGGAAAAATATAGGCAATCAACATCAAGATATATTTTAGAATAGTAAGTCTAAACCCTGGTGTTAGTGGTGCTATAGATACAACAACAAAAATATATCCTTGTAGCAATTGATCCATGCATTTGCATCACATTGATGCACCCTAGATTAGTGTCTTGTAGTTTGTTGATATGAAAAATACAAAGAAATTGTTGGCCACATAGGTGAAAAGGCAAGTGCCTAATCACTTTACATTAGCTTGACATGTCATCCTAACATTATTGTTTTGGAATCGAACTATAGAAAAATACATACAATCATATTACATTCCACCACCATACCTGATACGGGACAACCTAAAAGAAAAGCAAAGATTAAGCTTTCTTCCATTCATCACAATAAATCATATCTGGCCAGGACATTATTCCCAGGATAGATAGTATAATTGCCTATACTCTGCTCAGGAGGCTTGATTGATTGACATGAGAGCAAAGCAAGATCAATCTAAATAATGTAGGTGAATGCCATTTTAGAGATCAGTAAATAACTAGCAATAATAAAATAAATAAATAAATAGATAATAAAAATTAAACATGCTCATGAGTAAATACAAAAAGAAGTATGAATAGAATGAAGGATAGTAAGAAATTAAGCCCACAAAAAAATCTAAAAAGATAAGAAGAATCTGGATTATGGTAGTTAAGAAACTACCATGATTAAGGCTTTTAATCTTTTAACCAAGCAGATCTATCCTTAAAAAACTCGATCCTTACCAACGTTAGATCAATCTGAGAAAAAAAAGTAAAAATCAAAGATCAATTAAGAAGAAACGAAGGTCCTTCTCAACATTTGATCTAAAGAATAAGGATCACTCTTTCTCTCTCAGAATGATAGATGAAAATCTTGGAGGAGATAGATCTTCTCTTAATGGAATAGACTTGTATAGATAGATGGTGAAGATGAATCGGGATCGTAGGAATACTGAATCTTAAGTGATAAAGGCTAAAGGAATAGGAAAGAAAGTGGACCTCACACCTTCCCCTTATGGGGGCACGATTTTGGGTCTCACAACCTCTTCCTCTTAGAGCGATTGATACAAATATTTATGGGATTTGTAAAATCATTCATTTATTATCTCATTTATGAAAGATACAAGAATTTATATAGGATCCTGGGGTTCCTTTCTTTAAGAATCTGCTATCCTTTATGAGGAAGAAATCAGCCCCTCAATAAAAAAGTAAAGCATTATGTCAGGTTTTCAAGTAAAGAAATATATCATATCTATCTTTTATGAAACCATGGAGAAAAATCAATCCTTTAATAAAATAAGTAAGAAATCAAGAACTCTTAACAAATTCTAGAAAAAAAAACTCCATGTGGGTGTTTAATGCTCGTCATAACTTGGTATGAGGATCCTTGGACATGACACATGCTGGCGTATGTATTTCCTCCCTAGGCATGTGGAGAGTGGTGGCTCCAAAGATGACATGATCCAAGCTACTTCTTTATGATGGTCTTTTTTCGAATAAAGTTCTAATCCAATACAAACCCAAGTACGGTTCTATGGATCCAAAACTAAATGCATCAAAATAACTAATTGATTAAATCAAAAGAACTATAACCAAATAACTAAAGTAGAGTTAATATGATGTGGCTTCATCGATCCAAATTGAATCTAAACTATGTCGTCAACTTCTGGTGGCTCTGGTGCCTACACCAATTCTCTCAAGATGGGGAGAACTTGATCCTATCAAGTGAAAATCAATTTTGCTCTGGTGATGCTCGAGCAAATCGGGATCAATGCACTACAGCTCTTCTCGAGTGATCCAGGTATCTTCAGACTTCGATCGATCTCGCCATCTAGCCAAATACTATTAATTGTTTCAACTCCAGGTGGAGATGATCTATTAATCCAAAATTCTCTTAATCTAATCATGCTTTATAGATATTTTGGTTGGTGGATACTCAGAAAATAGGTTCGCTTTCAAAGGTTGGTTCAGGCTAAAAAAACTCACTAGGTATCCAAGTTGGCTCTTTATAAGTGACGAGATCTGTAATGTAAAAAGTAGAACTAATCCCAAAATTAGAGGATAAATCCATGACATATGCATTTAGTCCAATCTTCTTTAAGATCTTAAATGGATCTGCTCCTTGGGCATGTAACTTCTGTTAGATGTGTGCCCTAGAAAGCCAATTGTTGGCTAACACATTTTATTTTCAAGACTTCTATTTGAACTTGTAAAACTTTTATTATTGATAAAGGGCATTCTTATTTTTAGTCATATTTCCATGATTTGTCCTAGAAATTAATAAAGATGATTTTGCATATTCTCAAGATGTTGAGAATTTGAGACATATACTATTAATAGTTAATTTCTAAATACTCCCAATTGGAGGATCATCACGGAGGATAGTGATTGATCCAATTAGATTGGTACATAATTATCTCTTTCATGGGCAGATGAGTCTCGAGCCTGTAGTGTGGTGATACTAGGATGATAATGTAGGTGGTTGTTAGAGAACAACTTGCACTGAGTGTAACCATTACGAGAAATCACTTTGATGTCTACTCACTCGTTAGTGGTACTCTTGATGCAGCAGTGGTATGACTAGTTTTTTGACCTACGGTGCATTAGCTATTTGCAGTGAGACTGCTATAATTTGACTGCACATCTACTTGATTCCTAGCCATTAGGATCCTTGCTGTGTATGTTGGCTATGGTGGGTTCAGGTTCACTATTGAGAGTAGGATGCACTTAGATGGAATCTATCGATCTTAGTAGAAAAGATATAATCCTATATGATTTGTGAGACTGAGTTCACTAAGTCTTTAGCCAAAGCAAGGTGAATACTAGAAAAAAGTTTCCATGAGATTCATAAGAGAACTCAAATCGAGCCAATCTTGCATATGACTGACGATGGGGTTTGACGAGTTGTCCATGACCTCCGTTAAGTTGAGATTTTCAATAGAAGGACTAAATTATATGATAACTATATCTAGAGATTCATACTTTTACTTTACTGAATTGTCACTACATACTGCTAAGTGTCACTAGTGGATTGTGGGATCCACGAGCATCATCTTGATGATCGATGATTCTCGATGGACAGTATTAAAATTATTTCATTCCATCAAAAAAAGTTTTGATAATATTATGATAGAGATCATAATGTATCTCACTACTAGATAGAATAGAATCTACAGGGTTGCACACAAAAAAGGTTTCTGTCTGATCCGATGATTGATCGATGATTGTAAATTGTTAAGGATATAATTATCAATACAATTGATAATTAACTCAAAAAAGATAAATTAATAATTTGATTACTAATTAGACTCAATTTGATTGAGAAATAAGTTTTAAATTAAGTCTAATTGAATTGGATTTAGTTTGACTTGAAATGGGTTTGGTTTGATTGAATTATGAGATGACTTAATTATCATGAAATCAATTTCTGATTTGATCTGAATTTAGGTTCAATTAAATTTTAATTAGATTAGGATTTAATTTGATTAGAGATTTAATTAGAGTAGGTCCAATCAGGTGTTTGAGTTTAAACCAAATTATTTTTTATTTGAGGCTCAATCCAAAACCAAAGAGTCCATTTTGTGAAGGACTCTTCCATGCACCATCCATTGTCCATGCCGCTTCTCTTCTCATGCAAATTTTAGATTTGCATAAGGTATTTCATATTTTTCTATCTCTTGATTGACCACTTATCCTCTCATTTAGATATGGATAAGTTTTGGTTTGAATTTAAATTTAAATTTGAATTTTTGATAGAGTTTGACTCTATCAGGACTCTTTTAGGCGCCCCTTTAAAAGGATCTATCTTTGGGACATCTCTAAAAGGTCTTTTTGATCTGAACAAAATTTGGCCAACCACTAGAGTGAGAGAGAAACTTGTTGGCATCCTTTCTTCCAAGTTTGAAGGGAAAACTCCATTGGTACAAGGCATGGCACTCCTTCTCTTCTACCTCTATTGCTTCTTCAACTGAAGATCATCTTTCAAATCTGAAGAAGGTGCAAATCAATCATCAAAAGATCTTCTCTACAAGGAAGCTAGCACCCCAAAGAGATAGATAAGTCTCGAATCAGATTGAATCTTATATGGATACCTATAAAGGTCGGGCATTTGCACGGCTTCAAGAACCTGTCAAGTTTTGATTATCGACTGTGGAGTTCTTCGACCTACAATAAAGTATGAGATCTGATCTTATAAATTAATTTTGGATTTCATATGTCTTAGATCCATATTAGAAAAAATTTTAGATCTAATTTAATGCATGATAAAAATAGTTAATCTATTTTATTCCACTATAATTTCAAAATAATTTTGAAATACATACATGTAATCTGTCCTTTCCTTTCTAACAACTTCTTCATGGTTCCTGGTGAGAATCATTCAGATCTCATTCGAACCATCACATAGTCTCCTTCCACAAACTTTTGAATAGGTCAATGAGAATCTGCATTTTATTTATAAACTTTATTATTAATGCTAATTTTTTTTATTAATCTCTTAATGTAGACTCTTGATATGCTATGCAAATAACTCTGTAGATTTGGAAGTTCTAGCTTGCATGGGCAGTGGGATGAGGTCTATTGGTTTTCTAGGTCGATATCCATGAACTACTTCAAAAGGACTCATGCTAATGGATCTACTAACATGGTTATTATAAGCAAATTTGGCTCAGAATAATAAAAGATCTTGGTTATCCATATGCTCCTCAATCAAACAACGCAATAGATTTTCAAGACTCTTATTGATCACTTCGATTTGACCATCTGTTTGCAAGTGAAAAGTAGAAGAAAATTTTAGTTTTATACCTAGAAGGTGCCATAGGATTTTTCAAAAATAGTTTATAAATCTAACATCTCTATCAGACACAATGATTTTGGGTAATCTGTGCAATTTAACAATCTCATCAAAATAAATCCTTGCAACCTTTGATGCATCAGATGTTTGGCAACAAGGCAAAAAATGAGCCATTTTTGAAAACCTATCTACAACCATTAGAATAGAATCATGCTTTCTAACTATCTTAGGTAAGCCTAAAACAAAATCCATGCTAACATCTTGCCAAGGATAGTCTGGTATAGGTAAGGGCATATATAGGCTAGTGTTTTGTTTTTTCTATTTGGCCATGGCACACTTCTACACTAGATAATAATTCAAGCGACATCTCTTTTCAGGCTTGGCCAAAAGAATCGAACTTCTACTAACTCTATGATTTTATTTCTGCCAAAGTGTCCAGCTAATCCTCCAGCATATAGTTCTCAAACTAAAAAATCTCTTAAAGATGTATGGGGGATACATAGCCTAGCTCCTATAAATAAGTAACCAGTCTGAAGGGTATATTCATTGTATCTCTAGATGATCCTTTTTGTAAAGTGATAAGTATGCTTCCAAAATCTGGATACTTTTCATAATCTTTTTTAATCTTATCAAAACCAACAACCTTTATACTAATGATGGACAGTAAAGTATGATAACGACTCAGGGCATCAGCAGCACGATTCTC
Organism: Cocos nucifera; assembly: GCA_006176705.1. Classification (NCBI taxonomy): domain Eukaryota; kingdom Viridiplantae; phylum Streptophyta; class Magnoliopsida; order Arecales; family Arecaceae; genus Cocos; species Cocos nucifera. The sequence goes on along the minus strand of QRFJ01000052.1, from coordinate 1,266,115 downwards.
TACACCTGCACGGTGTTTCAAAATAAAGGTATAGGCTTGCAAAAACTCGACCCACCTACCATATCTATGATTTAGTTTTTTTGGAAAATTTAAGAATCGGAGGGCTTCATGGTTTGAGTATAAGATAAATTCTTATGGTAGTAGGTAATGTCTCTAGTATCTTAGGACTTGGACTACCGCATAAAACTTCTTATCATTGATAGAATATTTGAGTTTAGAATTATTAAGTTTCTTACTAAAGTATGCTATCGGATGACCTTCTTGACTAAGGATACCACTAATCCCAACTTCTGACGCATCGCATGCTACTTCAAAAATCTTGAAAAAATCAGGTAGATGTAAAACTAGGGCATGGATCATTTCATTCTTAATATTTAGGAAGGCTCTATTGGCTACCTTAGTCCATTTAAAATCTTTCTTTTTAATGCAGTCAGTGATGGGAGGGGCTATGGTGCTAAATTCTTTTATGAATCTATGATAAAAGATTGTTAATCCATGAAAACTCTGTACGTCATACATACTCTTGGATATCAGCCACTCAACTATTGCTCTAATTTTTTTAGGATCGACAGACATACCATCGGGGGTAACAATAAAATCTAAGAAGATGACACGGTCCATCATGAAAGCACATTTCTTAGGATTGACATACAGGCTTTCTATTCTAAGAACTTGATATACTTTTTGAAGATGATCTAAATGGTCCTCCCTAGTTCGACTATAGATCAAAATATCATCAAAGTATGTGACTACAAATACTCCTACAAATAGTTATAGTACTTGGGTCATCAATCTCATGAAAGTACTAAGAACATTGGATAACCCAAATGGTATCACCATCCACTCATATAAACCATTTTTCATCTTAAAAGTAGTTTTCTACTCATCTTTCGATCTAATTTTTACTTGATGGTAACCACTTTTGAAATCAATCTTAGAAAAAATAATGGCTCTAGACATCATATCTAGCATGTCATCTAAACTAGGAATAAAAAAATGATACTTAATGGTGATCTTATTAGTGGCATGGCTATCTATGCACATTCTTCATTTACCATCCTTCTTTGGAGTTAATAGTGTGGGAATCGCGTAAGGACTTAAACTCTCTCTTATGAATTTTTTTTCATCAGCCCTCCAACTTGCTTTTGCAGCTCGGCATGCTCAGTAGGGTTCAACCTATAATGGGACAAATTAGATAGGATAGATCCATATACCAAATCAATGGCATGCTGAATATTTCTCATGGATGATAAGTAATCTAAGAGATTCTTAGGAAAGACATCATGAAATTCACTAAGAAGGCTAATTACCTCCTTAGGATGATCTATCTTAGGGTCCTCACAAACTTCTCTTACAACAAGCATCCAAACCAGTGATTTTTTACTCATGGTCATCTTTAATTCTTTAGTACCTATCAGATGGAGGTTTTTCTTTCTGATATTTTCTTTTGATCCATTGCCTATCTTTCTATTGGTAGCCTTAGGTGGGGAAGTATTAATCGTGATCTTCTTACTCTTATGAGTAAAACTATAAAAGTTGGTTCGGCCATAAATCGTAACATGATTATCAAATAGCCAAGGCTGACCTAATATGATACTTTCAACTTCTATAGACAAGACATCACATCAAACATGATCCTAATAAGAATGGAGCTGGATAGAAATATGACATTTAAGTTTGATAGGAATAGAAGAGAAATCTATCCAAGATACATGGTATGGACTGAGATGATCTATAGAAGCTAATCCTAATTGCTTAATCATGTTGGTGAATATGGCATTGATACAACTACCGCTATCAATGATCATCTTATAAATTTTATCGCTAAATTTTATGAAGGTATGAAAAATAAAGGTTCTATGCTAGTCTTCACTTTTCTTAGTCTATGCTAGAACATATCTAATGACTCCAAGCCTAAGGTCTAACTCGGGTGCAACATAGCCTAGGATGTTCTCAGTACTCTCAAACTACTTGGCTAAGTCTGGATCAGCTTCATAAACTTTCTTCTCAATATATTTTAGAGTTTCTTCCTTTAATTCTTCTACGAATAAAGATTAGTTGGGACATTGAGTAGCAAAGTGACCACAACAATGGCACTTGAAGCAATGGGATCGAGAACTACTTTCTTTAGATAACTCTCTTATAGCTTCTTTTTCTTTATCTTCTTTTCTTCCAATAGGATTTGTGGGTGTAGGTCCATTACCAGGAGTTTGGTTAATATTAGGTATCAATCCAGAAGGAATCACTCGGCTAGGTTTAGGACGACGGGTAGCTGAATACCTAAAAAATCTCTTAAAGTCTAGGATAAGTTGATAAGCTTGTTCTAACATGGTCACCTCTTGCAAAAGGAGCTCATGTTGGATATCCTCTTGTAATCCAGCTCTAAATCTAGACAAGATAACAATCCTATCTTCGGTTACTCTACATCTCATGAGGTACTTATCAAATCTCATGATATACTTGGTGACTGATCTATTTTCTTAAGTAAGTCTCTACCACTGATCTAGAAATCTTTATTCGTAGGAGGTGGAGAGGTACTTCTCTATGAGTTTCTCCTTCATTTCATCCTAGGTTTCTATCAGATCTTATCTTCTTCGGTTGAGAAGATGCTCAACACTTTTTTAAGAAAGTCGAGCTTGCCTAACCAACTTTATCCTAGCAAATCTAACTCTTCTTGCTTAGATATTTTGTACCATCCAAAGTAGTGGTCTATGCTTGATTCTTAATCAAGGTACTCTCTCGGATCTAGACAATCATCAAAACTTGGAGCTTCGATCTTCACATTTCTAAGGACATGTTCATCTTGGTTGAACTGGTTATGGTGTGGGCATGCTTCTATAGGTTGACCTAAGTCTAGGTTCCTACCTCTCTATTCTCTAAGTAGTCAGAAAAACTTGGGTTCAGGTTGTTTTTGAAAGGAATATGCCCTCAAGCCAATTTATTTTTGGGATGTTCTTTGTCTTTCAAACTCATGTAATGATATTTCTAATAAATAAAGGCATTTATTTCATCATATGCAGTGTCTTATTATTTATTTAAGATTATGATGAATCCTATAAATTAGGGCTATGATTTTAGGATTATGATGAGATCATACTAGTGAGACTTAAAATCTTAAAACCCTAATTTAAATATTTCTAGTCAATGGGACATTGAGTTAGGGATCAATATTTTTCGGTAAGACTAGCACATTCTTTGTATGCTCGATTGAGAGGATGATTGATCTCACAATAACTTGTGTATGACACTAATACAAGAATATGGATGCTCATTAGAGAATGAGTTCACTGAATTGATCCAAATTGAGAATATCTAATGGAGTCTTATCTACATGTCAATAGATGGTTCTCATAGTGGAATTTGTGCATGTAATCCTTTGACCTGAAACTACCATAGAATCTTATATATATAAATCCATATTTTGGTTCATACTCATTCATGACTCAGTTATGTACGGGATGATCTGGATATGGTAGATTATATATATGAAGGTTGTGAGTAGGTTAACATGGAATCGATCTCTCCTGGTAAGAGGAAATAGCATCCTACCTGCTTCAAACAAATGATGATTCAGGAAGACTTTGATCAAAGCATGATGAAAATTAGAAATGGTTTCTAATATTTCATTAAATGAATCATCATCATAAGATTGAAAGAGAAATGAATATGATATTGGGATTGACATATTTTCATACCCAGAGTCATATTCAGGATGCAGGGAGATCGAAGGATCTAGTTGCATAGTAAATTTTCATTGAAGGATATTTTTAGTATTTTTATCAAACTTTCACATCTTCTGGGAAGTTACGATATGTTGCTAGACATCAATCATGTCTTGTGAATTTAATCAAATTAAAATTTTAATTTGATCATTAAATTAGAAAGTGTTCTAAATTAAGTCAAATTGGGTTGGCTAGTTTTGACCTAAATTCGGTTTGGTTGAGTTCTAACCAGATTAGGTCAAATCACACCCAGACCTCACTACTGGTTAGATGTGGAACCCAATGGGTCACACACAAAGAGAATTGATTAAGGGTCTAATTGGATTAGACCATGTTTGCAAGATGAACATGCTAGCACATGTAGCAAACCCTAGCACCTAGATTCGAATTCGATTCGAATCGGCTTTCGATTTGGGCTAATTAAGGTCCGATTTGAGCCAAATAAGATTTGGTCTTGAATTGGATTAACCTAGACTGATTGGGCTTCAGTTGGGGCACCACATACCGAAATCCCATGCACCAGAGAGTCTCTCTCTTGCGCATGGGAAGTCTTTCTTGTGCAAAGAGTTTTTGGCGCATGGGATTTAGTTGGCGCCCACCTTCTTTGACTTTTCCTATTTTTATGTCGTGTAAATTTTTTAAATGGGTATGGACATCAGATATGGGGTGCAGAATAGTCCTTCTGTAGATTAAATACTTCATTATTTTTTTTGAGAAGAGACTCTTTGTCGCCCAAGAATCCTTGCCACCCAAGACTCCTTGCCAACCTCTCATCCTGACGCCTCTTGGACCAAGTCAAAGTCCCTTGGGATTTTGACTATTCAAAGATCATTTCCACACCATCTTTGCTGAATGGGCATTCCACTTTAAGGCTATTGGATGGCCTTTTTATTTGATCTAATGGTTATATTAGGATGGCGCCAAAAATGAAAGCTTGCGACTCTTCGTAAATAACTTACGTAGAATTAGTCCAAGAGTCCTTCTAGTTTAAGGCACCTCTTGGACTAAGTCTACATGATGTTATTATTTGATTAGGTGTGAGATAAGCTGAAGGTACATGAGATATTTATATGGAAAGGGTGCGAGAAAATGAATTGGCACCCCTACGTACATTATAAATAAGGGTGTGCACCAAGAGTCCGGGAGGGTGAAAAAATTATTTTTCTTTCTTACAAGTATTTTCTATTGTCCAATTTTTTTATTCCCTTATCTTGTCTAGATCTTGTCCTTATAAGGATTAGAAGTCATCTTCAGACAAAGAGATTAGGAAGAAAAATTAAGAAGACAAGGAAAAAGAAAGATAGGTAAGGAGAGGCAAGGAAGGTGACATAAAGGCTAAGGAAGGTCTTGCCCTTTTAATTAAAGTTCTTATTATTAGAATTTCTAATTATATAAATCAGAGGTGCTGGTGTCTTGATCAAGTCTCTGTGTGGATCAATGTTGGAGGGTGAACACGTGGGCACCTGGTGAAAACCCTGACGGACTGCTACCGACGATCAGGGTCAACTTAGGATTTAGCGATAAGAGGTATGTTCTAATACTTTCTTTTATGTTACAAATATATATTATATGATTTAATTTCTAATGAGGTGGTCTTAGTGTTCGAGTTTGGTTTATATGATTTCATGTTTTTGCTTTGAAATTCATGCTTCCACCCTGTACACCAAACCTATCAGTGGTATCAGAGCAAGCCTTATTAGGATAAATCATATAAAGCTTTGCTTATAGTATAATGGCATAAATGAAAAATATGATATAATATTTTTAGCATGTTTTAATTTATATGATAAGATCATATTCTTTTTCATATCATAATGAGATTATGTTGTATATATTATTCTGTAAAGGTTCCCTGATATAGTTGAAAGTATTCACTATATAATGATGGTTGTCCTAGAATAATTATACATGTTAATTGACATATATAAATTTTATCATAATTAATGCTATTACACATTTAGTTTGTTTTAAATCAATATGTGCATTGAGACCATTTAAATCTCTCTATAAAAAATTATATTAAGTTGTAGTGTAATTAATTTTTAGCTGAATCAGTCAGGATGTCTAATTGATCAATCGGTGTCTAGGAAAAATGGTTCTTGATTGATAAAGAGAACATGATTTTTTAATTGATTTCATTGTCTGACCTGGTCAATTTATTGGTGTCTAAAGAAAGCAATGGAGGGACTCCCATTTCTTTTCCATTTATCTGGCCGATTCGATTAATTTAATTCTAGATTGAAATGCTTAATATTATATTCACTACATTTAGGCCTTTCTTCATACTAGTTTCTTATTATATCTAGAATCATGTTAGTTCTATTATGTAACCACAAGATCTATCATGGGAAAAGATGTAATATTAATCTAGTGCATTGAGATGCTTACAGCATTTTGAATATACTACTTTATTGTGTAACCACAAAAATAGTTATATTTCAATTTTGACTGTATAGAAATGAAGGGTTCTACTTAAATTAAAATATTAAAGTTTGTTGTGCTAACATAAGGCTATTATTGTTTTAGAGGCAAAAATTTTTTGAGAGTTGCATAAAATGCAATTAGAAAGATTTTCCTACCTTTGAACTTATAATAGGTTTGTTGTGCAACCACAAGACTTTTTATAAGGAATTAGGATCTTATTCTCACTAAGAAAATTAATAAGAGGGTTATGATTTTTAGTGGGAGACATAATTAAATTAAAGTCCTAATTTAATTATGTTTATCATCATGAATTATTTGCTTATATATTGTTCTTTATTATGTAGATTAAATGGCTTTTTCACTTTCATTACGTTCAATTTTGGATTCAAATAAATTAACTATCAAAATTATGTTGACTGGTTGAGAAACCTAAAAATAGTACTCAGTCAAGAAAAACTCTCCTATATTCTTGATGCCCCTGATCCTAAGCCGTTAGAAAATGATGCCACGAATGAAGATAAGTCCACATACAAGATGTGGTAAAATGATTCTCTTATTATCAAATGTATCATATTTATCTCTATAAATAATGAATTACAGAGGCAGCATGATAGCATGGACACTCAGTCTATATTGCTCAATCTAAAAGAGCTTTATGGAGAGCATAGTAGGACTGCTAGATATGAGATATCTAGGTAATTATTTTATGCAAGAATGATAGAAGGAACATCCATACAAAATCATGTTTTGATGGTAATTGACCTAATCACTTGATTAAGTCAATTAGGTTTTATAATGGATGGAGAGTTAAGTCAGGATTTGATCCTACAATCACTCCTTGAATCATTTTCTCAGTTTGTCATGAACTATCATATGAACAAACTGAATTCTTCATTACCTAAGCTATTAAATATGCTTAAGATAGTAGAAAGCCATATCAAGAAAGATAAGACTCCTTTTCTTCTTGTGGAAGGGATCTCCAAGAAGAAGGCAGGCAAAAAGGGTTCAAAGAGAAGATTGAATCCTAAAAATGGTATAAATAAGAAGAAAAAGGGGAAGAAGGTCTCTGGATAAACGACCTATTTTCACTGTGGTAAAGCAGACCATTGGAAGAGGAATTGCAAGGTTTACCTTGCAACCGTGAAGTCTGGTGCAAATAATGCACCAAAAGGTATGTATGAGATACATACTATATTATCATTAAATTTCTTTCCATTTCAAATTCTTGGGTATTAGATACCGCTGTGGTTTTCATATCTGCAAATCTTTGCAGGCTGCAGAAAATTAAGAGTTTGAAAGAAAGGTGACTTCAAGCTTTATGGCGCTGGAG